>OZ026595.1:2003500-2018500 GCA_964020085.1 Micromussa lordhowensis
ATTTCAACCAAAACGGGACCTACACAAGTGGGAGTCTCTTATTCATGGTATGTACTTTTTCATTTCTAGTTATCGTTCAAAAGAAGTGTCCTTCTTGTCCAGCTACGTTCATATTTTGATGTCACAGTGTGACTAGTCCCAGGCCTCCAACTCACATGGTTTATGACCCAACCAGAAGTTAACTTTGGTGCTTAACGATACATGTATATCCAATTTTTTTCTATCTCATTAAGATTCCATCAAGCAGGTAGTGAAAAAAAAAATGTCATACACACTTAAAAACTTAAATCCTGGGGAAAAAAATAGGGACTGTGCCCCCAACCTAAATTCAAAACAGAGGGTATGACACATGATCTTTTTTTTGTCTCCCCTCAACTCAACTCCCCACAACTTGACCCTTTGCATTTCTGTTCTCAGGAATAAATACTATTTGGACCTGAGAGAAGCAAAACAGCCACAAGCAGTGTAACTTTTCTTGTGATCCACTTTTTTTTAAAAAGAAACAGACAACGAAAATTGCAAAAACGAACTTTATTTGTAAACAAGTGACACATACATGTATGTTCTTCTTTGAACTGTTAAAAATTGCAGGTGAAATAAATTATACTAATGCCACTTAATCTTCCAAAAATGAAGATCCGTACATTTTATCGGCATTACTGCTCTGCCATAGCAAGTACTTACAGACCGTAAGTGTCACTATTCTGGTAACGCAAGTCCAATTTGCATTGTTAATATTGTAGTCTTTGACTAACACAGTTGTCTAGATCTAAAGGAAAAGTAACTGCTTTACAGGTTACGTTAGTATCACCCAAGACTGTACGTTATTTTTATCATCAGACACCATCAAGACACTGACTAGAGGGAATTTAAATTGAACTGAAAAGATATTAACTTTCCTGTCAACATGGTCATTTGTGTTAAGACAAATGTTATTGAATATTCAATGTAGTTAGAGGACCTAGATTTGATCTGCATCTGTATTAGTTATCAACAATAACAATTATTTATATTTTGATATAATAATACAATTGTATGACTTCAAAGAGGAAGGAATTGAAAGTTCACACAACATATTGTTCTTTCTCGATTAAAGTAGCTCTCAGAAGTTAAACACAAATATCATTTTTGTATCTCTAGCAGAATTAGAACCTCTCCGGATATATGTTCAGTTAAACATGTCACACATGTTGTTGTCAGTAGATATTATTATAAAAGTTTTGTCCATCAGTCAATATATGCCGGGTCCCAAATATGTTTCTTTAAATATTTCAACATGCCAAATGTCTGTATCCTCTTTCGGCCTGAAAAACAAAATAAAGCATAGCCAATTGATAATTACTGACAAATGCACCTTCAAGACAGTTTTCCAAGATATTTATTCAAAACTAGCCAAAACTAACAGGAGAGCCACAGAATCCAAAAACTAGTTTAAATGCTTTTTAGAAATTCTCAAAGTTCTAAGGTAAATATTGAATATGTTATGCCCATTTTCAAGCTTTTGGATTAGCCTGAAGGGAATTCCTGTCACTCCTCGACTGGGAAGTCAGATTCACCATGAACTTACTATGATTTAAGTCATCCATTTGCAAACAACCAGCCACGAAGGGCCATCTCTGAAAGACTGGCACTTGACTGTGGTTTCTGTAGTGTAAAGTGACTTGCATGACAAGGGATGTCAGTCTCCACAGGGGGACTCCCCGGTGGGAAAATTTGAATTAAACACCTAAAGGCAGGGTGTCCAGAAGCATGGTTGTTCAGAAAAATAGGAAATTTATTATTTAAAAAAGTAGGAACTTTCTTTCAAAAAACTAGGAGAACCAACACTACTTTGATGGACAAAGACTGCATCCCAACACTCCATCAGCAATCATAATCCACTGCTTTTGTCCATCAACAGTAATACAAATGTACATACGACAACACTTTGATCTTAGAAGAGTTACTCTTCTTCTTAGCTGTCATTGTGATAACAACATAAGTTTGCTAAACACTCGATTATATAGAGAAAACAAACTGAAGAGCAACCTGCATCTAGTGATTTTATATGCTGAATTCATCAACTCGAATTCCCTGGTTTTAACAGTAACAAATGAACTACTCCAGTTTCACCTTGTTCTGATGTGTCTTTTCAAAACTTCAACATCAAATCAGCAGAAAAAAGCAAACACAACAAATCCATAGTGAAGTTTGAAAACAACAATAATTATTCACTCTTAACTGAAACATATTACACAATGGTTCACACTTAATTTGACTTTAAATCAACAGTTCACCTTTAATATAGCTTATCACCGAGAGTTCAACCTTAATCTGGCTATCTCTTCTTTGGCATACATCAACTTCATGACATGAGTATCTCCAGTTTCAAATTTGATCAAATAAGTGAGCATGAGTTCAGCATAATGACATAACTGTATGGATACTTAATGTATTTTCAATAGCTTTCGATGGGTTTATACTTAACAATAATTATTTCATGAGCGTGCCTTGGATATGAGATGGTAAATAGCCTTCAGTTTTGCTAAGTCTAAGAAACGACCGGAAAGTGATGTGACTTCCGGGCGCCAAAACGAAATGCTGAAAATTTTATGCTAAGCGACATTTGCCGCATTCATTTCGATATAAGGTCAAACGCAGGTATAATGGCTGGTAACCGAGATCTAGTGAACCAATCAGAAAGCTAGAATTGCATTATCCGAGGTTGAGAATTTAATAAAGAATGTTATCTGTTGACTTCCACTTGGTCACATGAACTATATTTATACAAACAGGTACAACAGGTGCAGTGAAAAATATGGAAACAGTGTATCTAGACCCTATCTAAGCTATGAAAAGAAATAAGCTATAGTAAGCAACAGAGAACAAAGAAATAATCACTGCCCCTAACATGTTTGTTAATTCAGAACATCAAAGTCATGACACCAATTGCTTTGTGCAAAATCTACCTAAAGCTATAAATCCATGTTCAATTTTGTAATACATGTTGCTTAATCAGCCCAAAAAATAGGAAAAAGGAGATTTCATTTAAAAATAGGAAAAAATAGGAACTGGACACCCTGCTAAAGAAGACCAATCTGGGCTTAATGAATTGACTCTGCCTGGCTTGGACATGAGCAGGATTTAGCAAGCTGACGCCATACCCTTACCAAAGATCTTTTGAAGTTGTTCATCGCATATCATAAATCGTTTATTTTTAGGATCCTAAAAAGAAAAAAAATATATTATTTGTGAAACCAGCAAAGAGTTAAACGATGAGTAGCAATACTGGATTACCAAATCACAGTGCAAGATAAAAGTTATATGTAATCAATTATTTAATATTTTAATTGAATAAGCAATAAATTAATCAGTAAATAATTAAACAATAGTTATTATTTATAATTAGTAAGGAGCTTTGATGATCAAATCAACATACAGGCAACACTTTCAAAATGTTCAACATTTCATAATGTTAAAATAAACTAAGCTAGACTAAGCCATTTCTAGTTGCATTTACCCATGTCAAAATGAGCCTTTGTGCGAAACCATTCAAGACATGTTCCATCTGCACCTTACTTTTCACAAAAAATCAAATGCACTTGCAAGAGAAACGATGGGCATAACGACTCATTTTGAAACAGAGGCCAAACCCAACTTGGTCAGCCTCCTAATAAAAGATTGTTATTATTATTATTAACTGGGAATGGCCTATTAATATTTAGCAGAAAGCTACTAGATGCATACATGTTGCATGTCTAAAAGCTTTTATTTAAGAAATAGAAAACGTGTACCATGTTTCTATTGAGTTTTAGTAGAATTCTACTAGTATACTAATGCAAACGCTGTAATCTGATTGGCTGAGCCATTGCACACTATCAGCCATTAGTGGACAACTTCAACTTTACTTTATTTAGCACTTCATTTTTTTTGTTACAATCATGTTAGCATAAAAAAACAGGAAACGATACATATGTAAAAACAAATAATAATAAAGATATTAGAGGTTGATAGTTCGTGCATGGAGGCTAAAAAAACCGTGAGGTTATCGAGTTAGCCTCCATAGTGGCTTAGTCTTGTTGACAAAAGTGTAACGTTTCCTCGTTTCGCTGAAGTTTTGAAAGAACATTTAGAAACAAATGAATAAACAAAATTTTTGAGAAGACTAAAGGAGGGGATTTACTGTTTCTGGAATTTAAAAAAGCCCAAAAGTTTTGATAGAAACTAATAAGCACACACACACAACTGGAAATGTTATTACGCGCGACTTAACTCTCTAAAGCGTAAAGTTTTATGGCGTTCCATCCCCGCCAAAATTCAATGTTGCATTTTATATTCAACTTTTGCATTTTATCCTACATTTGTTGTTTGACATCTGAGTTTACACTTTCGCCATTCAACTTTCCTCGTGCAATATTCAAGTTTTTGCCCTGTACATTCACCTTTTCGTAGGCAATATTCAAGTTCACGTTCAAGTTCAGCGGGTTGTACTTCCAAGTTTTCGCATTCAATATTGACCATTTGCCAATCAAGCTTTTGCTTTCAACATTTGACTTTACGTATTTCTTTTGCAAGTTTGCATTGTACATTCAACTTTTTAAATTGTACTTTCATCCGCTGGTCATTCACCTATGGTAATCGTGGGCTCAACTGACCCAGCCCACCCCCGCTAACATTACGATCGAAAGACTTCCTACAGGAGTGGGGCCGGGTGACCTTCGCCTCTCCCGACAGTAATTATTCCTGGCACTTCTTGTCAAACATGGCGGATCGCCAGCCGACTTCGAGTTCCACGCCGCCCGCACTCTCGGCTAGTTTGAGCGAGGTGACCAAAATTAGTTTAATGTTCTTAAAAGTGCTTAACATAAATCCAGAATAGCAGTGGCTTTTTATTAAAGCCTTTTTGGTGAACAAATGTTAACTTGTTTACGACGGAATTACGCTTAAACTAACCTTTAGGCTTTTTGCTATGCAAGCAACTTTGATTTATCCTTGTTGACCATTCAAGTACTTTGTTTCATCTTAATTTCTTGAGGCTGATTGTATGTTTAATAAATTTATTCAACAGATGTCAGATGACATACCTTACTTGCGTGCTGTTGTCATGGATATCGTCAGTGCTATTGCTAGATTTATAGGATCTCGAGATCCCTCAATAGATTTTCACCGTTTGCCTGCTGTGTGTAAATGTACAGATCGAGTGGGATTTTCGAGGGATTTTCTGTCATTTTTCAGGTTTATTTCAACATATTACCCATCATCAAAGTCCTGCTCCCAAAAATAACAAAATACACTAAGAAAAGATAATTAAAAGCAAGGCATACTGAACTTGACTATGTTATTGTATGATCGATAGCACGTCGTGCAAAACTGACAAGGTGTGCCTGCTTGTCTGTTCAGGAGACTTACTGCAAAAGCATCTTGAAGTTCATGTACCTACTTGAGGGTCTACTAGGTACTTCCAAAGAGGAAGGGCGATCAGCCACTCTCAACAGAGTGGCCCTCGCGTCACTCAAACTAGCCGTGGGCGCCGCCGACACCGCAGGCTGTGTAGAACTCGGCTGGTGATCGGCCATATTTGACAAGAAGTGCCAGGAATAATTACTGTCGGAGAGGCGAAGGTCACCCGACACCACTGCTGTAGGAAGTCTTTCGATCGTAATGTTAGCGGGGGTGGGTTGGGTCAGTTGAGCCCACGATTACCATAGATGAATGACCAGCGGATGAAAGTACAATTTAAAAAGTTGAATGTACAATGCAAACTTGCAAAAGAAATACGTAAAGTCAAATGTTGAAAGCAAAAGCTTGATTGGCAAATGGTCAATATTGAATGCGAAAACTTAGAAGTACAACCCGCTGAACTTGAACGTGAACTTGAATATTGCCTACGAAAAGGTGATGTACAGGGCAAAAACTTGAATATTGCACGAGGAAAGTTGAATGGCGAAAGTGTAAACTCAGATGTCAAACAACAAATGTAGGATAAAATGCAAAAAGTTGAATATAAAATGCAACATTGAATTTTGGCGGGGATGGAACGCCATAAAGTTTAGTACTTAGACCAGAAATAATTTGAATCGTTATTTGAAAGAAATTTCAGTTAGAACTCTATTAAAACAATTAGATTATTCGCTCTCGATTTCTATGAGGCGATATTTGATTTGGCCTTCGGCCTCATCAACTATCACCTCATAGAGATCTCAAGCTCAGAGAACATGTTTTCTATTTATTGTTTTCTATTCTGTTAGAAAAATACAGCAATGAAAAAAAGAAAATAAATGTTTACTTTGATCTTCAAAATGTGAATTTTCTTTGCTTGTGCCATCATTACTTAACTAAACAGGTTGTGTTAATTCTGTGTTTCTATCGAGTTACAGAAACACAATTTTAAACCAATCAGCGAACATATCATCTTTGGCCTATTTTATAATAAGCAATTAGATTATGAGCTCAAGATTTCTTTTGAGTGATAGTTGATGAGGGTGCAGCCCAAGTCAACTATCACACATAGATATCGAGTGCGAATAATCTAATATTGTTTTATTATAATTCTGCTGGTTGTTCAAAACTTTATCTAAATCCTCTTCAGCTTCGAAAACATAAAGCGGCCACCAGTTTGTTAACAAGAGCTCACTGCTATGTTGCTCACTATCTACAACAGAATAGATAGTGTGTAGCGTAGCCAATCAGCAAACGGCATTTGTGATAGAACGCTAGTAGATTTATACCAAAAACAATTAGACACTGATTTGTAAGATGCTGTTGATGGTAGAAGAATCTCCTCTAAATATCAAGCTGGCACTAGCCACTACCTCTAGTTTTCTTTCTCTGATTACTTGCCACATCTTTTTCACCACATCACTTCTGGCCATCTGTAGTAGTGGTAGAAAGAGCATAATTTTATGGCTTGTATGTTAACCCATTTGACACCTGGATCTTTTTGGCAAACATGCATTTTTTAGACATTTTTGACATTTTCTACATGGATATGAGCTAAATTAACTCCAATCTACTCAAAAGGGCATTTGCAACATGAAATCCTTTGTTTCCACTAGCACCATGTTTTATGGCATTTTTGCTTGGGGACTTGCGCAGAAATAAACATTTTACGTCTTAACGGTTTTCTTTTTTTTTTGTTGCCTTTCCTTTTTCTCCTTTTCTTGTCCATTTGTTGCTATTGTTCACTTCTACTGGGCTTGCTTCCAGTTCAAGAATTCCTGAGAAAGCATTACTGAGATGGGAAATTCTTATCACATAGTAGCCAAGTGTAGTTGAGTAAAATTTTGCTCCGAGTTTTTCACTCAAATTTCCAAGCATTTTTTAGGATATTTCCCGCTCAATTGACCCAATCACTCTGATCTGGGTATCATTGGAAAGATCTTTTCCTGCTGCAAAACTTGTGTGTAGGTGATGCCAAATTTGGTTAAAGGCCATGACATCAGAAGTGGAAGAAAGGCCAATGCTGGTCATAGCCAGTTACAGGTGCCACAGCCATCACTAGGTTAAACAGGTTATGTCTCCTTATCTATGACAATGGAATTCCAAACATTTTTCTGGGATTTTCCATGGTGCAAAATAATATTAGACTTCCTTAGCCCAGAAATAAAAAAATTTTGTGATCTAATAATAATGTTTTAGTTCTCGTGGAACGCGGAGGCAAAAATTTAAAATTTCAGGAGTTTTTCCAGGTATTCTAAGAGCAGCAAAAACCCTCGTAAAAAGATCTGCATTCACTTAGTTGTATGTTTGATTGCTATTAAATTAAATTTGAGTTGTTACCAGTCTAAATGTCTAAAACTTTCACTTACTTTTTCTTCACCTACAACCTCAGCAAGTGCTGGCGACAAAACCATTTGCTTTCCATACCCTAGGCCCACAAAGAAGCACAAAAACACTTAGCATAACTAACAGTAGACTCCAAGGTTACCCATTTTGTGATGTCATGAGGGGTCTACTGTTTCTTTTGGTCACAGGCTTGAGTGATCAATAAATGGTCCATGTTGATTGTCATTTAAAATCATGTTGTCAAGTTATTGAGAAGAGCTGCATTGTTAAGTGCAATGTAATGAACTTTCTTTTCATTTATAACAGTTTCAAATGCACAAATTACAGTAGGAGCCCTTGTCGGACACAAAAAAGCTGCTATCCACAACTGGAGCTGGCCACTTATAGAATATTTCATTAAGCAGCCACTAGAGTTGTACGGGAAGATGGCCGCCTACAGGAGCTTGCCCAGCTTGCAATAAACATATTGGAAATGCAAAAATACCACCAAATTTTTATTTTGGGGGTTTATTGTTTTATTGCCTCATGCAATGCCACAATAATGGCAATAACTGCACATATACAGTATTCAGTTGTACACTCCAGTACTAGGACTGGCCCTTAGTGATTGAAAAAAAACAAATCATAATTGCAGCTTAAACAGTCTCATCACAACAAAAAGTAGTGATACAGTTTATAAATGTTTATGAGTATCTTTCAAAGACAGGCCTAATTCCTTTCAAGTATCTTCTTACAGGAGCTTAAAAAAACAAAGAAAAAGTCTAGATTGTAAGCCCTCCAACCATCTCTGGCCACTTACAAGACTGTCTGCTTACAGGAATGAGTAAATACAGAGTTTTTATGGGAGTTCAAGCAGGATTTGGGGAAGGTGCTCATTGGCTGTCCGATTACGACAGTGACCATTAAGACAACTTCCATGGTAGTATGGGAGAAGGAGAGACTCACGCTCAATAGAGTTGGCCTTTGTACCTGTTAGAGGGCTTTGACACAATTTCAACACAATTAACCTGGCAAAGTCAAATCCAAGCTTGTGTCTGCACTTTTCATATTCCACTGTAAATAAAAAGCCAGGGATTGAAGTGTTGAGCTCACTTCTGTCAAGTCTTACCACTAAGCAGCCACATTGGTGAACCTAGTAACGTGCCTAGTTTAATTTATTACCTGTCTTCTCTCCACTCTTCTCTTTGGGTTTCTTTGCTTTTGCTGACTTTTTCCTTTCCTTTGAAAAAAATTTCAGCTTTATCTAGTAAATATTTCCTTACCCTAAAATGACAACTGAAAGTCGCTGTTATGAGGCTAGCAAAAGGGCGTTGGAATCATGTTTCAGGCACAAATTTTAACAAACTTCAAGCGTCACAATTATATTTTAAGCTGCTGTTAACAATCATATGGTTTCGCCGTTTTGATAAATTGACGAATCACGTACATGTGTTTTGGTCGCTTTTCACATAGTACAAACTATTTTTCTTCACTAATCATGTGTCACGTATAAACCCTCTGCCACCTTCTCTCATTAACAGCTGTAGAGCTAACACACTGTGGTAACAAGGTAGTTTTGTAAGAAGGTCAAGGAGATAAAAGATCTGATCATCTCAACTGAGTTTGATTCCTTTAGTTGTTTTTTGTTTGTCTTGGTATAATGGTTGATACTAAAAAAATACAACAGCATGTAATTCTTTGAAATGAAAACAACAACAAAAACATCAACCCACCACTGGCTTTCTCGCTGTTTGTCTTCTTGCTCTGAGACCTTTTTCATTTTCATGAAGTTTGCGAGCTAATTCAGCATCATTGTCATTATGGGTATCCTTCAAAGGAAAAGAAATCGTTTCTGTCAATGGAGTGTTTCTGACTTGACACCACAGCAGCCATGTTGGTGTCCCAAACAAGTCTAGTGGGAGTTCAACTCTTTTCCTATGTAAATACATTCTTTTGTTCCAATAATTTGCATAGCTACTGGCCTTTTAAGTGAAAATGCTTCATTCCACTAATACTTGCAATCAATAACACACATTAAAAATAATTGGTACACAGTCAGGCATGTTAAAAATGTTGATTGAAAGAATTAAAAGTTAACACTGGCTAAAAATATATATTGGACGTTTCATCTACTACTGTTGCCTTCTTCAGCAATGTCCTGCTTAGTATATGCACCCAATGTGTGATAAAAACTAAATCATGCCTCGAAGGAGTGTAACAATACTCTCTAGGGTATTCTTTGACTCTAAAAATTCTTAATGTCATTGTATATGTTTGGTAGCGCTATGTGCTCGTTTAAAGCGTTCCTACCCTGCATGGAATTCCAAGCTTCAAGGATTAGTCTTTGTCGCCACGCCAGTGACCTGTCAACAATTTTAGTCACCAAATCTATTTGGTGACTGTGAAGCATATGGTGCTTGGCCAACAAAGAGTTTTTATCCAATGTTGCTATGGCCTTTGTGTGTTCTTTTACATGTGTTTTCAGCGCACGAGATGTCTGACCAACATAAATGCAATCACAGTCTTTACATTTGATCTTGTGGAGGATTCCTCTGGAAGCCTCTTTCTCTTTCTTTGAGGCTTCAACATCAAGGTCGCTCGCCCATAAGCCTACTCGCACCAAAAGACAAGATCAGGAAAGAGGCTTCCAGAGGAATCGTCTTCAAGATCAAAATAATGTAAAGACTGTGATTGTGTTTATGTTGGTCAGACTTCTTGCGCACTAAAAATATGTGCAAAAGAACATGCAAAGGCCATAGCGTGTGGGAGAGGAATGCTATAAATGACCACACAGCACTACCAAACATATAAAATAACAATTTTTTAAAATCAAAGAATACCCTAGAGAGTATTGTTACACTCCTATGAGGTGTGATTTAGTTTCTATCACTTTCTACTCTTTATTGTTTATTGTTTAGGTAATTAATTATGTTTACATTTCTTTTTTACTATTACATACAACACTAACATTACCTACACTACTGAAACTTCTTACAATACAATCGTTACTTACACTACAATTACAAACACTACAAATATTACAGATACTCTGCCTTCACAACTAATAATACAAATCTTACTCTACATTTTACTCTAATTACACAAGCACCACTTACTCCTTTACAAAAAAGAATGGATTGTTATTCAAAACAAGGTTCCATTTTGTCTGAAAATATTTTAAGTTTAAGATGCTTTGAGAGGCTATAAGCTTTTCAATTTCATATTTTCTCTTGACTACATCTTCGAAAGGCAAAAAGAGAGGGACTTGTTTATTTTTGCGGCAATTCCATTTCTATCACACATTGTGTACATATGCCAAGCAGGACACTGTTAGACATTTGCATTTTTTTATCTTAGTTTGCCGAAGAAGGCAACAGTAGTAGCCGATTGTTGCCATCACCACATGTTGATGCCCAATGTGATTGGCATCGATATCACCAATCAATTAATCACCAATTACATCAACTACATTCAACCAATCACCAATCACATCAATGTGATTTCTGTACATCATCAACAGACAAACCACAAGATTGACTAGGGAACTGCTGCTCAATGCTTAACCTACAGCACAAACTACTTTCAACGACTGACTCTGGAAAGCTGGTACACTAACTTAGAACAAGCGCATCTTAACAGATGTCAACAACTACCGGCACCTTACAAACGACTTACCCACGACGTAAACGAAACCGACAAATGAACTTCCAACAGGCTGACTTAGTTTGACTAACAATACACAACCTCAAACCGACCAATTTGATATATCCCTTTATTTCCCAGGACCCCAGCCACGTAGCTGAATGGGCTACCCTGGCTAAATAAAGTTACTTACTTAGTTACTTACTAACAATAGATGGATCAAAACCGACCAATGACTGATGACAAACTTTACACAAGTCTTTCCAGCCAAAACCATCATGGCTAAACTTACCAATCACTTTCAATGAACCAGACTTATAACATCATTGACTGACAAACACTATTCACTTGACTCTGAAGATGACTTCCGCTCAGGTTGTCGAAACGTCAGTCGCCAACAACAGTTCTTTTCAGTACTACCCTCACCAGAACAATCACATTTTATTATTATTATTATTAATATCAAGAGAAAATGAGGTGAGAGAACACATCCTCGTGCCCCATGATAATCTTTTTAAATCTATTTTAAGCTTCGCGTCACGTTGTCAAAGTTATTTTTAGTCTAGGTCCCCGATCACGCAAGCAATGGCCAACGGTCATCAGGTTGTGTCCATCCAAATAAGAAATTGAAAATTTAGCGGGCTAAGAGAAAAAAAAATCAGTTTGTTCAGTTGAACTGCCGCACTGTTAGCATTGGAAATCATTTTCAGAGCTGGGCAGGAATATTTATGTGTGCTTCTCCGAAGCCGTAAAATAGAAGTGGTGTCATTCCCCAGCATGAACAATGAATGATTACAGATGATTAACACAAAGTGCCAAGACTCGAATTTCTACCCTGCTTGGAAGTTGTTTCTCGGAAAGTGCCGAAAGGATATTGAAGCGAAAAGCATCTCTTTCGAAAGGTATTTTAAAGCGCACGAGAGCTAAAATATTTGTTTCGCATTTGTTAGAACTTTCATTTAAAAAAACGGTGCAAATCTTTGTTTGTTTAATATCGGAAGTGCTGTGTAATATTTACTGCTGACTAGGATTGCATTCCAATAAACACGCACGAAAGTTGTTTCTCGAAAAGTACTGAACGGATTAAATCGAAAAACATCTCTTTGGAAAGGTTATTCAAAGCGCAGGACAGCTCATTACTTGTTTCCCGTTTGTTAGAACTCTCGGTCCGAAAATCCCGGTGCAAATGTTTGCATATTTAATTTCGAAATTGCTTTGTAATATTTACAGGGATGTCCGCGCCGAAAAAAGTGCTTCTCTGGAACGAACTAAAACATCGTTTGGATCGGTAGAGACTCTGAGAGAGACCTATCTGGAAAGCGTTTTGAAACTGCTGGTCGGGAAAATAATCTTCTACATGTTTATCGTGATTTTTACGTCGGAAATTAGTCTTGTCATTTCTCTGCATGACTGGTTCACATTAGGCGCTCTAGCTGCTGACAAGAATTGCATTCATAACACGCTCTAAAGTCGTTTCTCGAAAAGTACTGAACGGCCTACACAGAAAAAGATCTCTTTCAAAGCGTCGGAGAGTTAGAATTATTCTTCCTCTGCCCTTAATAAATGCACTTCGAAAATCCCGACGAAAAGTTTTCTGCGTTAATTGATCTGTTAAAATTAAACCTCAATGTTCTTAAGTTATTTAAATTGGCCAATCAGGTGTCTTTCCTAAAATAGCCTCGCAGCTTGAACACGCGCTAAAATTAGATTTAAAAAGATTATCATGGGAAGAGGCCCATGTATGGGGGATGTGTTCTCTTAGATCATGGTCTCTTGTTAATATGTATTCATATATGTATTAACTGCGCATGATGCTTGTGACTTAGCTAAAGAACTTTGACTACTGACATTTCTGGTAATTACTGCAAGCTAATTTAATCCAGCTAGGAAACAGGAAACAACAGGCTATCGTAAAATTGCTTAAAATACTCACATCAACTGCGTCAGAATGAGAATTACTGGATTCCTGAAATGAAAAAAAAAAATGGAAATTTTGAAGATTGAATTTTGCTCTTTTTTTCATGAAAAATTGAAGGTTGTAAATTGAAAAAAAAAACTAGGAATAAACTTAAAATCTACATGTACCTTTTTTGATTCTGGTTTCAATTTTTTAGGTGAGGGCTCATCATCCTAACACAGGACATAAAAGATGTATCAGAAACACTGACATTTCTGGTAATTACTGCAACCTACCGGTAGTTTCAACCAGCAAGGAAACATGAAACAACACGCTATCGTAAAATTGCTTAAAATACTCACATTATCTGAGTCAGAATGAGCATTACTGGATTCCTGAAATGAAAAAAAAAATGGACATTTTGAAGATTGAATTTTGCTCTTTTTTCATGAAAAATTGAAGGTTGTAAATTGAAAAATATAAAACCTCGGGATAAACTTAAAATCTTTGTGTACCTTTTTTGATTCTGGTTTCACTTCTTTTGGTGAGGGCTCAACATCCTAACTCAAGACATAAAAGATGTATCAGAAACACTGACATTTCTGGTAATTACTGCAAGCTAGTTTCAACCAGCTAGGAAACAGGAAATAACAGGCTATCTTAAAATTGATTAAAATACTCACATTATCCGAGTCAGAATGAGCATTACTGGATTCCTGAAATGAAAAAAAATGAACATTTTGAAGATTGAATTTTACTCTTTTTTCATGAAAAATTGAAGGTTGTAAATCACAAACAGAGTGCAACATAACAGTCAGGTTTTCAAGTACTGTGTGGCATACACAAGGTCAACTAATTTTGTCCAATAATGATGTAATTTAGTAAGACTGCTTATAGCCCCTTACTGTCTTCTAACGAGTCCACCAATATTTCTATTTAACAAGCATCTCCTAATTTACATCCTCAAAATGTTTGCTCAAATGATTTTCCCTCAGTTGAAGAGAGACAAAGTTTGTAGCCTTCCCTATAACATTTCAACTACATCTAATAGTGATTGTCTTAAATCATTCTGTAATAACCTCTGATGATTCCTTATCTTCTTCGTCACCCTCTTCTTTGTCAACTCCATTCATTTCACTGGTTCCATGTTCCTCTTCTTTCTCATCCTCTGAGGATTTTTCTTGGTTTTCAATCATTTCCATCAACATTCTATCAATCTCTTTTTTCCTAAAAAATAATAATGGATTTCCTATTATATGTTTTTGAAGTTTGTATGTACATACATTGCAAACCATGCATGATATGCCAACGTTTTCTATTCCTTAAATATATGGAACCTCTGTAAAGAAAAGTAGTAAATATATAGCTTTATTATTCAACAAATTGTAACACTATCCAAAATATGGTCACGATGCTCTCGATATCTGTCATCCATAGGTAACAGATATCCGGCGGTATACGTAGCTTCGTACGTGGGAAGAAAAAGTGAAGTGAGAAAATGTTGACAGAGAGATTTAAAAATGTTAGGCTGTTGTGTTATCAATTTGTTGAATAATAAAACAGTTATGCTGCTCAATCTTGCGGAATATCGTCTGATTTTAGGCTAAGTATCAGACGATATTCTGTGCGATTTCGCAGGATAATTGTTGGTGTGTCTTTTTTTATTCCATTTAACAGCTCACATCAATTTATAAACAAATAGGCTAAAAATTAATACA
>OZ026595.1:2023500-2071000 GCA_964020085.1 Micromussa lordhowensis
AAACCTAGCTGAATATATTTTTAAGTTTACAATTCACATCTTTCAATGCATCACACAGGTGTAGTAAACCTTGCTCAGTTATATTGCTATCTATAAGGTACAACTGGGTGAGTTTACAATTCACATCTTTCAATGCATCACACAGGTGTAGTACACTTTGGTCAGTTATACTGTTCAACCTAAGGTCCAACTGGGTGAGTTTACAATTCACATCTTTCAATGCATCACACAGGTGTAGTACACCTTGGTCAGTTATACTGTTATCTCTAAGGTCCAACTGGGTGAGTTTACAATTCACATCTTTCAATGCATCACACAGGTGTAGTACACCTTGGTCAGTTATACTGTTATCTCTAAGCTCCAACTGGGTGAGTTTACAATTCACATCTTTCAATGCATCACACAGGTGTAGTACACCTTGGTCAGTTAAACTGTAATTTCCAAGGTTCAACTGGGTGAGTTTACAATTCACATCTTTCAATGCATCACACAGGTGTAGTACACGTTGGTCAGTTATACTGTTAGCTGCAAGGTCCAACTGGGTGAGTTTACAATTCACATCTTTCAATGCATCACACAGGTGTAGTACACCTTGGTCAGTTATACCGTTGAACCTAAGCTCCAACTGGGTGAGTTTACAATTCACATCTTTCAATGCATCACACAGGTGTAGTACACCTTGGTCAGTTATACCGTTGAACCTAAGCTCCAACTGGGTGAGTTTACAATTCACATCTTTCAATGCATCACACAGGTGAAGTACACTTTGGTCAGTTATTCTGTTATTTCCAAGGTCCAACTGGGTGAGTTTACAATTGACATCTTTCAATGCATCACACAGGTGTAGTACACCTTGCTCAGTTATACTGTTACCTGTAAGGTCCAACTGGGTGAGTTTACAATTCACATCTTTCAATGCATCACACAGGTGTAGTACACCTTGGCCAGTTATACTGTTACCTCTAAGTTCCAACTGGGTGAGTTTACAATTCACATCTTTCAATGCATCGCACAGGTGTAGTACACCTTGGTCAGTTATACTGTTAGCTGCAAGGTCCAACTGGGTGAGTTTACAATTGACATCTTTCAATGCATCGCACAGGTGCAATACACCTTGGTCTGCTATACTGTTACTAGCAAAATTCAATGCAGTGCATTTATGCAGATGCTTTATGAAAAATGCAATTGCTATGCAGTCAGCAGGAGTTACTCCACAGAAAGACAAATCTATTCTGTTAGAAAAGTTACAGTCCTTCTGCAGTTCAGAAGCTGCCTTCTCTACCACAGCTTCATCATTGTACTCATGCAAACACCTCATCAAGAGAAGAGTCTCTGTTTTTTGAGAGCCAGGATATCTCGTCAAAGACTGATGAAGAAGGCTGACAAAAATATTTACTGCTTCGTTTTCTTGGCCACAAAGCAAACCTGCTACAAACTGAATTACCATATGCCATTTTGGATCTGAAGCATTCAAGGTGATGAAATGACTGAGGTCATTGGGGTCCATCTTTGTGATTTCTCTCGCAGCAAGCAACTCTTGGAAAGTCAGGTGAATGAAGCAGAAATGGGATCTGAATTGCAACCAGGTAATTTCACTGTCTGGTATGCGGTTCAACAAGCCACAGTTTTCTATTCCACGCACTTCCGTTGAATCAAACACAAGTCGCCTTTCTTCTATTCCTGTTTTGGCCAATGATCCAACTTGGGTTAATGTTTCTTCTACAGAATCTGAAAACCCTGCATTTCCCATCAGGAACTCCTTTGTTAACAGTTTACCCTTAAATTCTGGGTGATGCTTGAAGATGAACAATCTCAGTGCTCCTTCATAAACCTGTGTTGAAGTTGTTGGTAAAGCTGTATTTCCTGAATCCTGGTCTTCAAGTGAGATCAACTTTTTCAAAAAGGAACAAACAATGTGACTGTTTACTGGAATGTAGCACAAGGACAGCAATTCTAAATTGCCGCTGATATGTTCCCATATTCTTTTCACTGCCACTGTGTTGTATGCACAAATTTTGTTCGCCTGTTCCAAGTTCTCGGGTTGTTGGGGCAAGCAAAAGCGTAACAAGCCCCTCTTCTTTTTTCCACTCTTTCTTCGCACTAGCTCTCCACTACGCCTGGAACAGGGACAGGCTAAAAATTTGTGAACATATTGTTCAACTTTCTGTGGCGTAAATCCCATGATCTCCACCCTCCTGTCAAAATGAAGTCTTGCAAGGCTCTGTACTACATTGGGTCTACAAGTTGTCAGAACTGTGGCTCCAGGAAGCTGGTTTCCTTTCACCAACTTCACGTACAGTGCAGAAAATGGCATTAGCTCTGTTGGACCATTTGGACCTTGTGCTTGCTCCTCCTTCAAACAGTTTTCGTGGTGCATAAATTCATCCAAACCATCAAATACAAGAAGAACTCTTTCTGGGTTGTCTAACATGTACTGGAACACCCCATTGTCAGTGTCTCCTTCTGGACATAGAAGACTTATGAGTTGTTTGAGGGATATCTTCTCTGTTCTCTCGGTATTGAACCATCTAAACTGAAACAAGAACAAATGTTCAAAGTTTTTGTTGCTAGTGCTGTCACGAAATAGACCCCTCTCGCTCCAGTCACGCGATAGTTTCGTACATAGCAACGACTTTCCGATTCCGGGACGACCAACTACAAGGATTTTTTGAGGATGTTGGGTATCTTCATTGGGAAGAAACAACTCTTCAAGATTCTCTATGGGTAGTGCTCCATGCTGGGGCTTCAAATAGATGTCAAAGATTTCGTGTCTGTTTGACAAGTCTTTAAACTCGTGTTCCGCTCTTCCCGTGTAAATGACTAGATCAACGAAAATGTCGTCCAACTTAAGTCTGTTTCGTCTGTTGTTTTCCGGCTGAGCAATCGAAGGTTCTAGAAATTCCGTTTCGTTGCGAACTCGGCTTTTCATTCGCAATGTGTGTTCACGCAGCGTGACAGGAGTTCTACTCCTGTTGAAAAAGTACTTTCGGCAAAATTCGGAGTCCAAGGTGGTCCGTTCACTTCGTTTCGCTTGCACTAAAAGATAACACAATTCTGCAAACACGAGGACAGCAAGTAGAATGTTCACTATCCAAATTCCTCCGGCGCAGGTAGCGTTGTCAGATCCAACAGAATTGTCACAGTTTATGGTGGCTGAGGCATCATGTTTTGTCGTATTCAGTACTGTGGAATTTACTATGCAGATAAACTCCGTAGGAAAGTTCTCTGGATAAAACACGAACTTCTGCAACACTACAAACAAGATCCCTAACGCCAATCGGACAAGCAGATGAAGAAGGTAGAAATGAAATACTCGACGAGTAGTCACCCTTGGTCGGGGGCGAGGGTTTTCTGAATCTGCTTTCAATGCGGTTTCTAGCTCATCAACTCGCGATTTTACAAAGCACCAGGAGTAAGCGATACACACAGCCAAAAGAGGAACAAAACACAAAAGGACAAATCCATAGAGTGGAAATGGAGAGTTGTGATGTTCGTCATATTTCCCCAAACAGTCGTCACGAGATTTGGGAGAGGATGGACAGCGAAATGTTCGACGTTCGCTGGTTCTCAGATGTCCTGCGTAAGCAGCAAATATTACTAAAGCCGGAAGTTGGGAAACCGCTACAATGTAGCCAAAAGAACTGAAATACTTTGAAAGTAGATTGTCTTTTACACATTCCATGATGTTCCATGCTTAGCAGCGTCCGACGAGTCGAAACGAGACGGGCACTAGTTCGCCTACTAACCTCCTAGACAAATCTGGTCTCCTGCGCAGACAAGCGCAAAGAGCCTTTGTTTGACCAATCTTCGTTGGTCAAGGGGAACGAAAGTTGAAATAGTTAAGATTCAATTGAGGCCTTACACTTCTGTGAAATTGATGTTAAAAACGTTTAAAATCCAAGCTTTCGCCGATCTACGGCATGATCAGGGATAAGAAAAAATATTCCGCGTAGGGCTTATATACAGATGTAAATAAAAATGTGTGAAAAGCGAAGGAATGTGGGGGTAAAATGCCTGAGATGAATAATGAGGTATAAATATGAATAAAACCGAGAGATATGATCTAATGAACGAGTGTCAAAACAAAAAAAAAGAAGAAAAGAAGGTTCTAGATATGCTAGATAATTTTAGAATAAAAGGTCCGCGAATTCGCTGCATTCCTCTCGGGAGCGTTTTACATACGAAAGTACAAACCTACCATCAACTCCCGAGAGGAATGCAGCGAATTCGCGGACCTTTTATTATAATTAATAAAATTATCTAGCATATCTAGAACCTTCTTTTTTTTGGTTTTGACACTCGTTCATTAGATCATATCACTCGTTTTTATTCATATTTATACCTCATTATTCATCTCAAGCATTTTACCCCCACATTCCTTCGCTTTTCGCACATTTTTATTTACATCTGTATACAAGCCCTACGCGGAATATTTTTTCGGCTTATCCCTGATGATGCCGTAGATCGGCGAAAGCTTGGATTTTAAACGTTTTGAACGATTTTAACATTAATTTCACAGAAGTGTAAGGCCTCAATTGAATCTTTAACTATTTCATTTAAAATGCTACTGAAGGACAACATCCAACGATTATTGAAACTAGGCTTGGGCCGAGCCGAATTTTTCGACGCCATCTTGACGAGTAGGCAAAGCGGTCCGAAATTGCAATGTTTGTATGGGAATTCAATGGCAAATAACTTCTTCCAAAATTGAATTTTTCCCAATTTGTGAATCAAAACGTTAAAATACTAGATAAAAGATTGTATTCACCGAGTTTGAAGGATGTAGCTTCCCTATAAGTCGCTGAACTAATTTTTTTTAATTTTCCATACATTTGTCTGTAAATTTTTTTCCCGCGAACCGCGTCTAGACGTTTGTCTACCCAGCCAAATTTACAGACAAATGTATTGAAAATTAGAAAAATTAACTGAGCGTCTTCTAATCAAGCTACATCCTTCAAACTTGGTGAATAAAATCTTCTACCAAGTATTTTAACGTTGCGATTCATAAATTGTGTAAAATTCAATTTTGGAAGAAGTTATTTGCTATCGGAATCCCATACAAACACTGCAATTTCTGACCGCTTTGCCTACCCGTCAAGATGGCGTCGAAAACCGTGATAAGGCCTACTTGTCCTCGTTAAGAAAATATTCCGCAACAGCGAGACTTTGGCTACCAGCAAACAAAGGCTCTTCTTCCTCCGACAATGCTCGACACTCAACGTCTTCCCAAAGACAATCGAAAACCTCAGACTACCGTATGATTTTGGAGTTGAATCCATCACTGAGAAATCCAAACAGAGAACGAAACGTTTCTTCCTAAATGAAAGCAAAAGAGCACTCCGGAGAATCATTGCCATTAACACGAACAACGACGACGACTCGATGAAAAGATAACATCGGACTTCACACGGTGGCATCTAAAATACGCTCCCAAAGATACTTAGCGTATAACACCGCGAGCAATCTGCGGAACAGAAAATTCCTAACGCTGCTAGACAACCTCAAGAACCTGCGCAGTGCCAACACCTTAGAGACCTCCTTAGAGAACAATAGTCCAAATGACTCGTCCAACCAAAGAAATACAACTACCAACTTGAACAGCACCGATAATAACAACACGAGTTCCTCAGACAACATCACCACAAACAAGCCTAATCTGGTCACCGACCTCACTACTAACCTCAATGCCCAGGAAATTAATCTCCTATCTAAAGGCTCCAAGTTCAACCTCTCCCCTGGCATAAGCGAACATACGATCACGAGCATCAATATAGCATTCTATCGGCTGGCCAACCAAATACGATGGAAACACTTTCGAGAGTCAAGATCTCAACTTCCAGACTTCCCTACCTATCCACAGTCCCGACACACCTACAAACCCGAATCTGAAGACGAACTCGAAAGAAAGCTCCAAAAGATCCACCACAAACGTCAACTCACCCTTAAAGAACTACAGCCACAAAGGAAGTGGTCGAACATCAGCTACGCAGAGAAGAGAGTAATCAAAGAACTCAAAGAGAAGAACTACATCTGCCTCGCCAGCGATAAAGGCACGGAATTCTGCGTAATACAGCAAGACACGCACACACAAGTTGCCCTAGCTCACCTCCGCGACTCCAGCACCTATCAAAAAGTACCCCGGATGTCGGCCAAAACAGTCGAGAACAAGGTCAACTCAACTTGGAAAAACGTCTGCCTACAAAACGAGATACCCTCTTTCGTCCGGAAGAGCTTCATCGCCACAAACATCGATCTCTCCCGGTTCTACCACCTTATCAAGACACACAAAACCGACCCAGTTATTAAAATACGACCCATTGTATCTAACACCAATGGACCAACCCAGCGTCTCTCATGGCTGCTCACCAACGCCCTTAAACCAATGCTGAAAGACGTTCCAGCACATCTCGAAAACAGCCTCGAACTTATCAAGTACATCCAAACCGGCGATTTCACCACTAACAAAACCCTACCATACCCATGCAGTCTCGATGTAGTATCCTTGTATACGTCAATACCCATACAAGAAGCCATTACCAACGCCACCGACAGAATAGACCAATTTCGATATATTAAAACTCAGCCTAACACAATGGACCTCAGCACGAGGCTCTGGGGAATAAGCCTCACAAACTCTGCAGTTATTCCCCAGAGCCTCGTACTGAGGTCTATTGTTTTAGGCTGAATTTTAATATATCGAAATTGGTCTATTCACAGCCCAATATTCCACCTCGCCAAACAAGACATTATGGACCTTCTCACAGTAACATTAAGCAACATGTACTTCTCATTTAATGGTCAAGTTTTCTGCCAAAAAGAAGGCCTTCCTATGGGTTCCAATATCTCAGCTATTCTGGCCATCCTGTTCATGGACAGACTCGAGACCATTGCTCTCTCTCTTCACATTAATCCATAAGCCCCTACAAGAGTTATGTCGACGACATTTACCTCCAGACAACTAGTGAGGATATGGCAGACCAATTCCACTCTACAATGAACAATCTGCACCCCAAATTGAAGTTTGAAGTCGAGAAACCAGAAATTACACCGAGTGGTCACTCACTATCACTACTTGATTTCAAAGTAACCATCTCCAAAGACGGCAAAAGCTCTTTCGAATTTTACAGAAAAACAGCAAAGAAACCAATATTCGTTCACCACCAATCAACGATTCCGAAAAAATCAAAGATTAACTTCATTCGTAACTAATGAGCGAAAGCGCATCGAAGATAAATGCTCTACAAAAACGATAGCCAGGAAGCATCAAAACAGTTTTGACGACGTCCTCCGTCTCAATGGGTATCCTGAAAGCATTATAGACCAAACTAAGTACTCCCAGATCACCACCAGAAAAACCTTCGACCTCTCAACACCGAATGGTCGTACCTGAAGACCCCATATTTCTCCGAACGTCTAAACTACAGAATCACAAACATTTTCAGTAAAGAAGGCATACCAGTACGGGTCGCGCACAAATCATATACTCTCAGACGAGCTCTCTCCCACAACAACAAGCCGAACGGATATGCACGAGGGCCAACTGCCCTATTTCCGGCACCAAATTGTAGAAATTGTGCTTAACACGCAATGCTGTTTACCAGATCATCTGTAACAACTGCAACCAACATTACATCGGGAGCACTACACGCTTTATCTACGATCGTGTGAGAGAACACCTGAACAATGATAACTCCTCCGTGAAGAAACATCTCTCTAAGTGCCAAAACAATGTCTACAAAGGACAAAACACCAGGATCAGATGGGCTTCCGGCTGATTTTCTATAAAGTCTTCTGGAATGACATATCCGATTACCTCGTAAATTCAATAAATTATGCTTTCGGAAAAGGACAACTGTCAGTGACCCAAAGGCGGGGAATTATTAAACTAATACCAAAAAAGGATGCAGAACCAGATCTCATCAGAAATTGGCGTCCAATTACCTTGCTAAATTGTGACTATAAAAAAGCTGCTAAGGCAGTCGCAAACCGCCTTAAAAAAGTCATCCCAAAACTAGTTAACAGCGATCAAACGGGTTTTATAAAGGGAAGATTTATTGGAGAAGACGTTCGATTATTAGATAGCGTGATAAGTTTTGCTGCCGCCAAAAATCATGATTCCAGGACTGTTGCTGTTTTTGGACTTTGAAAAAGCTTTCGACTCTTTGAATTGGTCTTTTATACAGAGAACATTTAAACCCTTCAATTTCGGCTCGTCAATGATTAACTGGGTTAAAACCTTTTATAACAATATTGAAAGCTGCGTTCTGAACAACGGATGGTCTTCCAATTTTTTTAAACCAGAACGGGGAGTGAGACAAGGCTGCCCTCTCTCGCCCTATCTTTTCATTCTTTGTGTCGAGGTACTAGCTGAAAAAACTAGAAACACCAAAGACATCAAGGGCATCTTTGTAAACGAAAGCGAAATAAAAATCAGTCAATACGCTGACGATACAACTCTTATTCTAGATGGATCAAAAAAATTCTTGGCGCTTTCTTTACAAGTATTGGAACGTTTCAGAACAGTATCTGGCCTGGAGCTAAACAATAAAAAACTGAAGTACTTTGGATTGGAGCAAACACTGGAAGAGATGAAATACTCTGTCCTGAAAAAAATTTGAAATGGGTAAAGGACAAAGTAAAGGCCTTAGGTGTCTGGTTTTCAACCGACCCGAAAGTAACCATGCAGACGAACTACTCTGATAGACTGACAAAATTCAATGAGTGCTTAGGCAGCTGGGAATATCGGCGATTAAGTCTTCTTGGAAAGATTACAGTGTTAAAAAGCTTGATAGTTTCAAAACTGGTTTACATCCTATCACCATTACCAACAAATTACCGTGTGCTTAAAGAATTGAGCAAATCTTTCTTCCATTTTTTATGGAGCGGTAAAGGAGACAAAGTCAAGCGGAATGTGATGATCGGCGACTATTCAGACGGAGGCCTAAAGATGATCGATTTAGAATCATTCAACAAAGCACTCAAATCTACCTGGGTCAAAAAATACCTTGACCCAGAAAATCATGGCAAAGGAAGTACTTTTTTGACTCTGAATTGCAATTTTTTGGTGGGTCTGCCGTCTTTAGAGGCAACCTCAAACAGGACGTCTTGCCAAAATACGGTTTTTCGGATCTCTTCATTATGGAAATCTTGCAAATCTGGTCAGAAGTAAACTTTAATCCTTGTGTGACCTCTCTTGACCACTACCTTTCATCTAGCCTTTGGCATAACTCCCTCATAAAAATCGACAATAGGCCAATTTTTTATAAATCGTGGTACGCAACTGGGCGTTGAACATGTCGCCCATCTAATGAAAGATTCGACCACGTTTCTTTCTTATCATGAGTTTGAAAAACGTTTTGGCATTAAATCAAATTTTCTGGCTTATCAAGGCCTTATATCTGCATTATAATCTCTAAAACAATTGAATAAAGATTTTCTAATCAGGAACAAAAAGTGTGAAGTTTTTCATGAACAGTTCTTGAAAACTGAAAAGACCAACAAAGTGGTCTACGAGAGGCTAGTTCGTATCAAAAAACAGTGTCCTACCCGAAGTCAAGAAAAATGGTCTAAAGACTGCGAGCTCGAGAACGACGTAGCAATTGATTGGAAGTTGGTTTACCGACTTCCTTTCAATTGTACCAAAATAACTAAATTAACCACTTTTCAGTTCAAACTACTGCATAGGCGACTAGCAACAAATGATTTTCTAAAGAAAATAGGTATTAAAAGCAACGATAGGTGCACCTTTTGTGAAGTTGAATTAGAAAACTTAACTCACCTGTTTTGGTTTTGCACCATCACTTCAAGCTTTTGGCAAAATTTTAAGTAATGGTTGATAAATGACAAAAACTTTGCAACAATGCAGGATACGGAGCTCACCTTTTCAATCATAATTGGTTTGAGACCCAATGCTTTCAAAACCAAAACAATTCATCTCTATTTTCTAATAGCAAGATATTTCATCTGGATGTATCGAGTAAGAGATAAGACCCCCAGTTTAGAATATTTCTCTTCATTCGTAACCTCCTTCGATGCCTCGTAAGTTTTCTCTTGGGCCTCTTTCCACTTTACACTCTCACTTGATATCGAAAACCTTCAGTAGGTTAAAATCAAAGCCATGTAGTTGCATACTTTTATTTTCCTTTCTATCTTGTTTAATGTTTTTCTTTTAGCTTTCTAGTTAATAACAATAATTATTTGTAATTGTAGAAACTGTAATTATTAAGTTTTTTTTTGTTTTTGTTTGTTTTTGTTTTTGTAAATAAGGTTAGTATTTCAGTATTTCAGTTTCAGTTTTTTGTTTTGTTTTCACTCGTTTTTATTCATATTTATACCTCATTATTCATCTCAGGCATTTTACCCCCACATTCCTTCGCTTTTCACACATTTTTATTTACATCTGTATATAAGCCCTACGCGGAATATTTTTTCTTATCCCTGATGATGCCGTACATCGGCGAAAGCTTGGATTTTAAACGTTTTTAACGATTTTAACATCAATTTCACAGAAGTGTAAGGCCTCAATTGAATCTTTATCTATTTCATTTAAAATGCTACTGAAGGACAACATCCAACGATTATTGTTTACCAAAAAATCCAGAAATTTCGGGTGAAGCTAGTGTAAATGGAAAGATTGATTTTGTCTCCTCGAACGGAAATTTTCTTGGGAAAACGGGATTTCTTGAATGGTAGACAAAAATTCCCGATGGAACGAGCGCATCCCCGTGGAAATTTCTATTCGGGATTTGACGCGTTCCACTTAGTACAACTGTCGACCAACCGGTTTCTCCGAGTAAATATAATGGTAAACAACCGAAGACTCTGGGAACGAGATTGCTGTTTGACTGATTGATTCCCGAGGGAGGGTGAGAGGGGCCATAAACAGCGCCTATGGCCGCAATGCGTGCATAGCGTAAATCCTCAAAGAAACAGAAAACGCTTAGGTATCGAACAAAACTTGAAAAGCACCCCAGCCCCACTCGCCTTTCTCCATTTTCAGGACAACAATTTCAAAGACTGAGTACACTGTTGATCTCGTTTTGTTAGTCGTGTAGCATTTTTGGCAATCATGATATCTGTTCACAAATAATTCAACACCCGAAAAGATCGACAGTTGACTGCCATTAGAATGATACGAACAGTTTGTTTGAGTTCATGAACTTCTCGATGACAGGAGCCCAATTTTAAACTGTCTTAGAACGAATGTTATAGCAGTAATTGAACATTTAAATAACCGTCCCCACATGGAATAAGCATTCCCTGTCTTAACCTGAATTTGAAATAAGCGCCCCAGCCAGGGGGGGGGGGGGGGGGTCACTATTCCGAGGATTTACGGTCTGGATACGACGTTTGCCTACTAGACAGAAATGTGACAAATTCATTCAACATAGAAATAGGGTTAATCGTCACAAGTTGCTGAACTGTGATTCTCAACAACTACTAAAAAAAGCTAAAGACTGGATTTTTTGTTTGTTTGTTTTTTCATTGTAGCAATTAGATTGATTGGCTTGCCCAGGCCACCCCAGGCTCCCTCGCCCTTGGCGCGGTGGGAATTAAGGTGTAATGGTACCCTAAAAGGGACCAAAAAGTTAGTTTAAATATGGTGAAAAAAGATCAATTGTGTGCGACTGCACTCGGAAAGAGAAAATCAATTTTGAAGCTTTCACTCAAAATGGTTGCTATGGCAACCAGCCACAGCCTTTTGAGGTAGTGTTCTATTGTATTGACGCCAACACTTCCTGCTCTTTTACAAAACAAAATTTGACTGTCAAACAGGCGCGCATATCGTGCAAGTTTATGTTTTGTTCTGTGCAATGAACCTAAGTTTTGACAGTTAATTCTTGTTTTCAGTGCTTTTAACAGGCTTTATTTGGAAATAACCTTATTTTACACCACACTCAGTGGACAAATCATCTCATGTCACGTGACAGGTGTTAAAATGTTACGATTTTTTGGGTTTATTGCATCACGACACTATTGGTCTTTGATTAGCCCAAGTTTCAGAAAGTCTACTTAAATACTTTTGCAAAGTAGAAATGTTGGCGTGAAGTCAGTCGGTGCAAAAGAAGACATTTGAGAAAAATACACTTTAAGTTTCTTACACGAAGAATTAATCATTTAACAAGCCACAAATAGAGGAGGGGGGTTCAGATTGGATCTCGGGGGAGAGGGTGTAATGGTTGTTCTACTTTGTAAAAAGTTACTGCAGTTGTAGGAAATATTCGTTTTCATAAGAGAAATGAATGAGCTTGTGATGGCAATTCGAGGCAAAGCTTTTCACAAGTAGTTATATCAATTGAGTTGTACGTGTCTTTAGTTTTTTAGTCTGTAGTTTTGGTCACGGTCTTATAGTAAACAGCCGTTGCTATGGCCGTTGCTATGTAAAAAAATATACCTCTGTGTACTTTCCTCAAATTTCACACTCATCTAGAAGAAAATTCGGCAAGATTGTTTGAAAGTGTTTTTGACAAGTGTTCAAGGGTCTTAAATCTTCTATTTTCATGAAAGTGAATTTTTCATGAGCATCGCCGTATTTTAGGGTATCATACCACCTTAAGGCGGGACTTAACCCCCAAAACACACCATTTTTTCGTGGCTAAGATTTAATTTTAATTATATCTGGCTTGCTAAAACAAACGAAACTTTACCCCACTTTGAGCATTATCTGCTTCTTCTGAAATCAAGATACGAGCTGGAGACAAAAGGTGGTGACAGGAAAAAATGGGAACCTCTTGCAGTGTATATTGAGCTTTAAAAAAACTTCTGTAATTCAACCGGCTATCCGTATGACCCTATTCTCGCAAGACGTAATTGACGCTCTTTAAGACTCTTTTTAAGACTTAATTAGCGCCGATAGATGGTAAATATTGTAGCTTGGCCTGTACTAGTACCAGCTTTGTATTGCTCCGTTTTGTTTTATTTTGCTTATTTGTGATTTCTATTTTTATCTTTTTTTTTCTTTCTTGTATCTGCATGTCCTTTTGTAACTTCATTTTGTATTCCACAACAAATGTAATGTTTAAAACACAGCACGGTAAAACAGTATTGTAGTGTAATGTAGTGTATTTTTCTGTACTGTAGCTCTGTATTACTGAACTTTTTTAGCCAATAAAAAAAAAAAAAAAAAAAAAGATTTAATTTCAAACTATGGCAAAGTATACATTTTTGCAAAGCTTAAATACCAAAGATTATGAAAAATATATTTTCGTACCTTAGAACTGTATTGTAGCCTGACACCGGCTGATTAAATCTGCTATACCTGCTGGGAATGCTAGGGCTTACTTGAGAAAAGGTAACTTCCACAAGAACTGATCAAAAGGAATAATATTTACATTTTATAAAAGAAGACAAATAGCTTGCTGTTATAAGCATAGAGATTTTTGAAAAGTTAAAAACACATTAAATGGTGACCAGTTAAATCTGATACAGAAAATCGAGCATATGTTTCAATGCATAACTTTGACAAAATGCAGTGGATGGAAAAGTGCTATGCTTAAAACACAAAAATAACTCAGAGCAACAAATCCTGAAAAATTCAGCTTAATAGCAAAGTGGGCGAGTGACGTCAAGACTCAGACAAGACTCAGACAAACAAACTGGAATGGCGGACGATTTTCCTTAAACACTTTCTAAAACAGCCGGTCTTCCTAAAACACATTTTTGAAACGAAAACTTCGCCTAGATTCCTCACACGTTGATGTTGTATGAGTCTCGTGGGGAATTAATCGGCAAATCTCGATGTCGCCCTCGCATTGTATGCCCAGTTGCTAATGAGTCTCATTTGTAAGAAAACAAATTAACTCTTAAAACAACAGTGGATGTGATACCATCATTAATTGAGTTCCTTGCCTTTATTAGCTCTTTTCAGTAACAACAAAACGATTGCAACAGTGATGTTATAGCTTGGGGTACCGCTATAAAAAAACTAAATTAACACACCGAGCTTTTACCGTTAATCCTTGTATTTTGGTTGGCAAGCTAAGTTTGCTCAGTTTATTTATGTTTCGTATGAGGTCTCTTTACCTACATTAACCCTCAATGGTGGTCATTAGCTTTTAGACCACGGCCGGTTTGAATTTATATGAGGATTTGAACAATAAACAAATGATAACAAAAACGAAATGCTTTGCAGCTGCCAGTCAAAACATTGATTTCTGTCTCAGAAAATCTATATTAACGTAATGTTGTTCCTGGTTCCTTTACAACTGACTGTTTGGATGAAGTCAAGCATTGTAGCAACTTGTCCGTTTTTGCTTTGTTTTCTGTGCAGGATCAAAGCTAGTAACAGGTGAAATGAAGCACGTACCTCTAAAAATTTACGTTAAGTTATTATATGGCTAGCTCCGTGAGCGGGCAAGATGAATCAAATCCTCAAGTCAAGTTTATTATTAAATCAACAAAATTTTACAAAAACAACGCTAACCCGCAAATAGCTGAGGCTAATCCTGCGCTGTGATTGGCTACCCGAGCGGGCAAGATGGAGCCCCGCTCGGGACTACCCGCCTTGTCCGGAAGAAAAACTTCCCCAAAAGCCATATAATAAATCCTTTATTGACCAAGCTTGTTCGGTCAAGATGGCTTGATATTGGCCGAGTTCTTTTTTTTGCGAGTTTATGGACCGAGGAGTCTCGGTCCATAAACTCGCAAAAAAAAAAAAACTCGGCCAATATCAAGCCATCTTGACCTCACACTTGGTCAATAACCTATAGTTAGTTATTTATTTCATTTCAGTATTTATTCCAGAACCTTGTTGGATGCTTTCCGTTGAAGATATGTCAGAAAGGTATATGAAATCTGAAAAAGAAGGTTTTATTTATTGCCTCGGAAATAATTTTCGTCTGAGTTGGCTGCGGTTCTGAGCCACAGAAAGCCTTAAGACCGTCAACACTTCAATACCAACCAGTTTGTTTGGTATCAAACCGTGAAAAAATATTTAGTTAATTTTTTTTACGGTGCTTAATTCGCTTTTGCTAGTAATGAGTCAGCTACCGACTATGTACAGATGGGAGCTGTACGTAGTTAGAGCGAAGTTAGGTCCGACTGGAATTGTTTCAATTGAATTTAATTCGACTTTTCGAGCAGACGTTGGAAATGTATAATAGCAAACGTTGTGGTCCTTTAGAAAGTCTTTATACATTTTGGATGAAAACCGGCATGACATAACACTCTCTTACTGACATATATATCGTGTATGCTTTATTTATTTATTTTTCTTGTAGTTTATTTATTTCACACAAGATTCATTTAGGTGCGCTCCATTAAGGTACTCATTCATTTCACTACTAGTTTTTTACCCGCAAGATCTAATAAAACAATTAACGTCAATTAGTTATTCATTATTATTATTATCTTGCCACACAGAATAACTTACAAGTAGAATAGAAAAGATAATAAATGTTAATTAATGTTAAATTTAAAATGATACAACTTGGAAGGAGTGACTGTGGCGGGGAAATCTCTGAGAAGCAAAGCTTACGAGGAATAGAGATTCCCCCCCCCCCCCCCCACGGGCAATTTAAATACTAGGCGGCATTTAAAAATAAATAAAGAAAGAAGACGTGTATTTTAAGTATATAAGTGCGCTTAAGAAAAAGATAGATATAAAGTATTAAGGTATTTAGGTTGTATCTTGTCTGGCCCTTAAAAATGGTTTGATCACACGCTTGAATGTATTAAAAGTCGGGGCGTTTCAGTTAATGCTGCTCGGTAATGAATTCCAGATTCTAGGACCTTGAAACAGGATCGAAAATCTTTTGATATTTCTTCTACAGGCATGAGGTCGGTAAAAATCAGAGTATCTCGTTGAATATTAGGGAGCTTAAACAAACCACGAAGGCGACGGCAACGAGAACGTCGCCAAACAAAAGGTTTAATGAGCAAAACAATTGCTGTGCGCGTGCATTATAACTCTTTATTTGCACATTTCTTTGCCGTCCTATACAAAACAAGAACGTGAAATGACCAAGTTGTGCGTAGTCTAAGGAACGTGAACGACGGCGGCTAATTTTCCGTTTTTCAATTTGGAATTGAACGCTGTCGTTGCGTATTAGCCCAAGCACGTTTTAAGAGCCATTGGCGAGATCTCAGTTGACAGTTGTGAATTTCGCTGGTAAAATATAAATTCTTTTTTTACTAGGCGTCGTTCTCGGCGTCGCCGTCGTTGTTGCTTAAGGTCGCTATTGATGAATTTGATTACCAGTTTGAAAGATTTGATTAAAAGCAATAGGTAACACTGGGTAAAGGATCATTATGATATAAGTACATAAAAGAACATACTTGGAGCGAGTAGACCTTAAAGACATCAAGACTTTTTAAATTTGCAAAACGAGGTTATTCATAATTGAACTTAGTTTGATTGTGGACCTTAGAAATAAAATGACCTTCTGGTACGGGTTAGGGCGGGGTTAAATAACGACAGTCGAGCACATGGTGAATATTTTGTGAGTATTCGCATATTTGATAAGACAGAATAATAAACAATGCATTAGAGTTTAAAAGTGAGCGGATAGCGCTTCCGTCTTGTTCGATATCTCAAGATATTAGTAATAGTAATTGGACCGAGTGGAGTACAATTCAGGGAGTAATCGAGCGAGTAATTTCAAAATCGGGCGGGCGCGAAGCGCGAAGCCGATTTGAAATTACGACACAATTACTCCCTGAATTGTACGACACGAGCTCCAATTACTAATTAATCGTATCTATAACAAATTTAGAAATTAAAATGTCTTTTGAGAACTTCTTTTGAGCGAAAACGTCTGTAGCGCCAGTTTTCCTAAGTTTTGAAAACTGTAGAAAACTTTGCCAAGGAAACCATTAAAGCGCGAGCGAATTTTGTTATAGATACGATAATTGGTACATATTATAGCATACCTGTGACAGCAGTTATCTCTAGGTAGATATGCTTAATTTTTATACGGACAAAGAGCGTTTGTTGGCAGACATCGACTGTCTGATTGATTCCCGAGGGAGGGTAAGAAGGGCCATAAATGTCAACCTTGTTCCCAGGGCTTTTCTCTTGGTAAAGGCGACCAAGGGAAAAACCCTGGGAACGAGGTTGCATAACTCGGGTTAATTTTTAACTCGGTATAATATTTTCGAGACAACAATTTCAAAGATTGAGTGCACTGTTAATCTCACTTTTTGTCACTCGTGTAGCATTTTTGACAATCATAATATATGTTCTTAAGGCTGGTTTTCACTAGCGACGGAGTCATAGTCGGAGTCATAATCAGAAGCGTAGAGCGATACGATCTAGTGAAAATCAAATCGACGGAGTCGGAAGCGGAACACGCATTCCGCTTCTGACTCCGGCGCTTACGATTTAGTGAAAACTAGATTGTCGCAGTCGGAAGCAGAAGCGAAAGAATAAACCAATCACAATGCTCGATTCCGGGCCTTGTGATTTGTTGGTTCTTCCGTTTCTGCTTCCGACTCCGACAACCCAGTTTTCACTGGATCATAAGCGACCGAGTCGTAAACGGAATCGGAAGAAATGGAAACGTTCTGATTCTTCCGACTCCGATTCCGTCAAGTTTACGACTCCGCTTATGACTCTGATTTTCGATTTTCATTAGGTCATAAGCGCTCTTACGGCTCCGATTACAACTCCGACTGCGACTCCGTCGCTAGTGAAAACCAGCCTTTAAATATCATATTGTACTGTAAGCATTGTGTTACTATTTTTGTCTTTTGCTTTTGTTTAGTTTCTCTTTTTTTTCTTCTATGTATATTGTGATTGTAACTTAACAAAGAAATATTAAATATTATCTTAGAGGAAACAGCAAACAACATTGTTCCTTCGCACATCGGTTGACTGCCATTAGAGTGATACGAACAGATTTTCAAAATAGCATATGTTTGAGTTTATGAACTACTCGATGGACATCAAATGTTATAGAAGTAAATAAGAGCTCCCCCCTGGAATAAGCATCCCCTGCCTTAACTAAATTTGAAATAATCACCACTGCCAGGGGGAGCTGCTACTTCGAGGATTTCACTGTTTAAGGCGGGGTTCAGTACCTGAAGGCCGTATTTTGACTGGGTATTATGGTTTTGACGCAAATATCTCGTTCACGTTTCAAGCAGTCAAGAATCTCTCCGCTCATCCAACATATCTATGTTCTGGGCTGTTTTGTAATTTTTTTGGTGATTTTTTGGTATATTTGGAGATAGGTAGTTTTACAGTGTGACTACTCTAACCGAGGCCACCTGACAAAATTTTCTACAAATTTAAACGACTACATATCATGGAGGTTAACAATAATTTTCCAACAAATTATCCAAAATGAACAAAATTCTTTTGCCTTTGTAATGTATAGCTTGATTACAAGGATAATTTGTGAGAAACTATTGCTAACCTCCATGATTTTTATTCGTTAAATTTGTGGAGAATTTTGTCGGGTGGCCTTGGTTGGAGTAGTCACACGGTAAGGATTAGTATAGTTAAATTTATGGAAATAGGAAACTTTGGTGTTGTTTTGAAATTAGAATTTGAAGTTAAAAATTGGTAGATGCACACTGGTGGCGTTCCATAACCTTTCTTTTTTCTTTTTAATCATTCCTTCAACATAGAAAAAGGATCAATCATCACAAGTTGCTAGCCTGTGATTCTCACCAAGTATTCAAAAAAGCTAAAAACTGAATTTCTTGTTTAGTAATTAGATTTGCTGGCCAAGCCTGCCTCGTCCTAGCCGCGGCGGGAATTAATTGTGTGACAGGACAGGGTTGTTTTCAACAACCAGTGAACCGTGAGTGATCGGTGCAGATAAACAGATAAACATCTAATCTGAAGCTGAAATAACGTATCCTGCAGGCTTGGAGAATACCGCCATACCACAATTCAGGAGTAAAATGATCGAAATGTAACACATGTAAAAAATACAATTTCCTCGCTTGTGATTGGTTTAAATAAGTCCTATTTTCCACTGATTCGCTTGCCAAGTTGTTATCGGACAGTTTGTAATTGGATAGTTTGTTATTGGACAGTTTGTTATCGGACAGTTCAATAAGCCAATCACATTCAGAGATGTAGTTTAAATCAACCAATCACATTCAAAGTTATAATTACGTGTGCGTGCGCGCGCGCTTGCTTTTGTGTTTTTGCCGGTAATCTTTAGAATGTTTACCCCTCCTTTGTCAGTATTTTACTGCGAATTTTCCCCTATTTTTCATGACTTGGCTATTTTTCTTTTTCTCGGAAATTAAAATTTTTATGATTAATTGATAATAGGACTGAGTGGAGTCCAATTCAGTCTGTAATCATACTCGTGATAAACAAATCGGGCGGGAAGTTACCACTCGTATGATTACAGACCGAATTGGACTCCACTCAGTCCTATTACCATTACAAAAATTGTCTGAATGTTCTACCCGCATGCATGCGCGGTTGAATTTTGAATTCAGTTGTGTATTTGGAGCCAGTTAGTAACGAGCCTCATTTGTAACCATTAAAATTAACTCTAAAAACAACAGTGAGTGTGATACCATCATTAATTGAATTTCTTTCCTTTATTAGCTCTTTTTGGTGACATCAAAACGATTACGACAGTGATTTAATAGCTATCCACGGGGGTATGGCTATAAAAAAGGAAATTAATACACCGAGCTCTTATCGTTAATCTTTGTATTTTGGTTGGCAAGCTACGTTTGCTCAGTTTATTTATGTTTTGTATGAGGTCTCTTTGCTTGCATTAACCCTCACTGGTAATTAGCTTTTAGACCACGGCGGTTTGAATTTACATTAGGATGTGAACAATAAACAAATGATAACAAAAAAAAGAAATGCTTTACAGATGCCATGCAGTTAAAACATTAATTTGTGTCTCAGAAAATCTGTATTCACTTAACGTTGTCCCTGGTTCTTCTTCAACTGACTGTTTGGATGAAGTCAGACATTATGGCTAGTAACTGGCGAAATAAAAAATGTGTTTCTAAAAATTTTGAAGTTATTTATTATTTATTTTTTTCGTGTAAGATGCTTTGCGTTAATGGCATGCTAAATGGATGAAGTCAGACATTATGGCTAGTAACTGGCGAAATAAAAAATGTGTTTCTAAAAATTTTGAAGTTATTTATTTATTTTATTTATTTTAGAATCGTGTAAGATGCTTTGCGTTAATGGTATGCTAAAAAAGAAATATTTGAAAGATGACAACAATGCTTTTGTCTTAATATTTGTCTCGCTAAGAATTTTCACCCGAGTTGGCTACGGCTCTGCTGCAGAGCTGTAAAACAGGCAACTCTTATACCGACGAATTTGTTTGGTATCAACCCGTTAGAAAATATTTACTTACGGTGCTTAATTCGCTTTTTGAAAAATAATAAATTAGTGGTCGCTGACTTTATGTACAGTTGGAACTGGATTGCTATATCTTAACCTTATGACATGTTCACGAATTCATTACTCAGTGCGCTTACATCAATATATAGAAAATAATTACTACGTACTATATGTAATGGTAATAGGACTGAGTGGAGTCCAATTCGGTCTGTCGGTAATCATACAAGTGATAACAAAATCGCGGGAGTCTGATTTTGTTAATCACGAGTATGATTACAGACCGAATTGGACGACACGAAGTCTTATTACCAATTAATCATAAAAATTACAATTTCTAAGAAAAGAAGAATAGCCAAGTTATAAGAAAGGGAACATTTGCATTAAAGTACTGACAAAGGAGGCTTAAATTGTTTCATGTCGCTCTCAAATTGAGATTCGTTGATTTAAACTACAACTTTATGTGATTGATTGATTTAAACTACAACTTTGAATGTGATTGGCTTATTAAATTGTCCGATGGCAAACTTTCCGATAACAACTTGGCAAGTGAATTAGTGGAAAATAGAAGTTTTTTTAAACCAATCACAATCGAGGAAATTGTAATTTTTATGATTAATATAATTACTACGTACTATATGAAACGTACAATATAAAAATGAAAAGTAGCTGAAATTTTTGTTATAAATATTTATTTACTTTGTAAAATTACACTACTTACATTACTCAACATCATTCCACTTACTGTATTACAGTTACTAACAGTCTCTTATAGCCTAATATACTGTTAGTTGCATTACATTGCTAAACTAAACATGACTTACAATACGCTCGCAATTCAATAATTGACTTTACTTCCTGCTTAAAAATGTCTTGAAGTATTTTTTCAAAGTAGCTGAAAATGTGGTAACAAGCGTTGTGGCGTTTTAGTAATTCTCGATAAATTTTGGATGAATCGATTGACATAACACTCTCTTCAAAATGATCGAAAATTCTCAGAGAAGCCGTTTGAAATGTATTTACATTGTTCTCTCAATTCCTGTTAGCAAGACAAAATTATATCTACTGTTTCGAAATTTCTCGAATTGTAGGTACACCTAAAACAATCATACTGGATAAATCATGTATTATTTATTTATTTATTTATTTATTTATTATTTCTTTTAGTTTATTTATTTTACAAATGGCTGCTTCATTTCTCAACTATTTTTTTTTACCCCCAAGATCTAATAAAACAAAGAAACGTCAATCCTAGATAACGATGGCAAATTTCCAATTCGTTTTGTAGAACGAAGTCATTCATAACTAAACTTAATTTGTTTGTGGAACGTAAAAATAAAATGACCTTCTCGAGGCTTTGTACAGCTAAGGGCGGGGTTAAACAACGACAGTCGAGCAAATTGTGAACATTTTCAGTATTCAGATATTTGATAAGGCACGAAAATAAACACACACAAGAGTTAAAGTAAGCGGATAGCGTATCTTTCCTGAAAGCTTCCGTCTTGCTCGATATCTCAAGATATTAATGATATTATGGCGTAGTTGTTCCAGCAGTTATCTCCAGGTAGATATAATGCTTATTATTTTTTTTCAAAGAAATGTCAATGGACTCAGTCCACGCCCGGAGTTCCTGCATTTCACGCATTTTCAAATGTAAATTGAAAAATAACCTCGTTAGTTGGTTGTTTCTGAAATATAACCAATCAGTTTAAGTCAAGAACTTCTCTTTTCTCCGAATATTTTCTTAGACGGCGCAATTTGGAATGTTATAAACAGTTTCGGAGTAAAATGCGTGAATATCTCGCTTGATTAAACACAGACGTGTCTTGCAAAGCGCGCAAGTCGTGCAAAAATTCGCTCTCTATCGATCAAATTTCCAAAAAAGGATTTGTACTGATGGCAGATGCTCGCATCCAAAATGCCTCTGCAACTCAAATCTACGTACTGTTTTAAAGATTTCGTTCCCTCAATTTCGAACACACGAAAAGGAAACAAACTTAGGCCCTGTTTACAAGGAGAGAGGGTTACCCTAGCAGGCGGGTTACCCTAGCAAGCGGGTTACCCTAGCACGCACACATTTGTTCTTATTTTCTTCGTCGTGTTTACAAGGCGGCCAGGGTTACCCGGGTAGGAGGGTTACCCTATCTGCGTGCTAGGGTTACCCTAGCAAGCGGGTTAACTTTTTCCCTTGTAAACACTCCAGGTAGGGTTAACCCGCCTACCCGGGCTATCTCTATTTTGGCTCCCAAAAGCAAATAATGATCACAATACCGACAAAATCAGCGAATTATGACCCAGAAAACATCAAGTTCTTTCACAGTTTGTCATAATTTTGCTTTGGAAATAAATTATTTTCCAGTTTTGTTATCTGTTCGTGCTTTACTTGCAAGGTTACCGAAGCGTAACAAGCGTAAAGTTGTCTCGGGCAGTAGGGTTACCCTACCTGAAAATTTTGCTTGTAAACCCGGGCTATCTTTTAACCCTCTTGCTAGGGTTACCCTGCCAGTAGGGTTACCCTACCTGCTTGTAAACAGGACCTAAGTTGAGCCCTGCCAGCTGAGACAAAACGGTCAACCGTATTTCATTTTCTGCGAAGAAAATGTGTGGAATGAATGACATGCCAGGAGCTTTTGACTGGTTTTCTTGTCAGCACAGATGTCAGTTGAGTGCTCTTGAATGGCTTACAAAATAACCTGAACTATCAGAAGTTCGCTTGATCTTAAAGTCCTTCATTAAATTTCTTATCATTGCCGAAAGTTGTGTGGGATATTCGCTGACAAACTATTAATATAACGACTTTGAAATATGGCAACGATCTACACTTCAATACAATCAGGTAAAATATTTGCTAACATGGGAAAAATATTGGATTATATCACACCCATTTAAAAAATACATTCCTAAATAAGGTCTGCAAACGCGGATATCACACTGAAGCATCTGTGCTAAAAAACAGGCAGCTATACCTAACTATATTGTGTTTTACAAAGAATGTACCGTTTTAAAGTGGCCTAACAGCAAACTCTAATTCTTTCTATCAATTTGTGTCAATTAATGCTTTAAACGTCTTAACACCCTCAGCTTATAAGGCGAAAATTTACGTGACAAAGATTCTGAAAGTCTTAACCTAAGACGAAAGCATGTTATATCAGAGCTTTGCTGAACGCTGGTTGTGTTCGAGAATTAAAGGTCAAGATTTTGAGTCTGTCCAGTATTAGCGATAGCTCTCGTGGTGTGTTCTCGGTTAAGACAATCTGCTCTCATAATTACTCTTTTCACTCAGGTCTATAAATGGATATCGCTGATTTGTTGGCGAAACTGACAGATATTGGGGATTAGTACTCATTGCCCTGTGTGTCTTACAAATTAATTCTGGAAAATATTCGATCTCACTGTGGCAGTTATTCGCCAAAACTAATTTTCTGCAGCGCAACTATTGTGACCTCCAACATTCGGACTGTACTTTGTACAAAGGAAGGCCTTCAACATGTCTCCCTAATCGTTTCCTAAAACGGTTTTAAAAATTTTATTATCGCCTCAAGCGTTTCCTTTGCCTTACTACAATATGTGTCTTGTTGAAGATAGAAACCTTATGTCTTGCTGAAGCAACCAAACATCTTGATTCACTGAGCTTGTTAAGCGGAGGTACTAAAACAGCGCGTTAAAAATGCTGAACATTTCTGATAAGTTCATTCCAGCTACATGGGTTAATTCAATAGAAGCCATCATTTAAAAATATAATTTGGTGATTCCCGATTCCTTTTTTAGGGCCGGCAAAAGAGTAGCTAAATGCACATAAACTGCGTTATCAGCGCTGCAAACTTGCAGACTCTGCCCAAGCCATTTGACCTAATGCCTTTAGCTATTTTAAAGTGTGGGAAAATCCTAAAATGGAACATGTTATTTCCAGCCAAAGATTGAAACTATTTGTATGATTTCGAGTTTGCACTGGTTTTGATGGACGTAACCCTTTGCTGACCAAATTTGGTACTCACTCAGAGCTTATGAGCGAAACAGGCGATGATTTCGTTAAATAGATGTTCTTGTAAAGTACCCCCGTAAACAAACACTGATTAAACGTGAGTAGGCGTTGCGACGTTCTCTCGCAATCTGAGGGTTTCCTTCATACTACGGACCAATAGGAAAGGAGATAACACAATTCACTTGGTCGACTGTTGAAAAGCTTTTTCCCTGCCAAGAAGCCGCCTAACTGTTTTGATGCCCTTTTGCGAAACAAGAGAGACCTTCTTGTAAGTGTTTGGTAAAACATTTCGAAGTTTTATTGGGAGCTGAATGTTCTTATAATTTCTTAGCACCGAAAAACGTAATTCTTTCTAATTAAGTTCATGGAAGTTGATTAAACTCATTCGTTGAGTTTCACTGATCACGAACAGATATCACAAGAGATTCCAGCCAGAAGCCCTGACTTATACCCATCTGTCATGTCGGAAATTGTCCCCTTCCAGATTACCTAGTTTGGATCTTAGAGATAACACCGTAATGTTATACTTTAACCAAAGGACTTTAGGATTAAAAACTTATCGTGTTTTCCATGCGGGTAACTTCTCTTGTCTCTTAAAAATTTCTTGAGCCAAATATTTAGGTGTGTCTTCAGTGAACGCGGACTAACTTCGATGGCAACGGCTGACAGAAGTATGCGTTTTTTGTCCCATTTTTTGCGTCGTAGAAAAACAGACTCTCTGCGAACAAACTGGAATGTGCGAGAACACACGTAGCAAATAGAAATTGCTTGCCAGAAGAATATATCCATATTACATGGCAACATTCCCTAGATAACTAGATCGCTATCGGTTAGGAGTTCACTAGGGGCAAGTCAGCGTTGAAGATAAAAACAGCGAAATCTAAAATATTCATCATCTGTTTACAATAAGCATGAAAACCTTCTCCAGTTTGGTTCATAGGTAGTCAAAAATGTTGGTCCAAACTGCTTGAAATCTATCTATTCCGAGCTTTTTTCACTTGTTCCAGCAAGGTTCTAAAAACACAATAGTTTCAAGTGCAGCTGAATGTTATCTGGCACGAACAATAAAGAAGCCGCGAGTCATTTGAGATAAAGTAAACAAATATGTTTCGATTTATAAGATGTGACAAGCACCTACAGAAGTCTCATAGCTGAGAAATTGGAGGCAGTGCTTTGTCGTGAATGATTTAGGAAAGAGTCAATCTTCTCTACCACCTTTTAATTTGGCCAAACTGGCAACGCCCAGCGAATTTGTCTGGAGTAGAATCAGCTTCTTTGGTGTTTAATAAAGAGATACAACGAGGCCATAATTTTCTATAAACTATTTATTTGAAGAGTAAACATTATTGTTATAAATAACATGGTTGTTACGTCAAGCAATATAACATGCGATCACGCAATACCATTAGTTGTTATGTACATCTCGAGTAAAAAAGCACTAGTGCTTCATACGGCCATTGAGTCTCACTAGAAAATACTTAACTATGTACAATTTAGACATTAAGCACGGTTTTATCAAGCTAAATAGGGCCATTTGGTGTAAGAGTCTGATGGAATGATCTTAGTTATCAAACGATGATTCTATAGTTGCCTTTAGTGCCGTGAGATACGGAGGCGTATTGCACGGTGTAATTAGTTATCATTAGCGCGTATTATCCGGGAAGTCCATACGGAAAAAAGCTGTTTTCATAGCGTCTATCGCATCAGTGTGGCGTGTTAATCTGCTCGCCTTAAAAAGTCGTTAATAACACCAAATACCTTGACATCTCCTGAAAACATTACTTAAGTATTTGCTCATTATAAAAGTTGTTACAGATGTTCTAAAAGGCTAATCGGACTAAATGAAGTTTTCTACCAGCCTACTAAAAACTCTTATGTGTGCACCACTAGAAAAATAGATAAACCGATTGATGAGGTATTGTGCCGCAATAAGCGAACAATTTGACATCAATGCGGCAAGAAGCAGGTGCTCACACAGCACAATTTCGTCACCGCCAGTCTTTCACTAGCGCGAATGGAAAAGAAATTACCGCGGTACAGTTCAGTTCGGCATTAAATTAATTTTACCTGTACCCTTCAGCGCATCTCTGCTTATCTCGTAAATTGCTTTAAAGTACAAATTGATTCTAATTATGTTTTCTAGAGGTATTATCGTAATCGGGGTGGAATAGCACACCAGTTTCGGGTCCAAAATGGCGGGTCGTCAACTGCCATTTTCGCACATGGTGTTCCCCTTTTCGTTTCTTGCTCTTCCCCAACTTTTCCAATTCCTCGTCTCGCTTGAATTTTATTCTCCGGTTTTGAAACCAAACTTTTACCTGCGCCTCGGACAAGTCCAATTCCTTGGCGATTTTCTGTCTTTCTTCCCCGACAATGTAGTGATTGCCAAGGAAGCGTTTTTCCAGTCGCTTGAGCTGTTCTGCCGAAAATGTAGTACGCGCTCGTTTCTTTTTGGGTGGGTACACACTCGGATCATCGATTTCTCCGAAGTCTGCTCCATAAGGATAATAATCACCTTTGGAAGAATACAACACAAGTAAATAACAACATTGTCCAGTCAGGCTCGCTCTCATCACAGAAAAAAAAGTAACCCGTAAACTTTTTAGCAGCCTTGGCTACAATTTTTCCTATTCGACTTGCGCGCGATCAGGGTTGCATGGTTTATGCGCCTATTCTTTTATGGCACTTTACATTTAAGTGCTGAGTTATCTTAAGTCAGGAAACAAGTTGTTTACTTTCTTTTTCCGGTCAGGAATTGTTAAACGTTCCAGTTAATAGTTGAGGTTTGTGAGGGCGGATTCCGGCGACTTCATTTCTGCACTTGAAGTTTAATCGCTCGAGAGATGGCATAACTGTTTCCCCTTTGTGTGACTGAACTGGCTATTTTATCGAAGAAGCACGGATTTTTGAGGGTCACAAAGTTTTCTTGTTGTTAAAATTGAAGAGAGTTGATAAAAAACAGAGAGTTTACAGACGACCTTCAATATCCACCCTCAGTTGATTAACACGACAAATATGTGTTGCGTTTTTGTAAACTTGCTCAAATTATTACCGGTAAGTGAGCCCTATAAATGGCAAAAGCAGAGATACGCATTGGCATTTAGAAATACAGACGAAAGATTTCTTGTCAGATAACTTGATGAAACAAACAAGGAGACATGGCTCAATTTCCGATGTCGACCCTTACCATTTGGACAAGACAATTCGCCACTGTTAACTGAACTTCTTGGCTTTGATAATGTTTTTTGAGGCGCTACAAAGATGACTTCATTTTATTTCTATTCATAATAATTGCCCAATTCTAACGCGTGATATTCTGATGAAGCAGTCAGTCAGGTCTGTTAGCAATTCGTTATACCCGCCAAAAAGAATGTCGCCGCTATCGGTGTTTTATATAATTTTCTGACGATTTCTTTGACGCTAGTTTACAATTGTGCTATCTCTTTGTCGTCCACCGTTCACTAATATATACATCAATGGCCGGTTTTATTGGAGGTTAAACGGATACGTTCGCTATTTTATGATCACGGCGAGATAGAGCTGAGTTGAATATTTGCGAATGTTAACTTGGTTATTTGTTTGCGGCACCATGTGTGTTTCGCGCGTGCCATTTCCAACACCAATTTACTCCAGTGTTGTTTAATTTTGGTAGTGCTAGCATGGGGCGAAAGTAAACAAACATACTGCTGGAGCTATGCAAATACGCTAAGAAGTTTTAACAACACATAAATAAAACCACGACAACTATTAAGGAGCATTTCGAGTTCAAATGAATTGATAAGTTTTTGAAGAGCGCCAAATGAGTGCAACATGTCTGTTTGAGCAGTGCTTACGATCAACTGAAAACAGATTTGCTCAACGCGTGCAGGCAGGATTTCAAGTACCAAATGATTTTTACCTGGGTGAGGATGACCAAGATACGGCAAATTCTGCCTCTGGTGCCACGAAGACATCCATGGCAGTGGCAGGCCTTGGTTGTTTGGCATATCTGGCATGTAGCTGGGGAAATTCATCTCGTTGGAATACAAGACCTCTTGGAGAACCCGCGCAGATGGGACAACGGAGTTGGGCCCAGAGGCATGTGGTTGACACATCGTGAACGGCGGTGGCCTAGACGAGTTTGTGTTAATCCCGTAACTCGGCTCTTCAAAGCAAGGGGGGACTAAAGCTGGAATACTTATCCCGTGGCTTGTCTGTAGCATATTTGGAACAGTTCCCTGGTCAAGGACGTGATCGTGCCAAGAAAAACCCGCAGTTCTGTTTCCTCGCAAGTGCTCCGTGATCAGTCCCCAATTCTCTTGATGTGCCGATAATTTTTGCCTTTTAGCTCCTTATCTCGACAATCGTAAGGTCTGGAGTGCGTTTAAGGCCGAGGGGGCTTTTACAGAAAGGGCAGACACGTTATTGGACAGTTCATTTCCTCAGATTCTGCAATGTGTCAACATGATGTCTTGATGAAGGAGGCATATAGTTGCTTCTCAAGATGTGTAGTTCCGCAGCTTGAAAATTTAATTAGCAGATCGCATTTCGTCTCGTTTGGCGTGGCAAAACCTGAAGACCTACATAATTGCAGCTAAGAGATAAGATAAGAGGGGCCCCTTTGTTTTCATTTCCACTGACACTGTTTGGATAGGGAGGCGATTTATAGAGATGTTAGACAAACGTTTATTTAGCGTAGAGGTGGAAGGAAGACTTCTATTCTTGTCGTTGTCGTCGGAGTTACTCTTTACCTTCCTTTTCCGAAGCGTGTGAGGTTATTTAGCACTTTCGAGGGTTCCATGGGTTACTAACTACTGCTAAACGACTGTCACACGAGCGGAGAGACCACCAACCTGGAGTTTTAACATTGGCATGCGATCTCGGTCAAGCAGATTCCGCGAAAACTATAAAGCAGACATCGGATTAGGATTGTGTTCTCTGCAAAATTAGCGTTGCCGCGTTCTTGAAGGAATTTTCTCGTCCTCTATAGGGTCAACAAGCCGTTTAGAAGCTATTCAGCTAAGAAATCGGCTCAGAACTGCTTTGGGTTTCAGTTGCGTCGTGATTCGTGATGCCTCCGGTAACTACCGGCAGGAGTTGTTTATCCAATCCCTTTTGAGACTCCATCAAGTCGATGGTTATCAAACTGCTTACGCAACCCGGCAAAGCATCTTTCAACGTTCCCCGTGTGTTTCACTTTACCAAAATTTATTTTAACCGCACTGGGTATTTTGTTGGGCGACGGGGGATTTTTGTCGGGCCATTTTCGAGAGTTTTAAGCCGCTGGTGATAAATTGACCAGCGCCAAAACGGAAGCCGCAGAGTTTTTCAGGATTTTTTTGCTATTTTAAATCTTGTGGTTAGTTCATAGGAAATTGTTTTTCTTTATCTATTGTCCGCTGCTGAAAAGTTGCTTCTGAAGGCCGATAAAAAATGCTTTAAGACACTTATCTTTTTTGTCGCGAACAGTTTTGTGAATGTTCATGATTTCCCAGTTTTTCATTTAGCAAACTACCGAAAACTAAAATCGTTTCGCTTTGATTGTTCAAATTGATCTTTCCTGGGTTTTTTTAATTCTGACAAAGACAGAGGGTTGCGGTAAGTTTGTCGGGAATTTTGATTTTTGTTTTGGAAAATCGTTGCGTGAGCTGTCGTTAAATAAATCTTTAACTTAAGCCTCAGAACGTTGCGTGTACTTTAAGTGTACAATGAAACAAAATCAAACATTTCTTTCAGACACGGGCAGACGTTAGAATAAGTTAAATGTGAAACTTTGTATTTGTTTTACGCGTTAACAACTGTTACCTTGTACCTCTAGAGGTGACCGGGGGGGGGGGGGGGGTACTCCACAAACTTTTTGGTGGGGGTATGTGAACCGAACCTTGAAACCTATACTGTATACCAAAAGCTGTGACTTTCCATGCCCTATTTCACTGAGACCTGAACGAAAACTCCATACTCCACTTCAGCCCTCTAAATTAAAAATTAGTACACGGCTCAAAAATATGACCACTGCCCACCAGAATTGGCTTTCATGAATAGAAAAACTAGTTCCTGGTGAAAAATACCCACTGCATTCCAGTGTGAAAGATATACCCTATTTCAGACCAAAATGGTCAAAATCTATATTCTTTTTCTATCAAAACTGGTCAAACGTCATACCCTTTGGGGCTGCACATAACAATAAACCCCTCCCCCCCGGCGACATTCAGTCGCTAAAGGAGAAAATTCAAGTTTCTCATCACAAGTTAACCCGAATATCTAATGCGATTAGAGACCTTTCTTTAGATCAGCTATCAGTTTCTCCTAAAACAGTCTGATCAAGTTTATCCAGGTTTATCTGAGCAGAGCTTACTTGATCGATTTGGCGACACGCTTCTTCAGTTATTGCAAACATACGGTTTTTTGTCGATATCATTCCGGCATTCAAACGCTATTGCGGCGTCTTGAAATTAACCACGATAACTGATATTTAAAGACTTCAATGTGTTACATATGTGTTTTGTGCCTGACCTAATTTTAATTGCTCTTGAGTTGTGTTGCTATTTGCCTACTGCTTCTGGAGGCATGCGTTTTTACTGTTTAATTCAGTAAGGGAAAATAAGGTTAGTTCAGTATTTCAGTACAGCCGAGAGAATTTTGACGAATCCTTTGTAAAGCATCATTTGTTTATCCAGTTTGTTTCTCATGCGGACCACCGGGGTTGATAATTCCCGGTTTTAAAACTTATTCCCTTTCTTGAACAATGTGAAATTTAAAATAAAAGGCGTTGCGATTGCCATTTGCAGCAGGCTTGCAAATTTAGTAAACGAATTGATCAATTGATTATCATAAGAGAGAGCAGTTATTAAATATACCCGCAGTAAAACGTTCGCTAGCTAAAATGAATGAATTAAATTTGTCTTCCATTTCAAATTAAATAGAAAATGGGAAATGGGCCTACAAAGATTGTAACTGCTTAGAAGAATTACCTCCATAAAGTTGTTGCGTCGCGGCAACCTAATTATAAAACCTTGATAAAGTTTTGATATAAAGATAATCTGTAACTGTACAGGTCCGCATTATCTACATTAAAACTCATTTACAAATTGGCTTTGAGTTCCTGAGTTACAAAGACTGAAGCTGTCTAGCGTGTAAAGAGTGATATAATATTTCTTTAATCCTGTGGCTTCCGGCTGGTTTTGTGTAACCTCTTTCTCTCTTCAGTTTTTCAGTCACGCATGTGTATTAATAGAAGCTTTCACGGTCGCGGAGGTCATCTTGGTAGTGGGGCAAACGCGGCGAAATTTACAGTGAATGTATGGGGAAAATCGTGATTTTGATGCTCGATAACTCGACGAAGTTTGACATTCTACTGTTTCTATGAATTACAAACTAAAAATGCTAGCTAAAAGAGGTAACCGATCAAATTTGAGAATTGTACTCTTACAAAGAAAGCCGCAAATTAAAATCTTATTTTTCATATATTTGTCTGTAAAATGGAGCCGCCATTCCCGGGAAAATTTAGAAGCATTTGTATGAAAAACTAAAAACACGATTTCTCGCTTCTCAGCAAACGGATGCTCTTCAGATTTAATCGGTTAACTCTTTTAACTAATATCTTTAGTTTGCATTTCTGAGAAATTTCAGAATATCAACCTTCCTCGAAGTTATCGAGCATCAAAGTCACGATTTTTCCCATACATTCAATGTAAATTTTGCCGGGTTTGCCCCACTACCAAGATGACGTCCGCGACCGTGAAACCTTCTGGTGAAACATGTTATTGCCACAATTCTTTAGTTTAGTGTCCAAAAATTAATTTCCGATCAACATACGCTAACCGTGAGGAAAATTTTGAAGCAATAATGTTCGAATAACGACAATGCCGCCGACAAGTACAAAAAAAAAAACAACAACAAAAAACAAACAAATTGTTGTTTTAAGTCAGTCCTGGCGAATGTCGCCATCCAAATGGATTTAGTTATAATACCACTATTCAGAAATGGTTGCAACTGAACTGTAAAATAAAAGCGGTCAATACGAAATAAATATTTTTAAAAACAAAGTACAAAGTTAACTCATTTCAACTTCTACCGTATACGCGTACAAAACACTGTTTATTGTCGTTCTCATTGGCGTGTTTGAGCTCTCTAACGTCATTTGCACTGTCAAGTGTTTCTTCACGGGATGCGGGATCCTGGCCCTTGTCACATGCACGTGGATGCCGCGCGCGTGCGGGCGCGTGTTCCTAGCGTCTCTCGCTCACACTCGCGAGATTCGTTACTCACTAAACATTACACACACAAAAAAGTACACTTCCTCTTATTGGTCGTTTTGCATATATTTTCTGGGAAATAGTGATGGTTTATTGATAGTCTCTAAGCAACCACGAGATGTTTTTCTGATGTACGCGTCAGTACGACGCCCGAGGCTCTGGTGATTTTTTATTTTTATTTTTAAAAAACACGGTAACAGCCTCGTCAACGAATTCGAACTGAGAGTCGCTTTTTTGTTTGGAATTAAAACACCCTTAACTGTGTGCCAAAAAAAGATAGAATTGGAGTAACTCTGGAGAAGAAAGAGTGTGACCACCTTTCACTTCGAATATTTCAATCTGGATTTTGTTTGGTGTGGCGTGGTTGGCAGTCTAGCCTAGCCTAGCCGGAACTGAGGAAAAATATAGTCTGAATTCGTCGGGAAGAGACGGCTGAAATTCAGACTAGGAAAATACTTATTCTCAAAAATTCTGCGGATAATAGACCTTCCAACCCCCATCACATCCAAATCTGCAGGTTTTGAAAAAAAGCCCAGATAAACCTGGAGATTAGGACCTCAAACCTGGAGACGTCAAAAATATGCGTCAAATAATACCTTCCGGAATTGTTTGGCAATTTTAAGGCTTTCTGATTCACCGTGAGATTAAGAGGCAAAGCCGTGAATTGGCATCCCAAACCGTGAGTCTCACGGTCAAACCGTGAGGGTTGGAAGGTCTGGGATAATAAACCAAGTAACACTCTTTGTTTGTCGTCTGCAAGCCTCAGCGAGCTATTTAATTGGGTATTTATGGTTCTTCTTATGAAAGGCCTGTTCCATTGTCCTGAAGTTCCTTTCCAACTTAATTTTTCCCGAGTCTCAGGTTCCTCTCCGTTGTTCTTGGCGAGGAAGACTAAGCACAAGTTTAGTTTCTCGCCCAGCTGAATCAACGAAAATGTCTGCAAAAGTTTTCCTCGTGCTAAGCCTGTATTTCTTCAGCTGTAATGCCAAAGAATCTCTGCCGGAGTACTGTGGAAAGGATTCGTATAGCTATACTCCGCTGAGAAAAGGCCCCAATGGACAAGAATATACACTGAAACAAGTACATGTCATCATAAGGTAAGTTCTTATATACTATAAGCTTAAGCTTAATTTATTTTCACGATTTTTGGAATAGCAGGAAATACATCATTCTATATTTATTGAGTCAGCAGAAACAGAGTAGTTAAGCTTTCGTTTGTTTCTTTGATCAACTTTGTAACTGTGTGGATTTGAACTTATCTCGCCAAGTTTAAAAGCCTTAGTTTGTGGAGAGAATCGTGAGTAAACGCTCTTTAGAGGTATGTTCCGAAATGTCTTTCATATTTCGTGACTCTAAGTTGTCATTTTAGCTCTGATTAAACTCGTAGCGGGTCATTTTATCACAATTATAACCTACATAATGTAGGTCTTGGCCTTTTCCCTCGCACAGTTATTCAATCAAGTTTCTTAACAGACAAGACAGAGGTGTGGTAGGAACCCCTTTGGGGAACAAAAAGTGAGAACAATTTTAAACAGACCATGTATCCCAAGAGATCTGTAACCCTTTCATACACAAAAGTACCGGTTTTCCTACAATTTTTATGTCGGTTTAAGTTTTTCAACACTTTGTGAGTGCTGGTTGAACATGTATAGATTTCATGTCTCATTGGTTTCAGTTTGGCTTGCTCCACCTCAGGATGCAAAGAAAACCAGTTTCAAGCAAAGCATTCACTACCACAAGCCTTAAAAAAATGCCTTTTTTTGCATATCTATCACTACATTATCTGATTGAAATAACTTTAACCCTTTGACTGCCAAAGGTGATTATAGTCGCTCTCAGCAGTCATGCTCTTTGTACCACTTTTGACGTCATCAATTTAAATGTCACCAGATGTTCTTGATAAGCAGATAGTAGAGCTAAAATACATGTAGATCTATCCACACAATCGTCGGTATTGGATACTGAGAGCATTCTGAAAAACAACTCTATCGTTTTTGGTGCAAAAATGGCCCATTATACCTATTGATCAAGGTCCCTGTTAAGAAGACAGTTCCGAAATGGCGTAATGCACGAATAGCGCGCGCACGCACGGAAACATTTTGAATTTAACTTACGAGTACGTTTATCGTGCATACGGATTTATGTGGCGTGGACGTTTATAGAGAGTTTTTGAAACAGTTTTGTAGTGAGCAGTTGTTATGTTTTTTAGAGAGTTTTGTCCCGTATGAGTTCACCGTTTTACCGATTTTTAAGTGTTTAGGACGAACATCCTTCCATTTACCGCTCACGAACAGTCCCATTTCTAGGCCTTGCCTTTAATTAACACCCAACTTTTTATGACAGCCAGAAAGAAAATGAGACGTCAAAGGTAGTGAGAGTAAAAGGGACAAGAAAGAGGCAAGGGGTCAGGCAATAGCAAAAAAAAACAAAACAAAATGAAGTCAAAATCTGGCTTATGTGCATGCCCCAGATTAAAATATCATACATTCTTGTACCCAATCTTGAGGAAATCTATCTTTTTGGTAAAAAATAGCCTTTCCGCAAAACTAAGGCCCATGTAGCGTCATGGCAGCGAAAAAACTGATTTACATTTAGAAACTGCATTGCTTAGTGAAAATATGGTGGTCAAAGGGTTAAAAGCAAAGTTATGATCTGTTAGGAGAATTAATCCGAAATAAGAATGTCTTTTGTTACAGACATGGTGACAGGACAAGAGCTGGTGCGACCCCTTGTTGGCCTAATGATATGGCTGTGTGGGATTGTCTGTTGACATCAGCTTCTCTACCTGTTGTCAAACACGACACCCATGATATCACAGTGGACAGAATCTACAGAGATGGTATAATGTATTATTGCAGGAAACATCCATACCCTCTGACAAAAGGTTTTTTAGTTTGAATTCCCCTTCCCCGGAAATCTGGCTTGGCTTCATACTTTCCTTCAAAAATTTTGGCTTTCCCCTGGGACGGGTATGGAAATTTTCTGGAACTGCAAAATGTAGAAATTTTTTTCAGTCGCATTTCTTTTTTGTAGATGCAAGTTAAAATAGAAATCATTCATTGACTCTTGCTTACTTGCTGGTTGATTTGCAGTGTACATGGCAGGTCGTAATGACATTAATGGTGATTGTGGCTTGGGCCATCTCACATTTAAGGGGTATAAACAGCAGGAACTAAATGGACAGAATTTGCGCATGGCGTATGTTGAGACAGGGTTCCTATCTCCCAACTACTCCAGTCATGAAGTCTTCTTTCGAACAGATGGTGAGTAATTTTCCTCATAGTGCTGTTGAAATTCCTTTGATTTGTAGTTTTGTGAAGGTTTTTTGAATCTTAAGAATTGTCTTAAGGGTTGCCTGATAAGGTATAGGGTTGCCTGATGAGAGACTCTTATATGAAAAGGTCTGGGATGCTTGTCAGAAAATTTGAATGAAACCCCTAACAGTGACCAATCTGGGTGTGGCTCAAGCTTTATTTGACCCCTTAAAGAGATACCACTTAAAACAGACCATACCCTTGAACAATGCTTGACCAACACTCCATCGACACCTCAGTTGACACTCCGTTGACACTCCATCAACATCTCAGTTGACAGTCGGTCGAGAGTCGACTAATTTCTGATAATTTCAGATGAGTCGGTTGACACACGGCCGACTATCAACCGACTGTTGATCATGTTTTGACCGAGTGTCGATTGAGATGTCCATTGAGTATCAATCAAGATGTCCATTGAGGGTATTGATCAAGAGTATAGATCAACACTCGATGGTTGATGCCTTTAGTACATATGATCTGCCTGTGCTAGGAGACTGCACTTGAGAGACCAGTGGAAATTGAGCCTAAAAACAGAAATAAGAGTGTTTCTTTCAAGAGTGCTCCATAAAGATGCTTTGACAGCTAAAAATAGTGGAGTTTCGTCCTGAACACCCTAAGGGAGACCAGTATCCTTGATTTATACCTCCAAGTGAGACAACAAGCATCTCAGACCTTTTCATATCGTAATCTCCCCCCCCCCCCGCCACCCCTGGGTTGGGTTGCTAGGTTTCAATCTTCTGAAACAGTCTTGCATTAGAATTGAAGGTCTTTTTATCTCAGTGGCAGAGAAATGGCAATGGTAAAATATGATAGATATTGTCAAGGAAAAGGTGCGTAGGAGAAGGTGTCATCTTCCTCAGATAAAAACGGAGAGATAATAGGCTTATTTTTAAATATAATTTAGTATAGTATTATTCTATTTTATATTACTATAATTGTATTTTATTGTGTATCTTTTAATACTTTTTCATTGTAACTTAGGATATGTATTTTTATCCTTTGATTGAATAACGACAAGACTACTATTATTAAGGAAAATACATACACAGACAACCAAATTATTGTTTTATTTTGGCTGAGATTTAATTGTGTTTGATTTCTTGAGCAGCCATGTCTGGCTGTGAATCAGAAATAGGGTACAATCTTGACTAGATTGTGTGAAGAAAACAAATATTCCAAGTATGGATGTTAATTGTCTCCCCAAGCACTCTTCCCCACCCCAGGGGTCCTGTACAGGGAAGTGCATGTTTAATACAGCTCAAGAACAGTTTTTCTCTGGATTGAGCATTCTGTGTTCAAGCTCTGGCTAGGATGATTGTCAAAATTGTGTTTTGGTATAACGCACTAAATAATTATCTTTTGCAGTGCCTCTCTCAACGCAGGTGTTTGGTTACTGGTGAAGTCAATGCTGGGGGGGGGGGTAACCCGTCATCAGTCAAAGCATCCCATCCAGGGGGGATTAGTGTCGATATTTCTTGTCACCTGCTTTGTAAACAGGGGACTGTTGATAATTGCTAGCTTGGCAGCCCTCTTGACATGATCATGCACTGATCCAATCTTGCTTGCTATTCATGTCTACTGACTATTTTTCTTCTTTCTGTTCCTTTTTCGCTACAATTCAAAGATATGTCAAGGACGAGACAGGTCAGTTGTATTTTAAAGCTTTACCGCTGAACATAACCTCCGTGAAGACTATTTCATCCAGGAGGCCAACCTGGAGCCGGCCAATTGATTGAGTTCTAAACTTCAGTAATTTGTAAATGGCTTGGACCCAATCAAGTAACATCCATACTTCTTAAACAGGCTTTAAATTTGTTACAATTTGCTATAAATTGTAATTATCATTCACCTTGTAATTTTATCCATCTTAATTACTTGAAAATTTTACTAATTTTTAATCATTTTGTCTAATTGTAATGTGCATTTGATCATGTACGTCACGGAAAATTGTGCTATATAGTGGTAATTGAACTGAGTGGAGTGCAGTTTGGTCTGAAATCATATGTGTGATCTCAAAATCGGACAAGCGTGCAGTATGATTTCTGACCAAAATTGCACGACCCGAAGTTCAGTTACCACTTTATTAGATCCATTTTTAAATCGCACATTTTAATAGCCTAAATTTTGGTCAGGACCTATATTTATTGAACCAAGTTGCCAAATTTGCCAAACAATGGCTTTTTTGTCTTTTATTTTCCTGCAATGTGATTGGTGAGTTTAAAAAGGCCTTAAAATCTGATTGGTTGTTTTGTTTTACTGTCCCATTCTCATTGGCTGAGAAAAAGATGTGATTTAGAGCAAAAGATAGTGCGTTTTGTGGATAAATCACAATGCTGAGAACCAATCACATTACAAGGATAACCAGTGATTTCAAAATGGATTTAATAAAAGTTTTAATTATTGTTATTATTATTAATTTTTAATATTTGTGAGATCTGACCAATCAAAATTGATCAAAATTTTGTTCATCAGAGCTTTTGCAAAAATGTGCCTGTGGGCTTTTGGTAACTTGTTGATACCAGAAAATGAGATGCGTAAATACATTGTTGCAACAACAATGCCAACCCAGCCCAACATGCAGGAAACGCTTTTGTTGATTCTTTCTGATCATTCGGTGTTTTGGCATTGCAGTCTGCTCAAGCTCTAGCATTAGGGCTGTTTCCACCATATTCCCCATCATCAGGCAAGTCACAAGTGGTTGACATTAATGTTATGGACAAAGATTATGATGACATTGAGCCAAATGCACGGTAAGTTTTATTGACAGAATTTATGACAGTTTAACATGATAATTAAGATGGATTCCGCTCAAGGTTCGAGCAATAAGTGCAAAAATTATTTACTAAAAATGTGCTCATGGCATGGTAACTTTTTTAATACTGTTTAACGCATCTCACTGTAATTCATTTCTCTAGGTGACCCCGCAATTAAATCTCCAAGCATTCTCGAGAAAATTAATGTAAAACCTTGTAAGAATGCTTAATGCGAGTGTAATTCTGTTTTCAACTAGTGCGAAATGTCTGTTTTAACTGAACTGTAGATAACTTGAAGTTCATTTTTCCCTCGCGGGGTCAGCTTGAGAACTTAAATCTCAATAAGACCTTCTTACCTTTATCCAAAATATTACCATGCTAAGAGGGTTTTTTGGTAACTTAATTTTTGCCATTATTGCTTGAATCGTCTTAACTGCTTGTAATTTTTATGTTACTATGGGGGGGGGGGGGGGGTGGAGGGGGAGTCCACTCCAATATGTAAAGGTGAGGGATACTCATGGGAAAATTGGAATTGAACCCCTAAAGGAGACCTCTAGAAGATTTGACCCCTGTTCAGGAAAGACGCCCACGCTTGTAGACCAGACTAGGCTAGCGGGCTAGACTAGGCTAGCGGGAATTGAGGCTAAAAATGGAAATAATGGTGTTTTCATCATGACTGTTTCTTCGAGTGCACCCTTCAAGATACTTTGACAGCTAAAAAATAGTGATTTTTCATCATGAACACCCTAAAGGAGACCAGAATCCTTGATTTATACTCCTAAGATGAGGAAGTGACATGATGCGCATCTTTGACCTTTTCGTATGAAATCCCCCTAGAGATGATTCTATTGTGCGAAAGTATCGACTAAATCTTACAGTATGTTCTTCTTTGCAGTCTTTGTCCCAAACTGGAACAGTATGAGAGAGAATTCATAGAAACTGACATGTGGCAGAAGCATTATAATGAGATAACGAAACCTCTGTTGAATGAAGTTCAACAAGCACTTGGGTTGGAATACAATTTGAGTGAGTTCCCTTTAATTATCTCTTTGTTACCTAGCATGCAGTAGTATCATTCATTGCTGTATCACTGTTGTTTTTTGTTATTACCGGTCTGTTTGATCATGTATCAGTCCCAGCAGGGGGGATACGCGTCATACCTTTTTGGCATTAAAAAAGCAGTTTTGGTACCCGTAGGGTATACGGCCTCAAAAGGTCCACAGCAGCAGCTTTTCCAGTACCTTTTAGGGCACTGAGCCGAAAAAATATGACGAGAGATATTTGACAATCAACTGATTTATCCCTATTAAAAATTGTGAAAGTGTCAGTTTGTGTTTTAGAATTTGTGCTAAGAAGAGGTGAAAAAAAATCAAGCCTTACCCCCAACACTGGACAGGATCTTAGTACCTCTTGGGGGAACCTTTTCAAAATTTCTAACGAGTGCCCCGTCTTTTTTGTATGGGATTCCCCCCCGGATATCGGTATTGTATGGAGAATTTAGCTCTTGGTCATTGAGGCAATTGTTTGTTATTTCTCTCTCAGCATCAGACGGCTTGGTTCACATTGCAGACTGTCTGTTCACTCACATGTGTCACAGCTTTCCAATTCCATCAACGATTTCTCAAGACCTCCTGACCCGTATCGTTCAGGAGGTGCTTGTCAGATGGTATGGTACGTTCAGCTATCCTACAATCCAGGAAAACGCTAAAGTGGGCATTGGCTTCCTGATCGGCGAGATTTGGAAGGTATGGTACTGGAGAACCACGCTGTGCGAGACTAACTTCACGGTCATTGTGTCATCGCAGTTATGCAAGCGTTGGAGTGAATCGATTACAGGAGAGCTAGTGCGGAGTGGAGAGTACTTCTCTTTACTCACCCCACCCCTTACGTTTGCTTTTGTTCAATCCACGTTGGTTTATTTCGCTTGCAATCTTACTGACCTAAAGAAACTTGTAGGTGGTAAATCGTGAAAATAATGGAAGCCAAAATGTTTTTGATAGGTGATATTAGAGAAGTTAAGCCTAACGTTTGCAGCAAACGGCAAAAAAGGAATCTTTTACCCTCAGTCTTCAGCTGTTTGTAGAGTGGAGTAAAAATATTTGTATTTGCGGTGAAGAGAAGGGGACGATTTTCTATTGTTGTGTAGTATTTTTTATAAGGATTAGAAGAAAGAACTCAAAATCAGAGGTAATTTCTGCCGTTTGACACAGGCTATTTGTAACCTCGCTGTGGTACTTTATTCTCCCAGGCCATGCAAGAAGCCATGACGGAAAGTAAAGCGAGAAAATTTTACCTTTATTCCGGACACGACTACACAGGTAGGTCTGCTTGCTTCAAACTTAGTTTTCTGACGATTTTAATTATTACAACTGGGTTACTGAATCAACAACGCACAAAAATGACCCAACAACAGCGAACCAACGTGCTACATATAGCCACGCATAGCAGGGTTGCCAAGGGTCAAGGAAAAAACTATCTGGGAAAAGTCAGGGAGTTTTATTTTAAGTCAGGGAAAATTAACTTTTTGGAGAAAAATCAGAAAAAATTGAAATAATTTAATAGGGCTGATTTAATACCATTGAAAGCTGGAAGACACTTTTGGGGTCACCGTGATCTCAACGATGTTTTTCCTTCATGAAGAAACAAAATCTGTTGGAAACTTATCAGCCATAGTGAATGTGTTGAAAGAACAGCTGTAAGGGAAGACTAAAGGCCGCTGCTATATGTGACATTTTGTATTTAATTGGTGAGGGCAATTTTATTTTTATCGGGAAACATTCAATGATATCTGTTACGATGTCAAAACAGAGTTTTCTAAGACATGAACTACAAAATAATTCGCGTTGAAGGTCAAAGTGTTTGGGTTACCGCGATAAAACAACATTTTTTTAGTAGCTCGTATTGAAGAAGGATGTTCGGGCTAGTACCGTTGGATTCTCATTACGTTTTTGTCTTCAGTCATGCCAATGCTCCAAGCGTTCAACGTCAGTGACTACAAGTGGAGCCCCTACGCCTCCATGATTCAACTGGAGTTGCTGGAAGTCAACAGTGGTGGCAACTCTGATTACGCCGTCAGACTGCTGTACCACGGACAAGAGCGAATTATCCCCTACTGCCGCAGTTCTCCCTGCTCGCTGGCTCAGTTTGGCGACTACATCCGGGAAATTGTCTCATCGGACCCTAAAACAGATTGCAAGGTGACCAACGCGAAGATCATGAATGGGCCACACCCAGCACCTGCCAGGAGAGCTCGAATCTTATTTTGAGTTGATCATACACAAATCACGCCCCTGACACGTGGTGTTTCACCAGTCGCCTAGTTACTGTACGTCCACGGATTTGTAATTCAGTTACGGTTAGCAATGTAATTGTAATTAGCAATGTAATCGTTGAAGGAATGTAATATTGTCACTGTTAAATGCCGATGTAATTCGGATTCAGAGGTGCTTCGCCTTTTACTGTTTTCGAACAAAAATTGTTTGACCCATTCGCTGAGTACTTCATTTCCTCTCTGACATAGCACAATAGTTTCTTAATGAACTTATCAGATTGATCATTTAGACTTGAAGGGAATTTTGTCGGTTTGTGATAAAGTAGGATTTTGTAAAATAACGTATCCGTCAAACGAGTCCCACTGGAACTGATTTTATAAAATAAAGGTAACGTGGCAATTCTTTGTCAACCCCTTGCTCAGTGACTTTTAGTCGAGTTCTGGCCCTCTGTCCGTCACGCACCGTGATCCGATTGATTGAATCAGTCTTCATTTATTTCCCTCCTTTAGCATAACTTTAGCATAACCATCCATTTTCGTAGGAAGAAATAATTAAGTCCGATTCTAAATATCCTTAGTAAAATACTACCAGTATACTAATGCAAATGTTGCAATCTCATTGCCTGAGCTATTTTACTGTGTCCATCGAATATTTTCGCTCGCGCGCGATTGGTCTAGACGCGCCACGTGACTGAACATGCTCCAGCTCCCAATTTTCAAAACTGCGCGTGTTGCGAAAAATATTTAAAGGCTAATAAACACAATAGCCTCCGTTTGGCGTAAAATATGCTCGGATATTTGTCTGTGGACGTCATCTGTTCCGAGAAACTTCTCGGAACCGACAATGGCCGCGGACAAATATCCGAGCATATTTTTGCGCCAAATAAAGGCTACTGTTTAGTATAAATTTAGTATAAATCTACTAGCGTTCTATCCCAAACGCCGTTCTCTTATTTGCTAAGCTGCTAGCCTGAGTGTGCAGTGGTTGTCCTGTCGCTTCCCACCTCGACTAGCCAATGCTATTTCAGTGCGGGAAGCGACCATTTTGTATTTTTCTTTTGTCAAATAGTAAATAAAGTTGAGAGTTAAAGTTGAAGTTGAATAACCATGTTTTCTCGTACCTTTGGATCGGAGGTACATTTAGAAACATAGATGATTGGATTCCTGCGAGCTTTTTCCAAATTGTGAATGTCAATAGCACGTATAGTAGAGACAATTTGAAACCGTTATTTGAAGAAAATTAGAGATTGAAGTCTGCTCAAACAAAATTATTAAATTATTTGCTCTAAATTTCTATGAGGTGAGAGCTGAACGGGCTGTTTCGGCCTCATCAACTACCACCTCAAAGTTATCTCGAGCTCAAAATCTATTTAAATATGCGATGGTTCACTTACTAAGCTCATTTCAGAAACAAAGCAGCCGTTTGTTGCCGTAACTGTGTCTGGTAACCACTTTTTCACGATTGTTTTTATAACTAAAAGGTTGCTTAAAGTAAGTTGATTAACGCTAAAAAATATATGGAAAAGGTACAAGCCATAACGGCTGTTATATCAGCTGTTTTGGGTTTTCTTAGATGGAGTCCTAAAAAAAGTCAAGAAAACACGGGCTTGAAATGAAACCTATCAGATCTCGCATACATTTCTTCACATTCTAAAAACGTGAATCTTTTTGTTGATGTCCATGTCGGTTGACACTGTTTCGTTCATTGGGATAAGGGATCCTTAAAATGCCGATAACAATGAAGAGAAAATAACACAGTGGTAATATGCTTTTTAACTGAACGTGTTAAGTAATTATTATAGATATATAAAGTTGTCATCGTATATTTAATCTCAGTTAGACAATCGGGTCATAATGCGTTTGACGTTTTACAAATAGAATGCTTTAAAAACTCTCGAGCGCAGTCATACCCTTAGCATATATAACCACGACAGGTCTCGATTAGAAACAACATACAACGCTGCCCGAAACCTGCCACATGCAAAGGATTTCATAGCTGTGTCTACTTCCATTTTTCTCATGTCTGTCTTTTTAACAACAAAATTAGAAACACGCTACCCTGGGGGAGGGGGTACTCTTTGGATCTTACTTTTAAGGGTGTACCCCCGGTTCAGTCGTGTGCCTATTACCTTTATAATCTAGCATTTTATTAGCATATTTACTGATTTGTTATATTTAGTTTATTGTATGGTGACCCATCGAATCCTCCTGTCTGGAAACACAAGCAGTTGACGGCTGTTGTCACAGCTGGTAGAGGTCTGCTCAAGTCAAGCTTTTTAAGATATGAAGAAGCCACTGCTAGCGACAATGACTTACTTCAGGTCTTGATTGTACTAGAATGTGCATCTTTTCAATTTATGCCAAATCCTGTCTCATTTAATTCGGTGCATGCTTCTTAAAGGGCCCTTAGCAAATTCGGCGATAAGCCTTTACTGATAATTCATTCACAAAGTCGACATTAAAAAATATGCGTCATTCTTAGGTGTCAGCTGTCAAGTTTAGGCCAATATATCTCACTCTGTTTTGATGCAGAGTGCAGACGTAAAGAGTACGCTTACGAGTGAAAATCAAAAATCTTATTTCTAAAACTTATTTCAAAAACTTATCTCTAAAACCTTTAACGCAATACCGATATTTTAGTATTTTGTACTTTAAGTTTCCGGCCAACACTAAATTGAAAAAGAAATGTATCAGTCGCATAAGTTTTGCTATATCCCTTTACACGTATTTTTCATAGTCTGGCAAGGCCGAAGCCAGAAAAAGTATGTCTGAGGCAATGCCAGTGGTTATATTCTCTTCCTAGGTTTTTAGAGTGTTAATTTATTTACAAGCATTATTTTACTTTTCCCCTTCAAAAAAGAAATACGGGAAAAAGAAAAATGAAAGACGAGACTGAGGCGAGTGACTCGGTTTTCCTCATACACTATCTTTTTTATAAGAATGTCGAGCCTAAACTTTGCGGAATTATTTTAAGAATAAACTCGGGGCTGAGATTTTGAAAAGAATATAATTTTGTGTCGAAAAAATTGTGAATAAAATGCAATTACAGACGAACCTCCCGTAAGCGACCACCCAATATGTCAAGCCCTGGTGGTCGCTTACGGGAGATGGTCGCTTACGAGAGCTTGGACCATATTGGGTAAGATTTTGCTTCATCATTAGCATATGGAAACTGCAAAGACCTACCCTATGTTTTAAATGTTGTATTCATGTGTAAAGTCAATTTCTTGCAAAAAAATCCGGTTCTTCCCAGTGAGAAATTTCCGTCTCTTGTATTACCCAGGAATGCGATAATGTTACAACTTATTATCCAGTTTCTGCTTTATTATCTGTCAAATGGTCGCTTACGGGAGGTTAAAAACAAAAGAAAATTTCATTTCTAAAAGTGGTCGCGGTCGCTTACGAGAGGTGGTCGCTTACAAGAGATTCCAAATATAGTGATTTGACTTGGAAACTTTTGGTATTTTGGAAAACTGGTCGCTGAGGAGAGGTGGTCGCTTACGAGAGGTGGTCGCAACGGGAGGTTCGACTGTATATGGTTTTTTAAAGTAAACCGCCGTGATAAATTCTTCCTTTCCTTAAATGGCAAAACTAGCGAAAATGCAACAAACACAGCACTGGCCATACACTTCTGCAATACGTTATATGCGTCATATCAGACTTCCTGCAGGCTGGCTCCAAAATTACGTTAACACCATCCAGACACCCGGAAATACATCCGAAAACAGATATATCATATGCTATAATCTAAGAATATTCCCAACAATAGTTTCGGCCTGAAATCGGCAAAAAAAAGAATATTCAACCTTGGCCGGAAAAACAAGATTCTTATATTAAAAAAGAGTGTATACTGGCTCCGACCCTGCTCTAATATTCTCTGTACTTTTAGAGGGAGTCTTTCGTTGGGTTTGTGAAGGCCAGGCGATGACAATAAACTGCGGCCACAGAGTTATCGACATTCTGAGCGCATCGTATGGACGCACTCAACAGAAGCTGTGTAGTACATACTACATACATACATACTTTATTTGAACAGCTCCTGCTCCCTGACTAGGGCTCTTCTGCCGTCAATACTAACAACTAATTACATGAATATATCGTAATATGCTAAAACTAAAAATTACAGATTTAACAAATAATTACAGACTTTAGCCTTAAACTTTTTTACATCAGATGTTTTCTTAATCTCGTTTGGAAGGTTGTTATACAACTTTGCACCCCGAAAAGAAAATGATCGTTGCCCTATTTTTAATCTACAAATTGGAAGGTCTAACTCTCCACTGCATCTAGTGTTTCTGCCATGAATCTTCGAACGCTGAATAAATTCTCCAGTAAGATAGCTGGGTATCTGGTCATGAATACACTTATGAACCATTAATAAGTCGTTTACAAGCAGTCTATCATTCACATTAAGCCAATTTAGAGATTTCAGGCCTTCCGTGATATGATCGTATTTCTTAAGGCCTAAAACGATTCTACATGCAAAATTTCGAATTAATTGAAGTTTTTTAACGTTTTCTTTAGTCGTGTTGCTCCAAACCGTGGAGCAGTAATATAACCTACTAAATATAAAAGCGTTCATCAAGAAGACAAGAGTTTTACTGTCCAGAAGATGTAGTCATAGCGGCAGCACGTACTGCCATGCTGGAACCTCCATGAGGGTGGCTAGGTATGAGTGCCAAGGCCGTCAGGCCTGTATTCTGCACGCCACAAACTCAGTATTTGGAGATCCGTGTCGTGGCACTGTTAAATATCTGGAGGTGAGCTCAGACTGATTGAATCGCATAATGAATTCGAAGAAGACTGATATGCCACCGTACAAAATGACCTATAAAATAAGGGGCAACCTGTGATCGAAAACTAAGATAGAAAAACACCATAAAGGGGCAAGGATGGTTAAGGATGGAGAAGATTACAAACGACGAACTTGAAAAATCCAGGCTAAACATTTCAAGATGCGCTAACACTCCTTCAGTTAAAAGAATGGAGCTTATGGCGGACAGCGGGCGGTGAAAAGCGCCTCTGATTTTGATTTCGTTTCATCCGACACAATGATAAACACAATCTCCTAGCTATCTTAATCTTGCCCCGAATCCTCTCCTTCTTCGTAAGGCGGATTTACAAACATTCTTATAGATCACAAAGCCGTACGAACTGTGTCTGCCAGCGAGCGAGCGAAATCACTGAAGGGTGCTTCATTCCCCACCAACAGGTAACCTACCAGTGTGTGTGCTCATCCAAACCAGAATACCTGCTTCGCATTTGCGAGTCTCACTGCTCACAAGCAATCTGTTGTTACGGGGAGTGAAAGATCACCATCACTGATTGAGGCGAACTATGGTCGTTTGGCTGGTGGACATATCTGTCCTGGCTCAATAAGGGCCACATACTGCGGAGCTGCCGGATCGCTCGGTAAAGTAAGAAGTACATGCCAAGGAAAGACATATTGTGCTTTGCAGGCGACAAACGCCATTTTTGGTGATCCTTGTCCAAGGACACTTTAAAAGTATCTGGAGGTAAGAATAATCCAGCTCAATATTTCTTTGAGATTGTATATTTGTTCCTCTACCTATTTTAATTTTTTTTTCTTTTTTTTTATTCTTTTTAAAAAAGACACCACCCACCTACTCGTCTGAAGAACAGCACCCAAATCCTCTTCATTGATATTTAA
>OZ026595.1:2076000-2126000 GCA_964020085.1 Micromussa lordhowensis
TGTAACAGCTGTAGTCTGTAGAAATGAAGTGCTTCGCATGTCCCACTCATACCTCCAAGGTGATTTGGTAACCTGAGTTGAATCACAGGGGAAAAAATGCCAACAGAAAGTCAAAGGCCCAGAACTTCTTACGCTTCCATCTCAGGACGTTCAAAGTAAGTTGATTGCTTTCCTTCAAATATAACGTTAATATTATCGAATTCATGGCGTTGTTTTAGCTTTGCAATTCACGCCGGATTAAACAAGACGGGACTCGAGTATCGCATCTTTTTCAGTCAGCTGAATTTTCAGACATCGTTCAAGTGTTTATGTTGACCCATTATAATCCTGGTTCAGATTGATGCTTTGATAATTGCTTGCCTACTCTTCGCGAAGTCATGATCTGCAGGTTGTGTTGTGCGTCCTCGCAAGTAATTCAGCTTAATTCACAGCACATGTGATTTACATGTACCCTACGACCGTCATTGTTTCAAAACAAAAGCTGTACTTCTTTGATTCTTTTCTAATACAACCACAAAGCGTTCGTTTATGTCTATTCTGATCGACTCTCAGAACGGCACTAGTTGTCATCGATATTCGTTCATAAGTGCTTATGTCGCCCATCAATCGCAGTTTTTCCCAATTCAAGAGCTCATGAGTTTTCATTCGTGCATAGCTAGAAAGCGCAGAGCTTCTTCTGCCTGCGAGAAACTCTTTGCGTTCTGAGGTCAATGCATACAGGCTTTGTTGACAAAGCGTGTTTGTTTCTAGTGATTCCACGCGCGGGTTATATGTGTGAAATAACAGCTTGAAATAACATTGTCGCCGTACTTCGTAGCTGTTTTTCCATCAAACTTTTTCACAGCTCAATTGATATCGCGAAGTCCTCACTTCATTGAGCATCGTTTGAAATTTCAACTTTGCCTTGACATTACTTTTAAAACCTGGCATAGAAATTCGACGAATCTTTTACAACGAATTTTATCAACGAATTCCGAAGTATATTACTACATTGTAACCTTTTCTCGGAAACTGGTATGAAAACAGGTGTTTTCCGTCTTAATAACGGCCGATTATCTGTGCCGGAAGCAAAGGCTCCATATAAATAGGGCAGGGGAGGGGGGGGGGGGGGGGTGTTGCTCATTGGAAATTTTGAAAAGAACCCCTAAGAGGTACCAAGATCCTATTTTGTGGGTAACAATTCTACAAGAACAAATTATCTCATGTCTTATTTGTTTTTGACGCATAACAATTTCTTGCCTTTAAACATATGGTTATTTACAAAGGATTAGGAACCGGCGAAACGTGCAAATGATACTAAAATGTTCGGCAGGAAGAGGCGAAAAGACCCGAAGTACTTCTTTGCCGAACCGTCAAACATTTCCAACTTAAATTTTCGGAATTTTTGTGGTCTTTCTCGGTAATCTGAGCAAGATATCACCCTAATCACTGACATCACTGTTGTCAGCTCATTTTGAACTTTTGGCGGAGGTCATTTCGGATATTTAAAACTTCTATTCAATCCACTATAAAATTCGTTGTAAGGAGCTTTTGAAAATCCTCTTCATGTTGGAACATTCCCCGCATTCAGTTACACATGAAGACAAGTTAAGAGACTTGAATGTCAAAGACTTATTAAGTTGCGTCTACAAAATTGCCAAGTCTGTCTTGTGCAGGAACTAGCAAAAAGAAAATTGTTTTTCAAAGAGGTTCGGACAAGACCACTGACACTTGTTGAATCAACTGTCTCATGCACGTGTATAGATATTTGACACATTTCTCTCTCGTTCTACTAAGGGAGAAGTAAAAGCCTCAGGCCTAATAACAATATAAAGTGACACAACATCGCGATCTTTAATCCCAAACTAAAATAATAAAACAGTCACGACATTTTTACGTAAAAAAAAACACCCCAGACACAAATATTAAAGTCCCGATAGTGTTAATCCGATTAAAAATCCCGGTTGTGTACGCAGTTTAAAGATGTTCTGCAAAATGATTTACATGTACAAATGGAGACGAAAACGGGAACCTTTACAATGCACATAGTCTGTCTTCAAAGGTAAGGAGATTTAGCAGCGTGAGCCAAGTTTTACTCGGCTAGCAAAATTGGTCAGTTAAGACTTGACTATTCTTGCAGCGAAAATACAAAATTCCATTCTTGTCAGATTTGTTTCATAGGATTATAAGTTTCCCCAAGAATTGGACTTTTCTCCATTTCTCAAACTCGATGGTATGTAGTAATGTGGAATTACAAATCAAATAATTGCAGTGGACTTTTATCTCTTTGCAAGTCGAGAGGAAACGAGTTTGTCGTGTTTCTGTAGCGGTGTTGAGTACTAGGCCCTCGCACGTCTACGAAAAACCAATTGAGAATAAACTTCAACTGGTTGAAGTGGTAAAAAAACCTTATTTTGGAAAATAACTCACTTTATTTTGCAATAATTTCAATGTGCGCTTAGTGAAACAAGCCTTTTAAATTCATTCTGTGTTCTGCCATAACCTAACGAACCTTCACACTTGTTCACAATTGCTTAATAATTCTTACTTTAGCTAGCATGATCGACAACTATTTTCTCCTTACAATGAGCAGACAGATAAATGAGTAAAACTGAAATAGTGAACTTAGTTCTGTAGGAGAGATTGCCTTGATGTAGGTCTAGTTTGTCAGAACTGATATTAAAAGAAATCTAAGAAAATTAGTGGCGACAGGAGCCCAGGGTAAGGAGAATTTATATTTCGAGCGAGATCAAGTTGCACCTACAATCTTGAACAGAATAAAAAGCCCCCTTCCCCCCCAAAGCAATGGAGCCAAAAACGTGCCATTTTGGCATCATTGAAATGGGGGAAGGGGTGGTCCAGATGTTCCATTTATTTTGTCCAAGATTGATATATCTTATTAGACGTTTTGGTGTGTAGTATCGCTGTATATTTTTACGAGTTGTGCGGTATTTTGACGAGCCCGTAGGGCGAGTCAAAATACAAACAACGAGTAAAAATATACAGCGATACTACACACCAAAACGTCTAATAAGAGATTTATTATCCAACGATTTCTTTTCCCAAAATTCTGACTTGCCAAGGTTTTGAACTTCACGCGGCCGGGAGGAATGAGACGAGTACAAATATCGTGTGATATTTGTACTCGTTTCGCGCGATATTTGTACTCTACGAAGCAGAGTTGGATAATAATAGGTGTTATTTCACCGATAGTTATATTTATCCATTCCCTCCAATATTAAAAAAATAAGAGATCTTTCGTCTTTTATGTAGCTTATTGCACACCCGGCTTTAGAATCATAAGAACCTTTGACTGTCAACAGTGAGATTCTAGAGAGGAAAGAGTATTGGTTAGCTAAAATTAGAAAGGTAATTTACAGCTGAAAACCCACGCGAGCTATGGCAAGCGAAGCCGGACGGATCAACTTGTTAGCTTTTCTGTCAACTTCCGAAAATTAAAATCTCCTTGTTAGTGAAAACATTGAAAAACCTTAGCAACAGTGGGAAAGCTAACAAAAACCTTCAGATTTCCAGAACTGGATCACTAGATTTTGCCACTCACGGTTTTTGACTTTTTCTTGATTAGGTGTATTTTATTCTAAACAAAAATTCGAACTTCGGAGAAAGTTGTCGGACCCGTTGAACTACGTCAAAAATAACACGATAATCAACATTGACCGCGGCATTTTGACGTCACCATTTAAGAGTGTAGAATTTGCTGCTCTATTTTTGGCTGAGAAACAGTATACAGTGGAGGGTATGTATTACTCAATAAAACCTGTCTAAAACAATACCATGCGGCGTATATTGGGTAGCGATGTCTGAAATAGCCTGGCTACAGCCTGATACTGGGGTAGATACGCCTAGAATGTAAAAAGCTGTCGCACTAAAGTAAAACGCGAGACTTCAGTCTTAGGGCCTGATTACATGAGTCGGGCTGGCCCGGTTAGCCGGGCTGCTTCGATGTGCCGAGATGACTTTCAGTCCGGTATTACATGAGGCGAGCCAGCCCGGTTGATGGCTGATGCGATGAACCGTGGAAACCGGAGCAAGCTTGATTTTGAACTCTCATTGGCTTAACGAGCCGGGCTGGCCCGGCAAACACGATTACATGGAAAAATCTCAGCCCGGTTAGCCGGGATCCCGGCACTGCGATACTGGGATCTCGGCTAACTGGGCTGGCCCGGTTGTCATGTAATCGCGAAGTTGATTTTTGTTGCGTTTAACAAACATGCCGAGATCCCGGCAAACTGACACCAGCCCGGCTAACCGGGCCAGCCCGGCTCATGTAATCAGGCCCTTACTTTTGAAAAGTACACGATAAACTTATCAGGCCGTGTATTTTTAGCGACGAGACCCTTGAATCTTGATTGGTGCTTTTACGAGTACTGTGTCAAGCCAAGCTGAAAGACATTCATGCTACACGTATAGTTATTATAATTGTTTTTAATAATCCCTAATTTGCATGCTTCGGTGATATTTCTTTGTTTGACGCCGTTGCGTGGATCCCACATACTAGTTGTTGAATAAATACAATTGGTATGTGTTTAGTGTTAGAGACACAGGGTTTCTTTTGGCTGATCGTGAAAACTGAAATGCAGTTGGCTAGTGCGAGGAGCCGGCCTTCATATGACTAAAGGTTGAAGTTATTTGGAAAGCTTAGAATGAGGAAGTTTGCCCACAATGTTTCGTGAAATCGTCGAAGGTAAATCTTTGAAATAGTTTGAGATTATCGAACTGCTAAATGATTATCCAAGCAAGCGAGTGTTGCTTCAGTCTTTGAGCTAAAATCACAACAATTCCTCGCCGATTTAAGCAGATCTCAGACTGGAGAAAATTCTTTCTCTTCCCTTTCTGGTTTGAAGCGGTTCTGGAATGTTTGTTCGTCTGGGAGTATCAACAAATAATACTCAACACATGACGGTAAATTATTCACTAACAATACAAGAACGTAAATACACAATTGTGTTGATTACGTTGTTGATATTTCTAGAAATTACAGTTAGGTTATCTCTTACAATGTGGGAAAAAGTTAGCTATTAAACCTTGCTGGGAACTATCAGCTATCTTTACTTAGTAGTGAGAATATTAGAAAATATATCTAGAAATTACAGTTAGATTATCTCTTAGAATGTGGTGAAAAGTTAGCTATTAAACCTTGCTGGGTTTAATAGTCTAATATTAAACCTTGCTGAGATTAATCAGCTATCTTTACTAAGAAGAAAATATTACTGCATGCAAAATTGCATTTACTCAGAACAAACAACAATAAACTTTCAAGAGAGCAGTAAGACGACAATATTCAAAGATGCGTCTTTGATTCTGAGATGACCTGATGTGTTTGGGTGGAAATCGATGAAAATGAAATAATCTCTCTCTATACTTCCGTTTTAAAGAATTTCTTTGCCAAAAATTGTCTTACCTACGACCTAAGACCTAAATATCAGCATCGCTAACGTTCTAGAGAGCGGACATATGCAAATTTCTTCTTTCGCAAACTTTGATTTAGGTGGCAATCTTTAAGAGTTACATTTGAGCTTAAAACTATAGCTGCAATTTCGGTAGATCTGTTCAATTCCACTAGTTTCTGCACCTCGGCATATATTTTACAAAATAAATAGTAGATAGAAATGTATACTTGACGAGGTATATTTCCTGCCGATCGATCGATTTCTTTCTTTCCGGTGTTCGCTCATCTACTGTGCGCATTCCCACTGAAGCACAACTAGTTTTTACGTGTAGAAGAAACTAAAGAAAAGCAAATACTTCAAAAACCAAGGCCTTAAAAAGCCACACCAGTATGAAAGACCCCTTTAACTGACAATAAAGATGAAGTTAATATTTTCTCAAATGTTTTTGAATATTTTTGTTATTCACATTACAAGGAAGTGTAATGGATGTAATTTGGTTTCGATTGAGTTAAACCCTGCGGCGGACAAATTGAAGGAGAATATTTTTTATACTATCACACCTTGATAGTGACAATAGCGCTGAAATAAGGTCAAAGTTCTATTGCACCTAACCCCAAAATATTTTTTTCGCTTAAATGACTCTTTGCACCTGTTTGAAACGCATTGCGCCTTTTTGCCCTTTTCTAGCCCTAATCTTGACTTTTTACAGGCGGTAAAAGTTAAGAAATCTGGCCATCGTCTGTTCCACGACCGAGCAAGTAAGGTAGAATGGGTTTATTCCTGGGTTGACGTCATAAACTTCTTTGCATGCATGTTTACAAAGACTTAATACAATGCAAATCAGTCTGTGACGTCAACCCAGGAATAGACCCATGCCCCTTACTAGCTCGGTCGTGCAACAGATGATGGCTAGATTTCGTAACTTTTACTGCCTATAAAAAAGTAAAGATTTAGGTTTAAAGGCGCACTGCGTTTCGAACAGGTGCAAAGATTTATTTAAGCGAAAAAAATATTTTGGGGTTAGGTGCACTTTCACGGAACTAATATTGACCGCATATATCAATATTTCGCAGGGAAAATTTTCCGAACATGCCATGAGTTACGCAGTTCTTCCTCGGATAAACGATTTTCGAAACCGTCGGAGAAGATGGAGCCATTATTTGAAAGAAGCGGCGATTATCACACATTTTGATCTAGAGAATTGTCCTTTTCACTAGTGATCGGGTTGCTGTACTTTCAGGAACCTAAACATGTAGCTTTTCTGGAAAGAAAATGGGCAAAGATCACAGCACGAAGGGAGCAGTTAGTTAGCTCGACATATAAATGATATATGACCTACAGATTTGAGGTGGTTGTAGACAGTTTCCAGTACTTTCCAAGAAGCCACCATAAATTTTCGAAAATTTAAGGTGGCTCTGAACCCCCTTCACGGAATGTTTTGAAACTTTATTAAAAGTTGCATCTTATCATGCTGATTACAATTCGATAATAAAAAATGGGAGTCACCTTTGAAATCCGATAAGTGTTTAAACCCAAAATTAAGGGTGTTTTTAGAAGTTCAGTTGTTGCTATGGTAACCTATTGTGCCACAAAATTGACAGCAACACGTTCACCAATGATTGCGCAGTTTTTTAAATACCATGATTTTGTCATCAACCGATATAGAGTGGGTATAATGACCCATTAAAATCTAAGTCTTGGAAAGTACTGGAAACTGTTTCCAGCCACCTTAAATCTGTAGGTCATATATCATTTATATGTCGAGCTCACTAACTGTTCCCTTCGTGCCACGTGGCATATAGGCCACATATATCGAGCTAGGGAGACTAAAAATTAAGTAACAGCCTACTGGCAATGCTAAGAAATAGTGCAAAACGCAACTGTAAGAGAATACAGAAGGAGACGTGGAACCACAAATCCTTGTCCGAGATGGTTACCACAACGAAACTGTCGTTTCCTTTCCGATCACCAAAGCTAAGCTTACTGAACGCGTAACCAACTTATAAAATCCCTGTATTGCGGGTTCTCATTTTCTATCCTATTTTTCTTTCTATTTTTTTGGTAAAGTTAAACCGCTCCATCGATATAAGGTTGCGTATAATTATGTCTTTGATAAGAACTAAAACTGGCCTTCAGTTAGGCACAGTTACGATGGTATGTTCTGGGGTTAGTTTCAAGTGTCAAATGTGAAAAGGAATTTGAAAATGGAGGTTTCTCTCTGAAAACGCATCAAACATTTTCCGTCCACGCTACGCTGGAGTAATTTGAAAACGCAGCAATCACCGGTCGGAAACTCGGTCAGGGAAATCACATGATTATCGTGACGCCATCGTTTTCGAAAAGCTCCGTTTTCAAAATGAAAACCAGAAGCCAGCGTTTTCAAAATTCCTCCGGGAGCGTTTTCGTGACGGTTTATTGTGGACGGAAGGCCTAACCGTAGAACTAAAGCTCCGTTTGCAAATTCCTCCCGAGTAGTGTAGACTGGACAAGTCACAGCAAGATTTTTTTCTACCCATAGCTGATTATCGTGCATTTCTCTCTCGTTTAGTTGCCAAGACTACCATGTGAGGGAAACGTGGGAAGCCTGGATGTCGTTTCAGAGGCACCGTCCCGTGGTCTTACCAGGCACTGGCGCTAGAAGCTGGCCGAACACCAGACCTGCTGGACGTAAGTACCAACTCTGTTTCCCTAGTAACCAAAAATTGCCATAAAGGGGGGGAGAGGGGTGCTACCATGTAGTGACTATATAGGTAGGTGCCGCGGGATAGGCTATGGTTTTGAGGTCCCCGATCCGTAAATAGGATATCATTTTTGCACTTGTTGGCATCGTGTTCCTGGTGTGATCCTAAGATAGGGCGCCTAAATTATATCAGCTAAAATTTCAGAGCATAAATACCCAGCTAAGCAAAAACCAAATTATATCAGCTTAATGCTAAGCTTACAATGTTACGGAAACCAAATTAATTTGACCCATTCGTTCCATTCTTAGTTTTTGTTTCACCCTTGAATAGGGTGTCATTTTTCATGATTGTGCCTTAAATAGGATATCAATTTTCATTTGCTTCATCCTCAAACAGGTTTCAGGGATTAAGACCATTTGCGGCACGCGCCTTTCCGAAATTTACGGAATACCCTCTCGCTGGGAGTTCTAATAATAATAATGAAAAAGAAAACAAGAAATTTGACCCACGTTTGTAATTGCAACTAGGATTGAAATTTTCTTTGGCTAAAAGGAATGCATTTTGGTGAAGTTCAAGTTTGCATGTTTCAGTTCAAGCTCTTCCAAGGACTTTTCATTTTTCTTGCTCCTTTCAAACTTCTAGCGAAAAGAAAGGTTGAGTTTAATCCTGTTTATAGTTTGGTTCCGTTATTTGTAGGACCGGTATGAGATAATAAAGTTGTTGTTAAGTAGCTTAGCTCAGCTTTAAAAGTCTAGTTTGTAGTTTATTTTAGTTTAGTCAGTTTAAGTTAATTAGCGCTTTGCGTTTATTGCACTTGATTATTAGCCTGGATCTATCAGCCTATTCAAGAACTCTTTTCACTGTTCTGTCGAAGAAATGCATTTGAATTGTATGAATGACTCTCTGCTGAAGGATGGAAAGAGCCCAAGCCCGTTTATTTCATATTTAGTGGAACTTACATGTATCTCGCTTCACCGAACCAGAGACCGGACTGGATTTCTGAAGCTGAGGAAACAAAGGCCAGTCTCCCCACTTGAAAGAGTATGAGACCGAACCAAAAAAAGCCCATACTGATGACGCAACTTTATAGTGATCCAAGCCTCTGTTGTTTTATTTCAGTTTTCGCGCGCAAGTAAAAGCCAGTGTTTCTTCTTAGTTCCTCGAACGTGAGCGAAAAAACGCGCGTGCTTTCTCACTCGCTCGCGCTCGATCAGTTTTCCTCGCGCGCTATCCTCGCGTCACACTATAGATTAAGAAAAAAAGGGACGCGTCTCGTGCCCAAGGGGGGGACTCCCATAAAAGCCGTTTTGGTACCTCTTCAGCTTCAAAAGGTCCACAACGGGAACTTTTAGTGTACCTTTTAGTCTCCACCTTCCATAGCCACGCAACTAATATAATATTTTCTTAACAGTTTCCTCTTTAGAAATGGGCGTTAATACCAAACGTGCAGTGTCCACCTCGGAATCTATGCGTCTGAGAAATCTTCCACCGATCAAAGACCAGACTCGTCCAGGAAACAGAAAGGTGGGGATTAGAGCCGACATAAGCGAAAAAGAACAGCCATCTTGGGCCAAAAGCTGGGCAAGGATTCGTGCGGAGCAAACTAATGTCCACTCAAAAGGTTGTGCAGCGAATAAAGGCCGAAACCCAATTTTGAGCCCCTTGACAAACACGGGCTTGAAGTCTGCCCGCAAGAAAACTGAAGTTGTCGCAATGAATGAAAAAGAAGCGATGCTGTTTAAGCGGCTCAAAGGAATCTATGCCAATTCTACCGATAGAACGATGAGAGCTCAAAGATTACAAAGCAGTATTAGTTCACTTCAAACTAGGACCCTACACTCAGAAATAGACTGCAGTTTGAGAGAATATAAAAAAAGACAAGAAGAGGACACGAGAAACAGGTCAGAACTTAAACGGTTAAGAGACAGGTTTTCCAAAGACAGAGAGCGGCGTCACAGAAGATCTTACGTGAGTGTTAGTGCGTTAGAATGTCCCAGGGTGTCACGCCAAGCATATGGTCTGCCCGAAGATGGACAAGAAGATACGCAATCTGGAGTCACGCATCACGCTGAACAAAAGTTACGAGGCATTTGGAGAAATGCCATGAAACGAGCTGCGTTGGTAGACAAAATGATAAATGTTCGGACAAAAAATGATATTAAGTTACCAGAAATCAAAGTACGACGACAAAGTGTGAGCCATAAAGACCCGAGGACTTCAAGTGCTGAGGAAAATAGAAGAGAAGGTAATACGCCTTTCTTGCTTTCTTGTAAACTGCATTGTGACTCTTATTGTGTAATCTCGTACTCAAATCTCACTCTTCTTTGACGCTGAAAAGTGGCCGTGGGAGGTCTGGGTTCGAGATTAATTGTGGGTTTTTCTATTTCCTCCAGGACTTCGACGAGACTCGATAGAAACAGTTAACCAGCTTCAAGTGGTACTTGGAGAAATAGATGTTATGTCCACAGGTGAGAAAAACTGAAATGTTCTCTTCTTTTGGCAAACCATTTTGTCTTCGGTCAAAAAACACTCAAGAATTAGCAACTGTCATTTACGAACGCGGCGAGCATGTACACATGTGTTCCAATAGCATGGTATTACTGTTATGAAATACACCCTTAAATTCATGGTTATACAAATTTTACAAACTTCTCCTCATATTAAAACCCCTACCTCCTGGTGTCGATGTAGATTCTAAATTTGAACTTATGATAATGACGATTATCAATCGCGTTGCTTAGCGACAACAGTCACTTACTAAATTTCTTATTCATTCCTCGCTCGTTCAGGCGCGGTGGCCTCATGGTTAGTGCGCTCGACTCCGGAGCGAGCGCTCCGGGTTCGAGCCCTTGCTGGGGACATTGTGTTGTGTTCTTGGGCAAGACACTTTACTCTCACGGTGCCTCTCTCCATCCAGGTGTATAAATGGGTACCGGCGAATTTAATGCTGGGGGTAACCCTGCGATGGACTAGCATCCCATCCAGGGGGGAGTAGAAATATTCATAGTCGCTAAGTTCCGGCCTAGTGAGCCACTAGGCTCGTATGCAGACTTTTTATCTCGCTCGTTCGTGTTGTCATTTGATTGGTCAATCGGTCGGTTCTGTTTACAGTAGCACAATCCTGTTTTATTTCTTTTCTTTTTAGTTGTGTCAGACTCGGATGAAGATCTTGAAGATATTGAGCAGGACCTTGATCTGTAGAGCTTTCTTGATAAAAAAAAAGATGATTAAGTAATAGTCAACAGGACATATGTATTGGTTACTTATCCTATTATTCGGTACGATTTTATAACTAGCTACTAATTTATACTATTTTGGAACTTCCAACATTATTTAAACAATAGAGTGTTTTTGTCGAGGAACTATTAGGCTGATAGTTCAACACATAAACACTGTAATATCTTTATTGTTCACCACTAAATTGTCTTCCGCGCGCCAGTTCAAAAATCATATTAAATTGTTTTCAACTTTTTTAGATGAAAGCCGTGAAAGCCAAATGAATTTGAAATTTGAAAAGAAAACTGGCAAAAACCCATTTAATACCATTTCAGTTTTTTATTTTCTATAAGCCCGCCTGTTTACAGGAAAATTTTTTACGAACGAGCACTATCCATCCGGGTATTTTCCTCGGACGGGCACTATGGGCTGACAGCTCCGCGGACGAACACTATCGCGTCACGTGATCAACTTAAAACAATAAGAAAAACGAGAAAATGCATAAATTGCAATGAGAAAATTTAGTGGTGGACTATATCATATATGGTGTCCGAAACCGCGACAAGGTCTATAATATAACAATTTATGGCTACAAGGATTAATGAGTTTCATTAAATTTCTAAATTATCGCATTCTTCAGTTTCTTCTTTCATATTTCAGTCATACATTAACGTAGAACTCGTAGATTTGAGGCAAGAATCTTCTCATGATATCAAATAGGCCATTTCCGAATTACCTTTAGCCTCTTTCTCAAAACGAGTCTTGGTGCTCTTCCTTTCATTCATTCACTTGCAAATGTATTTCATTTTCGTATGAATGGTTGTGCAGCAGACCTCGCTTTGAAAGAGAGGCTTTGGGTAACTCGGAAATGGTCCATTAGAATATAGAATACAGTATTTATTTAATTTGAATTGAACAAATAATTTATAAAAAAATATATTTTTATTTTAGAAAATAATAAAAGAACATTTGTTTATGTGAGCAAGGTAGTGACGTCCCTTTTTCGCATTTGTCTTTTCCGTTTGTCAGTTGACATTAATTCAACGTTTTATGGATAACGATATATATAACCAGGAGCCCATCACTAGGAGCCAGCAACTACCCCATATTCCTGTCACGGCGTTTTCACAGACCTTTCTATTTTTAGCTTGAATTTACCGCGAATTCAGACTCCCGCAGGGACAACAGTGACAAATCATAAGCACGGACTTGATTCTTTAATTGACGTCGGCATTTTCACTGGAAGATTAAAAGGAAAAGCCGCCATTGTTTCCCTTACCGATGCGCGCTCGTGTAGAACGGAACTGACCTATTTTGCGGGAAAAGAAGTCTAAATATAGACCGGTCTGTAAAAATGCCGTGGCTTAGTATTGGAGTTGCAAGCTCCTAGTGATGGGCTCCTGATATAACGATATCTTTTTTTGTCTTAATGGGCGAGAAATGAAGGTTACTATTTTTAGAGCCAGGTAAAACGTCGAACTTCACATCAGACGAATTAAATTGCAATTACATTTGAGTCGATCCAAACGGGTAAAGCCAAACGTCGAACTTAATTCGAATTTAGTAAATCGATTTTAATTCAGAATCAAACGTCGGACTTAATTCGAATTTAAAAATCGATCTTCATTCAGTCGGACAAACTCAGTTGAATCAAACGTCGAACTTGTCATGAACTTATAGGATGCCATTTTCGATGCCATCGAAATTATTGATATTGCATGGTGAAGCCAAATCTTTTTGCTTTACGCTAAGTTGTGTTCTTGAAAGTACGTTTAATAGGCCCTTTGCGCGATCCGGTCACATGGTACGGAATAAATTATGCTGGGACGCAAATTACTCAGTGTGACTTTCAAAACAAAGGAAAGTCGGGCTGGACTGGTACGAGTTCTCCCACTGCGTTATTTGCGTCACATTATAATTTATTCCGTACCATGTGACCGAATCGTGCAAAGGGCCTATTATCTTTAGTAGTTTCACAGTGATTTCCTTCGTTTCAACATGCTCCAAATAAAATATAATAGCCAAACTCTTGCATGCCCGAAAACAAACGTGTGGCTGACTACTGCCTTTTAATTCGCTCACTTTCGCTCACAAACGCAAACGGCGTGGATCTTTCTACGATCACTCGTATCTAGATAAAACTTGAATTCGTTGAAATGACTACTTTATATACCTTGAAACTGCCCCCTCACCCCTCGCGACGAACCCAAATCATCCCTTGTACGTTGTGCCGCACTGCTGTGGCAGGCCATTTTAAATATATAGGCGCGGGACATTTTGTTTGCATTTCCATTGCTGGAATCTTGCCTCATTAAGACGGGGGTTAACATGAATAGTAGTGAAATTTGAAGAAATATTAAAAGGAAATTGTTAGGATTAAGATGGGTTGGAAACACTACCAGACAGTTCACCCCCTCAACAGAGAGCCCCAGGTTGGTAGGGGACTGTTTGGTATCCGTCTTCTAATTCTTCACTTCAAATTTCAATTTTCCAAATCCATCAAATCTTCAACATTTCATATTTTCCTCAATTTAACCTATCCTTTGAGAAAAAATATCTTTTTCCCAAAATGGCCAAAAATCACCCAAAAATTTACACAATGCTGCCAGACAGTTGTTGTTGCAATGTTGCAGGTTTTTGAATCACTTTCAAAACTTGCAACGTGTTGGCGCAACGAAATGTTGCGTTAAACTGAGTCGCCCTGTGCGCCATGTTACACGATATCAATTTTTAACGCAACAATGTTTTTTACCATTTTCACGGAGAAACCGATTCGTCAATGGTTGTGCATATGATAAGCAAAATGATGGTATTGAAGTTCAGTTCGGATTGTTCATGACCATTTACTCTTAAAACCCAATTTACCGAGAATTCGACCTGATCATAATTACAAGGTGGCGGTGAAGAATTGCAAATGGTAAGCACATTTTCCACTCGGATATTTCGGTTGGAAATTTTGGACTACCTTTCAAGACGTTCCGTTTATTTCGAAAATTTTCCGGTCGGTCGAGTCAAAATTGCCTTATCATTTACATTCTTATCGAAATTTCCGGAATTTTCGGGTAAATGGTAAACAATCCAAGAAGCCAGCATCTAAGCAGGAATGTGACCTGAGTCTCTACGTTCGGAGGGGTTTTAGTAAGTCTGAGACCCAAAGTCTCAAATCTTGTCACAATCTTGAACTGGAGAGAGGTTTAAGCGCTTTCCTTTTGTATAACCTCGTTCCCAGGGCTTTTCGCAATCTCTAAGGGGAAAGTCCTGGGAACTAGGTTGCAGTTTGTAATAAAAGTTAATTAAAGTACACTAGGAACTTTTTTTAACGAGCGGCCTGTTATAATTCAACCTACGACGGTGAATCGGGCTTTAAAATGGAAGAACAAACAATCTGAATAATCGTATGCAACAAAACTATTACCAAGGTTTTGAAAATTACATTACGAAGTAAATATTTCATAGATCCATTAAGCTAAAGACACTTATACTTAACTTTGTTTGTTAAGTCCCTGATGCGATGAACATAAAACAGCAAAATGATTAAGAGCTTCACGTATCCGCATTAAAACAGGTAAAACTCCGGGGTACAAAATGAAAATACATTTCCACTGAAAATTTGGAAAAGAAAACCATTGAACTTGAGCCTGAAAAGAACACTTCACATTTCGGCGCGAGGTTTTTCTTTGAGGAAAAGCAAATAGAAACGGCCAGGCTACTAAGGCCATGAATGAATAATGTTAAACTGTGTGAAGAAATGTTTCAATTGTTCGCAAGAAGGTTTTGCAGACTTGGGAATTAAAAAGATTAAAAAAGGTGCGTCAACTCAGCGAATACACTCCCAAAAGAATAAGCTTTAAACTGGTCCCAGACTTTTCTCACGTGCTCAGCTTTTGAAACTTGCTGTTTAGCTGCTCCGTATTAGATTGGCGCAGTGGAGACTTACCTACATACAAAAGAGCGCTTTATGAAACTCTGCCAGTTAGTGAGGGTAGGCGAAAGTCCAAAACTGTGTTAAATACTGTCAGGAGCCCATTACTAGGAGCGTGCAACTCCCATACTAAGCCTATGTCACGGCATTTTTACAGACCGGTCTATTTTTAGGCTTCTTTTCTCACGAAATAGGTCAGTTCCAGTCTACATGAGCGCGCATCGGTAAGGAAAAATATGGTTTACCTCACATCAGAGCCCATCACTTCTTCCGGTGAAATGATGACTTCAGTTGAAGATTTTGTCCGTGCTTGTGATTGGTCACTGAGGTGCTGCGAGGGTCTGAATTCGCGGTAAATTCAAACTAAAAATAGATCGGTCTGTGAAAACGCCATGACAGGAACGTGGGGTAGTTGCACGCTCCTAGTGATGGGCTCCTGATACTGTGACCGATGTCTGTAGTGTTTAAGGTATTTTTCGGGCCAAAGATACAATGTCTGCGATTTGCTAGTTATCTAATTAAAACCGGCGCTTAACCGCAAATAGAAGGAGGAAAAAGTCCAGAATATATACTCTGAAGAAAAAAGGTGAGCTTATCTTTGTCGTGATTGCCTTCCCCTTCGTCCTGTAAAAGGGTGGGGTCTTAAGCCATCAGCTGTCTGTTTCCATTAACGCGGTCCTGCAGTCTTTTCTCGAACAAGCTTTACTTAAACGCAGAAATGTTTAGAACCCAGGACCCCCACAATTCAAATCCGCCCGCGCCGCTGGGTCCTGCATCATGTATGTACTCTTCTAACCGAGACCTCATAAATAACCACATCATCAAAAAATGTTAAAATTTTGAAACTAAAAATTGTCGAAAAGAGAATATAGAGTGGACTTTGTTATTTTAATTTAAATTTTCCAAATATAATTTTATGAAAATGCCTAGCCAGAGGCTTATTAAAAGTAGAAGTGAAAGTCCTTTTTTGCCTCCTTATGAAAAAAAAATTCCAGCTTGCAATACGGAAAAAGATCTATATTGCGAGAGTGTGTTCCTCCTTTATTCCATTTCTCCTTGAACTTTTTCTTGCTCGCTGATTATGAAAATGGAATAGAATTTCCCGTGGGAGTCAATTTGTTATCGTGGTGACCTCGAACAATCGAACGCTCAATAAAACCAAATGTTGTTGATTGTCGAGTGCCTTTGTTTGCTATTATTAGAACAATGGCTGCACCACTTTCTCGCAGACAAACCTGTAATTTTGTCATTTACACAAAAGCCGGATACACGATGACTTCGCTGTAAATGTTTGAGCCTGGTGAAGTGGGTAACTTTCTGTTTACTGTTCCAACTTGAGTTTATCTGATTGTGCAAACAAATACAATAATCACAGATAACTTTCAACATTGAGATATCGCTTACGGTTTTCACACACAGGGTAAGGAGTTCTGTGAGAAGGTCGCTCATAAATCACTTAAACCAATTGAGCGAAACATTTTCACGCTGTTAAAGACAATACCGGCCTTCCGAACAAAGACTAGCATTCAAACTGAACACCACCATAACACAAAGACGTTTTAAAATCCCTGATGGTTTCACGTGTTTGCAGTGTGAAACAACAGTAATACTTGTCTTACCACTGGTTATGAAGTTTCGATCTACAAGACAAGGAGCTCTTGAAGCTGGAAAACAATATGAATACAATTGAAACAGCACGGTATCTTACGAGAAAAGCAAATTCAAGCCAAACAAGTGTGAGAGAATTATGTGGCTAAGTTTCCCAGCCAAACCTCTTCATTGTTTTATTTTTGTGTTTTCTGTTTTACGCCATTATCTTTGTTATTTTAGTGAAAACAAGTGAAGTTTTATTTCCCCTCTGGTCTAAAAAATGTATCATCTTTGCAGTTTAGTTTACGTTTTTAAGTAAAAGTTGCGTTTGGATAATTTTATTGCTCGTTGTATTGGTGCTATATTTAACTATTCGTAAAAAGGAAATTGAGAGCTGGTTAAAACCCTTTACCTTTCAAAGGTTCGATTTAAATTGAATTTGAATACCAAATTTATAGCCTAGTAGATAACTTTGTAATGAACATTGTTGATTTAGATTTTAGACTGGTTGGAGAGTATGTAATTCCGAAATAATTGTGGTCCATAAAAAATGCATAAAACTATAAAACGTCGTCTCGACGTTAGCTCAAAACAATGATAGAAAGCCGCGCCAAATGTAGTAATTTTAAAACTTTTAACAGTAATACAATTTAACAACTTTTTAATGGAAAACATTTTAGTCTGCTGTATTTAGCCGGGCAGCTTTGTATGCCAGAATCACTGCAATGTTTCAAATATGAGTCTGAAAGAACGCAACTCTCGGAGCTATTAGAAAAAACAACGAAAATTAAAATAAACTAAATAAATAAACGAAACTCCGGCGCTCCAAACGTCCAACTTTGACAGCTTCAAACTCTAACAGACTATTCAGTATTCTCGTGTTAATTATTTTCCAAGCTTGGAATTGAAGAAATGTATTTTCCGTGTTAAAACTTTATCATTTACTGCATGATTCAACCAACACATCTCGACTACGATTAAGTGATTCTTATAAATAGGATAAAAATAAAGGTAAAAACAAAGCGGAAAGAGCGGAAGATTTGGAAGAGTGTTATAGCAAAAAAGCAGGCAGTTTTTAGCGAAGGGTTAATTGACTGAATTATCACACTTCATTTTCAACCATAAGGAAAAAGAACGTCCGTATTTTAAAACGAATAAGACTGGTTTTATTTTAGGTAAAAACAAGGCAAGGAATGAATTGGTATCTAACAAATTTTGGAATGCGATTTAGTAAAAATTAAAATAAACGCTGAATATAACGACGAAAAAATGTTCATATTTACGAACAAGTTTGTTTAAAGCGAACTTACAAGTATCTGATTGTTTTTTATGTTTTTAGCTCATGTTCATTCTGATCACGTGATCACGTCACGGGGGGGGGGGGGTGGGGGGAAAGCCGAAACGTACTTTAATATCAACTATTCCGTGCCTCTTCTTCATCTGGAGACAATCTTACCCCGTAGCTGGAGGCCTGTGTCACTGACAGAAAAATTAGTATCCCCCTTTAACCCCTCGTTCTCAAACTTCCTTCTTCACCATGTGTTTTTCCGCCAAATTAAATGACTACTACTACTGCTGCTACTTCCTCATAGTAGTCACGGAGGGTTAAACCCGATCGACAAAGGAACTCTCCTTTCGAGGCCACAAACATTTCTTTAATTGTTAGTTTTGACTGAGAATCTGGATGTTCATCTCTCAAATCTGGCCTAGATGTATCGATTTGTCTGTTCTCATCACCTGTTTCCTTGTTAATGTATCGAGTTTTAAGGAGAAATTATATATCGATAACTCTTGGGAATTGAAGAGTCGAGTGCGTTTGCCTCGACAAAAAATTAACGCTGGGCGCTGGGTTTTTTCCGAAACGGAATCTTTGAATATAAAGTGCCGGCAACAACGCTCTAGCTCATTGTCTGTGTTAACCACAGCTGTGGTGGTCCAATATTCAATTTATACTTTGACCACTTCCTGATATTTTAGTCGGCTAGGGACGGATTTTATTAGTTTTGTACATAAACCTCCAGCCGCTTGGCCAGTTGAAACTTCTTTAAGCGTGGCTCGGCCAAGGTGCTTTTTCACGACAGCCAGATTGACTCGTCAAAAATGTAATTCCCCTTTAATTTTGCTTTAAGAAACTTTAAACATCGTTTGCCGATGATGGTGAAGGCAAATGGTTCTGTTTGGAACATGTTTGCATTTTGTATAAACAAGCTTATGAAAAATGTAGAGGGGTGTGTTTGAGAAAGAGAGAGGGACAGATGGTCAATTCCCATGGCAAGAAAATAGAGATCTACAAAACCTTAAAACGCGGATAGGTGCATTTAACTCCATTACAATATGTCATAAATCTTTTATTCAAAATCGCTCAACCTTTTACTGCTTAACGAAACACAGATAATGTCACTGAATCCTCGACAAAGAGAAAATAAAAATCTAAAGTTATGACGTGATGTCATGATTGATTAGCAATAATTCTACCTCACCTGTGAGAACAAAAAAAATATGAAGTTCACAATTAATATCTCGATTCTTATTTCGTGTTAAACTAGAATTTTAATGGACGTCCTGTAAAACCTGATGAAAAAATTCAAAACATTGCCACGACTTACGTTTGCTCCTCAACCATGTGTGTTCTTCTTTATGAATTTATTTTACAATTATAATCACTTTCAAAGTAGCATTTTTTCACCGGGGCAGTACATCCCAATACCCCCTGGATCTATTTTGGTTTCGTTCCATTATGAAGAAATCAATCCTATCTTTTGACTCGCGACAGTAGGCCATCTCATATAATTTACCCGAACTTTAACAGCATAATCTCACCGTAAAACTCGCTGTTATTACCTAATTCGTATTCCATTTGGGGCGCCACAAAATAACCCGTATTGCACGCGCATTAGATCAGTATAGACCGACCGTGTAATAAGCCTGTTATTCCGTCGAAATTACCGCAACTTTAAGCGAAAGCATCGTTTATCCCACGGCCTTAAGTAGAGTTTTTTCTCGCTGTCCAAGTGCGTAAAAGAAAATCATCATTGGATACATAAACATCAAAATACCACTTCGGGTTTGCTTTTAGAGGACTCGAAATGTTTTTAAATCTCATTAAATTTTGAACGGGGGTAAAACGCGAAATCTGTGAAAAAATTCTACGATTTTATTCAAACCCAGTCTGAAAAATAACAAGTGCTCAATAGTGAACACACTCTACCATTTTTACACGCATAGTGCAAGTTGCTGTTGTATGATATAAAGAGAAAAATACTTTTTCTTGTCGAAACGCTTCTTGGCCCGCCAAAAAAAGTTTAATAGCTTTCCCGAGAACATCTTCCGGCTTCTAAAAAAAAATGGGTGTGATTGTGTTCGAAAAGAATGCAAGAAAAAACGCTCGAGGTTTTAGCCGGGTGAAAATAAGACAGGGATATTTCACTAACACTTGCATTTTATGAAGGAAAAGTATCAAAGAGCTACCGGATATTTCTTAATTGAAATTTACTTAGCTTAAATAAATGAACTGTGAAGGCCGAATGCCTTTCTTTATAAACCCCGGGCCATCTTTGTCCAAACAAACAAAGCTTGTCTTTTGTAGAGCACTAATAGATTAAGACCACGAAGTTAGCAAAACGAAATCTCTTAACATATCGGTATGGCATTTGGAGATGGAGTTTTCAGAGTTCCAATTTAGACGCGCGACAATGCCGTATTTTCTCGTTAATGCCCCAAAGTTCTGTGCTTAAGTGAAATTCATTATTTAGTGGATTTCCAAACAGATTCGACGGGAGCTTATTAAAATGTAATGAAGCTATTTTTGATTTACCATATGGTGGTTTTCATTGAAAATAACATCGCTCTGTGCTTGAAAGCAAACGAAACAATGAATAAACAAGTCGCTGATCACATAGGATTTTTTTGACAAATCAGTATTTGTACTTTTCATTCTCAACCTCGTTCTTGGATTTGTAATAATCAACTGACACCTTTATTGCCTTTATGCACACAACAAATCCCGGACGCGTAACCTTAACTGGAAGTTAATTTGATTCTCTCTTGATTAACTTGTTCCAAACTTCGCTTTATGAAGTGGAGAATTTGCAATGAGAAACAGCGCCGTACGCATCCGGTCCTGCAATGTGGCGTTTATATTTTATTTCATTCAAAGAAGTATTTTCACCCACTTTGAAATTTTCATCAGCTGTTTCCAGCTATCATTGGCTTAATAGAGCAGAGACGTCAATAAAAGCGAATTCGTAAATTAGCCGATCATATCGGCTGTAGATCGTTATGAGCTGTTTGCTTTGGCGCAAATTGGCCACTGTTTATTATTCTTTGCTGGAAACTTCACTTCAACGCTCATTTTCAAATTTCACAGTTTTCATTACAATGAAGCATCCGGCAGCTTGTAAATTTTCGCTGCTTATACTTTTAATTAGTTCCAAGTCATTAATTGAAAATGGGAACAATGTATTGTAATAATAATTAAATTGTAAGCTATATAATTGGATTGCTTCTAAGGAATAGTCACTCTTTTGCGCATCTGAACTCGGGTGGAGCGCACCTCGCACAGCTAAAGGAAAAGCTAAATCTTAATTTCAAGAAGATGCACGCTTACGAAGGATCGCAATCTTCGTTTCTTAACTCTATGTACAGGCCCAACTCGGCCCTTCAGCCTTCAACCCAGCAAACGTATTCAGGGTACAAATCTCAAACAGATTACCCGATGGCTGTGCGTTTTGACTCGCATCCTCTCCACAGCCTGTCGGCCTACAATTCAGGCTCCTTTTCATTCTATCCCTGTGCCTCGAGTCATCGATATGTGCACGACCTCAACTGCAGCTACACCCCCGGTTCTCTACATAGCGGTAAGATACTTTTTTAAATACATGGACACTTCTTTTCACTAGAACTTAATCTGAATTCCTTAGATAAGTCAGCCAGCACAATCTCTGTGTCTCGCCACCCACTGCCTTCGACTGCGTTGTTCGCAAAATAGCCAGTAAAAAAAACTATATTTTCTGCACTATAATAGTGCTCAGAGCGGAGATTACACAACTTTCAGAGCACATCACTTTGCGAAAATGGCTGAAGACTCTCGTGAGATTAATTATGAGTGATATACACGGGTCATGAATGAGATAAGGACACATTTTCCTGCAGAGTTGTAATTTGTTTAACTTTAGTAATGATAATTTTCCATCACTTTCTCTCGATGAAAAACATCAATTTACTTATAAGCACCCATGTGGCCGTGTGAAATCTGAGGACGCGAGATCCATCGGTCAGTTTAAATCGTCTCTTGGAAAAACTGTGTTTTTTTATAGCATTTCTTGTGGGGAATCTAAACTATTTTATTTTTCGCAGGGTTTGTAGCCTGCCGCAGGCCAAAGAGGATCAGAACGGCTTTTACTCCGACACAACTTCTTCACTTGGAAAATGCGTTTGATAAGAACCATTACATCGTCGGAACAGAGCGGAAACAATTGGCCTCGTTCTTAAATCTTTCGGAGACGCAAATTAAGGTCTGGTTCCAGAATCGAAGGACGAAGTGGAAGCGACAGCAAGCGGAAGAAAAAGCTTCATCGCAGGCAAAAAGTTCTGGAATAAGCGTCAGCGAATGCCACGGCTTAAGCAGTGGACAGATGCAGAAAGAAGAAAACGACCATTTGGTGTGATCTTATACGTTCGATGCACGATGCCTCTTTAAATGATAATTATAACAGAAGATCGAAGCCAAGGGTAATCCATACTTTTGCATGCATCATGTTCGATTTGACACTAAAAATTAAGTGCTCAAGTTTTGTCAGACACGATCGCTCGTTAAGGAACAATTGTTGCTCCGCCTTTTAAGTCAAAGAACAATCGCAAAATCTTTCAGGATTGTATAGGATGATATCGAAGTTAATGAAGGAACAGTTCTCTTTTAAGAAACTAAATCTGCTCCTGTAGATACCGAAACGGGAGAATTGATAGCGCCAGGGTAAAGAAATTATATCTGATTCTCTTCTACAGGTTTCGGTAAATTCTAGGTTCTTCGATTTCGGTGGCACATCAGGACAAAAGGTGATGAATTTTTTAATTCTCATCACAATTTTGCTTGACACTGTATGGATATTCGAAGGAGAAATAAAATTTGTATCACTCTTTAGAATTAACAAAGACAAGTTTAAACCCATAGATATGTTTTGGTTTTATTCTTGCTGAGTTGAATCACGCTGCGAGAATATAAGATTGTACTAATGATGCGAAGTTGCACTTTCTGTATGCGGGCATCAGTGTATCATTTTCTTCAAAATAACAACTGTACATATAAATAGGAAACCAGAAAAGAGGATGCACTTTGAGATGACAGCTTGAGCTAGCTTTAAACGAATTATGTAAAAACTGATATTATATAAAATTGTGCGCGATTGTCCTGAACTGTATTGTACAAATATAAACTTTCAAAGTATCCACTGTAATATATACTTGTATTTGCTTGCCACCGTCGACGATTGTAAACTTACAAAGCTTTGCCGGAAAAAATTGAAGGAGAAATAAAGATTTTGCAAACGTAGAAATTGTTGTGTGCGACTTGATGCGGGTTCAAGACCAAAATGAGAGAACAAGGTTGCTGTTAAAAGTTCTCTACTATACAACAAGTTTTTGTTTTTCGTAATTTATAACTCTAAAAATGCTGTTACTACGAAATCGCACTAACGTTTTAAGGATCAATTAGACGCAAGCAACGTTGCATTTATAAAGATGGTTACCACATATGATTTCTTGGATGTTCCAATCTATAATTATGTACATTTGAGCATCGTTAAGGCTTTAGGCTTGAGCTTTTACCACCTGTTTTGAAAAATTACGCGCAGCCAAACAAGACGGCCTTTTTTCGTGGTGGCTGAGTTTTGATCTAATAATCGCTTTGAAAGCCACTGGAATGGCATATCTTGTCTCGAACATAAAAGACGAACAATTTCACCTATAGTCTGTACAGGCATGTATTTTTTGCACGGTGTAAAGAGAGCATAAACTAAAAAAAAAACTCTTAAGAAATTAACTCAGTGCAAGTAGTTGTAAGAAATTTCCATCGAGTTGTAATTTTGGGACTAATTTTCCATGATCTAGCCTTTTAAAGCCATTTACAGCCTGGGCCTGCGCGCAATGGGAATAAAATCGACTTAATGCACGGGTTAATGAAAAATTTATATCCGTTAGAAATGAATTCAGCGCCGGGTATGGAGTGACATGGCTTTATTGGCAGCAACGTTTGGTATAGTTTGGTTCACAGGATATTCAAGTTTCTCTGTTCGAGTTTTTGGCATAATCACCGACAGAAAATTGTCAAGGACCATTAGCTTCTGCGTGGGATAAAAGAGAAAATTGAACTGCTGTTGAGGCCATTAGAAAAACACTGTTAAATTTATTCACTTTGAATGTTATCCATGATCAATTCTAATTATCATTAGCGCGACGAAACGCGTCGACAAACACTGAAACATTGACAAGCTTTTACTTTTAATCCAAGATCTGAAGTCTTTGCTATATTTTATGATTTCATCCTTTCAAGGCAAAAATTACCCGCTAAACAAGGAGATCGCTGAAAAAGAACTTTATTGTAGTTAATTAAATTATGTCTTACGAAGTACACACGCCCTACATAAAATAGGGAATTTGAAGGTGATGAAATAACAAAGGCAGAAGTGCAAATGAATACAAAAAATAAACTTCGATGATTTGTACTTTCGCATGTTGGGTGAGAGCTACATATGTGTAATTATAGATTACAAATTGAACGGGTGTGAGCCAAACTAATTCCTTGTTATGGTATTATACTTCGTATGATGAACTTATAATAAGAAGTTTATGGGCGAAATTATGCAGAACGTTAGTTTATCACGTCGTAATATAGAATGAGATGTTATGCGGCCACCGAAAATCTTCCTTAATTTCTTTTTATGTCTTGATGTGTTAATTTCATGTCCCATTTAGCAACGAGGTTCTAAAATCAGTGTGTATGGAGAAAATCCACGAAAAATTGATCTCGATTATGACACACTGGTCTAAATTGCTAATTGCAAACACTTGAACAGCACAGAAATGGTGCAAGTCTGAAGGGGAGGTATATACTAGGCTGTGATACTGGCGAATACGTGTGAATACTGGCGAATACGTTGTAAAAAATCCTCAACAAAGTTTATGAGATTATCATCTTCCCTACAAGAAGTAAGTGATTTAACACAAAGGGGTTGTTTAATTATATTTGGAGAGGCCAAACGTCAGAAATTGGAAGTGGATTGAAAACAAACCTAGATAGAACGCGAAACAAGGCAACAGTTCGGTCAAAATTTTCACACGAGATAATTCTTAAGTAATGACCTCGTTGCTGGCAGGGGGGTGCAGTGGGAGTTTAAGAGATTAAAATCGGGCATAAAGGATTTTTAGAAAGTAGCTAAGCCGTATAATCTATCTGTTAACATTCATCTTTCGACAGAGTACATGGGCAAGTGACAAATTTTGTCAACTAAAAGGAAAACTAAAAAGGAAACTAAAAGGAAACTGTAGCGTTCGAGGCTTGAAGTTCGAATTTTAGAAGAAAGCCGAACAATCACTCAATTCTTCGCGGCAAATCGATTACTTTCAGAATGACAAGCTTTTGTTTGTTGCCATGGTAACTCCGTCACTAACACAATGCTTTGCGGCCTTGTTGACATTCAAGTTTTTTTCCTCAAAGCATGGCTTTTAAAGAGCAACTTTAATTGGTAATATTCTGTTCAAAATCATGAATTTAATGAGTTCTACTAAAGCCGCTTCCAAAAGAAATTTCCAGTTGCATAAGCTAGTATAACGTGTGTTATTTTCCATCGTTGTAAGAGCTGGTACAGATTGCAAAATAGATTTGTCTGTTCTTGGCAGGTGATCACTGTTTTCATCGCGGCGAATTGGAGACTTGTTAAACCAAAGGTGCCGTAATTACCACTGTCAAAAGCCCCTTTCCTCCTTCTTAACACGTTTGAATACCTAACTCATTTGATGTGTGTAAAATTTCTTCTTTTTTGAAAGCCTTCATCAGCTGCGGGGGTGTGGTGAATGTTGGGCGCGCTTTGTCCTAAATCAACTTTACTGAAGCCCGCGTTGTAATTCTGATTGTTGCTTTAATGCGCTGGGCAGTTTCCGCCTTAGCATAAGAGGATTTCCCACGAGAAAAATAGCCAAAGTGTTGGCAATTACCAAGACTGGTACGTAATCTAATAAAGCTTACAATTGTCTGTGCTCATGTTGTTTTTGAGCAAAGTTGCACGAAGTAACAATGCTTCCTCCTTTTATCGCAGAATTGGCGAAATGATCCGAGCTCTAAGGCCGGGCATTGTTAAACTGGAATTAAAAACATCGATTGTATCAAGATGTAGTTACCGTCGGGCGTTTATAACAAACATAAGGCTAGAAAAATACATTACAACATCTGGCAACTTAAATAAACTGATGATTCTGTCCGATACGAATTTTAAGACAAAATTACTCTGCGTGTGTATTAACTAACACTCCATGCACAAATAAGATGGAAACCTGAACATTATGCCTAAATTTGTTCTTAACGAGTACAAAAATATAAATCATAGGGTACATTAGATTAAAAAAAATCGATTATTCATCATCATTTTAGTTCAAAATGGCATTTATTATCTCCCGATTGAAATATGACAACGAACCATGTCTTTTTGGAATTTTGCTTAGACGAACTGAAAAAGAATCGTTCGGCAGGCGAACTTTGACTTTAAATCAATAGAGTAGTTTACACGCAAAATTCGAGCTCAAATAAATTAAAGCTGTATCTAGAATTTTTTAATAGTTGTGAAATCTTTAAAGTCATTGATGGTGCAATATAAGTGACTAGAAATAGAAAGATACATTAACAGAAAGGTTACGATTGCCCCAGGCTATATCTAAGGTGTCAGGTGCCAGCAACTTTAAGAAATATTGAACAATTTCATCCGAACATATTAATCCTAAAGTAAAGTGAACTTTAATACAGCAAAACAATCAAATAAACCAGCCGCTAAAAATACTACAAACGACTTTTTAATTGAATTTATGTCATTTTGTCAGTTTGATAAACATTAACAGTGAAGGCGAGATGAAGTTATACGAAAAACAAAACAAAAAAAGAAGTAGTGCTTTTAAGAAACTACAAGTCTCGATTGCGTTATTAACATCCAATGTTCATGATAAAAGAAGCTAGAAGATTCGATACTCATTGTCAGTCACTTAACTTTGAGAACAACCTAGTATCAGGATTCTTGGCTACGCTTGAGTGACATTAATTAAAGAATAGTTTCGTCGTCTTTGTCGTAAATGGAGGTTTAAGCTATGATCAAAGACATTCGACAGAGCCTCCCGGCCCACCAGAAGTTAAAAGTGCCAACTCATTGTCCGGCTAAATTCAAATTTAATTTGCGCCATGCCTTGCACGATGGAGTAAATTGTTGTAAAAGGTCAACTGAGGTATTAGCGAGCAAATTTGAGGATTAACAAGGGAAGTCAAATCTTTTTAGCTCTCGCAGCTGATGCAGAGCAATATTCTAGTTCATGAAAAGCGTGCTAGGCATGCAGCGGTCAAGAACACAGAAAAAGAGTCCATTTCTACCAGCCCAGAAGCGTGCCACAAAACCAATTGACGCGTCTGTAATGTTAAAGCGATTATGCAGAAAACAAGTGACAATTAAAGTTTCCACGTGTTTATCTAAGTGAGGCCCATGGGCCCCATTGTTGGTTACTCAACGACCAAATCAGCGCTTTGTTGAATTTTCTTTTGTCAAAGAGGAAGACAAACTCACATTATTGAAGAAAATGGTCGGCCATTGTGTTAGTGACTCAATCATGTGTTGGCACAATGGACTACCTCCTGCGCTTGTGTTTCTCTTTAGCTCTGGTTCTCCACTCGTTGAGACTGGGAATTTGTCATCTGCGGTTTAAGAAACATATTACACTCAATAAGAGGATGCTTACAGTTTCAACGAAGAGAAGAATGGCTCGAAGTCTTTTCATGTGTTGTTATTGGCTTGCCCTGTCTAATTAGTGACGTTAAAGGCTTCAAAATGTTTGTATTTCATCTACTTTCTTAAGACAGTCTAGCGAGTACTGTGAAACATGACCTATTAGAGTTACTAGCTTTAAATTTTTAATACTGAGCAAAACCGAACATTATTCTGTTTTCTTTAACAAACGCAAAACGTTATGCGACAAAAGATTATCAGGCAAAACGAGTACTAAAACGTTTTCTAATTAAGCCAAAATGAAAAGCGTCCATTCGTCAAATTTACTTTCAATCCGTTATCTGACGGTGACACTAGATATGAAAACCTTTCCGTAAAAGGGTCCATATGGCTTTGCATTATCCAACTCCACTCTTAAGTAGAGGAGAAATGATGTGTGAAACGAGTACAAATATCCCGTGAAACTTGTACTATAAGAAGGAAGTTAAACCAATCCTTTTTAGTTCTGTTATGTATCTTGGTCACATGAAACTCTGTATTGAATTAGCTACCCCGAATCGTGGACAAGTCGTTGGGACGCACGACACTTACGTAATGTAACGAACTATCTGTGTTTTACAACTGAAGTTTGAGAAAAGCGTTGCTGTTCCGTCTCCCCACTCAATACAATGTTGAAAATCAAGTTAAATTGCAGGTACTAGTTTTTAACATTGTATGTGGGATTGGGGGCGAGGTTAGGCTGGTGAAGCTGTATTCGCGTGTGGCGCGTGCGCAAATGCGCCAAATGTGCAAATTTGTCTGTCTGTCCATGATTTTAGGCAATAATTTAAGGCATTGTCTGCAGTTGAGCCAGGCTCTCACTGTACTGCAAGTTTGCAAAGTGTAGTTGTCAGATGCACTCCTTACCTGTGGTACTTTAACTGAAATACTCGGCTGGAAAGTTGAGAACCCCCTCCTCCTCCCCCAGCGGACCTTTTGATTCGGTGCTCAATATGAAGATGCGCGGAAAACGGAAAAATTAAGCGCCCTCGTTCATTTTATTGTGAGAATATGAATTCCTAACTAATGCAGCGATACTGAAGACTGACAAGATAGATTTTTCCAATGTAATTAGATATTTTAAATTCTTAAAAAATTCTTAAAACGCTTGGCAAGTTTTCTGTCGCCGTCAAAACACATCAGATGCTTAACGACTTCATAAAGTCATTGATCGAGTGAGATCGATTTGAAACCTCGTGTTCAGTCAGCTCAATCTTGATTCAACTCGTAGGTAATTTCTATTTCCCTGCTACCTAACCTTTGCGAAACTGTCAGAATAATTTGTAATTTACCAATGAAAATACACGATTTCTGTCTATGCTCCATAGGTTAATCGACCCAGCGGAAAATGATCTAATGCGCGTGCTCCGGGTCGCTAGCGTTATACTCACTCGAGGGGGATTGGGCACCGCAATACAACCCCTGTCAAAATATGGCGACAATTTAAATTCCTGGCAATTGTATGTTAGGGTCGTCACCGTAACAGCTAAGATTATTACGTTGCAATTTAACTTTCCTGAATTTTCTTTAATAATAATAATAATAATAATAATAATAATAATAATAATAATAATAATAATAATAATAATAACTTTATTTGAGTGTCATATTATTTAGCACTGTTGTACTAATTGGGGACACTGTAAATAAATAACCAAATATTTAACAAAATAAGTAGCCCGGGTAAACAGTAACAGTGTCAAACGTTTTGCTCGAAGTCGAGCGTTACTTCAGTATCGATCGAACTTTAAAACGAGCAATCATTTCTTTAATACGAAGTAGTCATTAGCAGAAAGTGCAACGTGAATTATAATCCATTCACGGAGTTCATTGATAAGACTTCAATTTTGTTCACTATCTGTGAGCCAGAACACGATTTGGAAAAATGAAAATTTTCGAATTTACGGAAAAATAGTTGTATCGTCTATAGCTCATGATTTCACAACTCATCCCTGGTGAGTCGAAGTCAAAATGATTTTGTGAATAATAAAACTCGCTTTCGCCCATTGACGGCTTAAAATTCGCACAAAATTATATGCTCCTTTCTTTCATTGAGAATGTATCAATCTCGTTCCCAGAGCCCACGCGCCTTTTGGTCTGCACCAAGACACGGAGCTCTGGAATAATCAATTTCCAGAGACCAAGATTTTAGGACTTCCGGTTTCACAGCGCATGCGTGGCTTGGTTTATTTGAAGTCCAGAGGTGAAGTCGATGTGAATACGTTCCACAAAGACATTCAATACGCACTGGAAAGACTAGGAAAGTCGAAATTTGGCTTTGAAAGAACGGCAGTTATCAAATTTTAAAAGCAAAAGAAACGAGGGCTCTGGGAACGAGCTTGTTGATTATTCCAGAGCTCCGTGTCTTGGTGCTGACCAAAAGGCACGTGGGCTCTGGGAACGAGATTGAGAATGTACTCACGCGCAATCTCATTCTCAGAGCCCGCGATCCTTTTGGTCAGTACCAAGAATCGAGACCTCAGGGAGAAATCGGAAGGTGAGCCAGTATTACTGAGTCACAGCGGTTGCTCTCTCCGCGAATGCCAAAAACCGTTATATAAATTAAACGCATGCGCACAACCAAACTGGAACCAGAAAATTCCAGTCAAGAGCGTTGGGGGTAAGTACTTGGTGTATCCTTTATCATAGTGTATTTAGAACGTAGCATAGTATATTTATCCTTATTATAGTGTATTAGATACACTATAATATCTGGAAGGGATACATAAAGTACTTAGGGCGTTGGGTGTAAGGTCCCCGCTGACCGAAACGCGTAGGCCTAAGGGACGAGATTGACTCACCCGTCCAAACTTTGCCGCTGTGTTCACACACATTTAAGTGCACCCCTCCAAAAATCGCGTGAAATTTAACTTCCTTTCAATATTTTCCAAAGTCTCTCTAAATTTCCTATAAGATCTCCGGAATATCCCAGAATCCTCAGGAACAGAACTTATAAGAACTGAAGTCGGTCAAAGAAAAATATCAAGACTCAAGCTCAATTATATTTTGTACAGTTTTAACATTATTTATAGCACTAGTTCAGAAATACCTTTCACAGGACAGCAAACGCGTTCATGACTGATTTTCATTGTGTAAAGTTAATTCACCTACCATTTTATTAACCTGCCATATCTTATATCAGTAGGCCTTATGCATAATGACATTAGACAAGCTAATTTCACCAACAAGCTTCTCTATGAAATTGTAAATTTTATCATCGACAAATTCCCAAAGCAGCAAGGATGTAAAAACAACACGAAAGCGCCAGAGGTTTGAGAAAATTTCGCGCAAAAGAGGCTTGGTGGCGAATCTTAAGCATGTGACTTGATTATGCATAAGACTGATTCTTCGTAGTAGCTAGTTTTTTTAATCGATTTTGTAACTTTGTTAGAACCTACAATCCCAATCTATTTACTAATAGGTAATTTTCATACATCAATCTGGAATCGCGAGTGGAAATAGCCTGTTTTACCAGTTTCCTACAGTACCCAAGTAGTATGAATGATGCCCTAAGATCCCAAGTATTAGCCAAAATGAGCTGACTTTAAACGACTTGAAGGCTCTGATTGATAATGCATTGTCGATAAGCATTCTGCCGGAAATCAGCCTGAAAATATTCTTAAAATTTGTTTCAGAAATACTATACTTTATACATTACTAAAGGTGTAATCAACATACAATGTTTTATTACTTAGAAATATACTAGAAAATAAATTCTAAAAAGTACAATTACTTATATAATACCGTAGTACTTTATTCTGGGATCCTCTTTCTTTTTATATGAGAACAATTATGTCTTATTTATCAGGCTGAATTGATTTTTATATATATGGTGCTTTATTGGCCAACTTTTAGCCTGATGTTATTAGGGTCTGTTTACAAGGAGGGAGGGTAACCCTAGCAAGCGGGTAACCCGCTTGCTAGGGCAACCCTCTCTCCTCGCAAACAGGCCCTTAATCCATTTGATCTTATTTGTTGGTGTTAATTGTAGTCGGAAATTTTCAGTTAATTCAAATTTTCTCACCCGTGTATTTTCAAATTCTGTCAGCTATCCCTAAACAATTCCTGCAAAAATCAAGGGACATATTTTGGCTCCAATTCAATTTTTGCTCTGGGGAATACTCTTCGGAACAGCTCTTGATAACGATAATAAACTCAAAAACCTGCCTCCTCTACGCCAAATTCTAACTTCATTTCCAGAAATGTAATTGGGATATTTTTTCCGGAAACTAAATTTTATGTTGAAGTTCCGTGCATATTGTATACTAGTATAGTGGTTACCCGTAAGTGTTGTATGTAGCGTAAGTTAAGTGTTATATGAAGTTAGAAAACAAAGAAAAGTAAAAAAAAAACTGCATCAGTTTGCTTCTGAATTGTCGTGATAAAGCACATCTACTCGTGATAGCCTCTTCAAAGATTTCAAATGAATGCTTATAAGAAATAGCCAAGTAGTTTTCACTTAGAATAATTTTATACCCACGTCGGAATCACTTCAAATATCCGAAAATCTTAATTTTCTTTGTCAGACAACTACTTGACACTTCTCTCTTAGTAATCTTCAACTCTATCTTGATTTTTAAGTAAGTGTCTCGTTCTGCTAATAGTGGCCTTGATCGTACAACATTAACTCATTTTCATTTCTGTACAGATACTCCGTTGAAGACGTATCAACGTCAAAAGCTAACGTCATTTTCAATACCAGCAACAGGCCGAACCCTCATCTGAATCTTTTGTGTCGTGGAGATGTTCGATGAAAAATGTCCGATTTCAGCTTTCATAAACTCGTTTGTATTCTGCTCCGGATGAAAGACGATGACAAAGAGTTTTGGCGCGAAAATGCACAAAAGCAGTCCATAAGCGGTGACCAGGGCAGTGGCGCATGCCACTATGGTGGTGTAAAACCCCTCTAAGGACGAATCCACTGGATAAAATGACACCCACGAGATGAGCAAGACATACATTGCCAGCCCGATGTATCTTGCTTCGTTGAAATTCTCAGGCAGTCGTCTTGCTTTGAATGCGTAGATAGCTGATAATAAGGAGAGGAGTATGAAGTATGAGAACATGACTGTTCTGAGAATGTTCCCCACAGTTGTTTTAAATGGCAAGCAGGTGTGGAACAGATGCGTCTGCGGGCGAATCTCGTGGTGCACACAGGGAGGATCCAATGCCAGCCATAAAGCCGAGAGGATGACTTCAACGATGTTCAGAAGAAGGACAACTAGGAATTGACGCCTTCGGTCCACGACGTATCTCTTGAACCAGTTGGGGATGATATCAGTTTGAAATGCTCGGACCAGACGGTTTGTCTTTAGAAATAGGATCGACACGCACGCCGTGTTGGTGAAATACCTCCAAGGGTACACAATGCAACATAGAATTGTCGTGGGCTGGATCAAGTGGAGTAAAGTCAACACGAAACACAACGCGATTGCAAACAACAAGAGGAAGCTCAGTTCACGATTGGAAGCCTTGACTATTGGAGTGTTCTGGTTCTTGAAGAAAATAGCGAAAGTCACGCTGGTCCCAAACAAGCCGACTGCGGTCAGTACTATATATACCACAGCTGTAGTGTCTGTCCATTGAATGTTGATGACTGGTAGAGGCAGGCATGAGGTACCATCTTTGTTGGACATATGCTGCTCAGGGCATTGAGAACAGTTTGGCGAGCTGTACTGGGTACTAACACTACCGATTGGGCATTTCATACACTCCCAACAGCAAGACACAGTTACAGTCTGCATAGTACCGGGCTGACAACTGTAGCTGCAAGTTGACACCGGGTATTCAGTGCCCTTCAGATCGCTCCATTTGATCAGTCCACTGTTGATTGTGAGTTTGTGGGTTGTCCCCCCGGTCCAAGTTCCCACCTTTACATTTGCATAGTGTTGACCCTGTTTTTGAAAGTTCACAATGTCGTAAGATGAGGTGAGGGGATCGCCATGCTTGGTAAATTGTATTTTCCCTGTGACTCCATTAAATCTGACATTTCTGAGGTACAATAATGTGTCTTCGGGCTTGGTGATGGAATTTATTTCCGGACATTTGCCACCCTTTAACAACCCTCTAGGTTCTTTGCATTTCAACATGGAATCGATTGCATTCGCGAGAGCGAATGTTGCATCGGTTAGATAAGGAATGAAAGCATTGTGTATTTTGGAAAAGGCACGTTCGTCTACTTTGACCTCGTCATTGCATTCGTATTTTGATCCTGGTTGCCATGTGCAATTAAGGTATTCCTTCCAGAACTCTTCCCACCAAGGATTAGCGCCTGCTCTGGTGTCCTTAACCCTGATTCCTTTGAGATGTTCCTCGAATGGCTTGTCGATGAACAGATATGGTCTTATTCCTAACGCTCCCTTGAGAATGACAGAGTTTTCTTCTAGAACTTCTGGACTTATAACGGCAATGGCTTCACTAATAAGGAATGTCCGTCCTTCCAAACCTTGCGCAGTTGCTTCTCTTAAAAACCGTTTGGCAGGTTCGTAGTTGCTCCAAAGGACTACTACTTTGATATTTCCAGCCGCTTTTAGCTTTCTTACGATCGTTTTTATTTTTCCTTTGTAGCCGGAGTGCGTGAAGTACTCCGAAAACGCGATGCAAAACGTTTTGCGGTCGTACGCCTCACGCTCCAGCGCTCGTAAACCGTAACGACCGTATGAATGGTCGATGGCCACGGCTGCAATGTAGGTCCATCGATAGTGCTCTATAATGTCCACCATGGCCTTCGCTTGCTCCCCATCTGATGGTATGGTACGGAAGAATGCATTAAAGTAAGGTGAACTTAGTTCCTCGCTGGTAGCAAACGGGCTTATTGTTGGAATACCAGCCACTTGTAGCAGACTGGATACTAGAGTACTGCTGCTTGAGTCTTCCGTGCCAATCACTGCAGAGATGGGCGCTGTTAGATTCTGAACGAGTAAGATAAAGTCCCTTCTCGACGTGCCGCCATCTTTTTGCCTTTCAAACAGCTCGTTAAGGTAATTGCTCTTCACAAAGTCGTTGGCCGCTTTCATGGCCAGGACAGGTGTATCACAGTAGTCTCGAATGTCAAATCCCAGTGTGACGTTTGGGAGCATGTTAGGGTTGTTGTTTATTCGCTCGATAGCAAAAGTTATGGCTTCGATGTAGCCCAGTCCAAAAGCGTAGAACTCACCACAGTTATCCTCCGAGTTTTTTACATGAAGTGGTAGGATAACACCTAGCGTCACATTTCCTGGTTGATAGAACCGTTTAGGGTTGCTTAAAATTAACTCCAAGTGAAGGGATAACGACAACAGCAATAGATAAATTCGGAACATTTCTTTGTGCTTGTAGAGGCCGGCTAAGTCACCAGATACATCTAACGTCGGGCAGTGGAATCATTTCATCATACTAATCCTATGCAAGAAAACATAAACAGAACAGCAAACTAAGAGAACTTCCCTATTAAATGAATTTGTTTTTCGTAGTCTAAAACGCTTGTCTGTAAGGGGGCATTGTAATTTGTCCCTTCAGTATCATTTATAAACTTTCCCAAAAAGACAGCAGCAATAAATCAGATATCTTTTAAAAATTGATGAATATACCTACCAGCGGGATTCTGCTCCACTTGCACAGTAAACCGAGTTCTCAGACGTACATGTTTTGCGCCATATTACAAAAGACTTCCTTTGAACGTTTCGTCGTCTTGAATTTCTGTTGAACGGATTAAGAGAAAATGACGGTAACCTCAACTGGAGACAAATTTGGTGTGATATAAATTCAGTTTGCTGTCGTGCAGGTGTTTAAGGTACTTGTATAAACAAAAGCCAAGCTGAAAAACAACTGTCACCGCTCATTAGTTAAATGCAACGAAACGTTTACAGCGTTTCCTGAAGCTGTACTCTGGCAAAGATGAGCTTGGCTTCTCATGCGGCGAAAGCTTTGCCATAGCGCAGAAACTACTTGCAGTTTAATTATAACCCACATGGGACACCTCAGTAGATAAAGATCTCTTTTTAGTTTGTTGCCTACATGCAGATGACACCTATAGGGAAAAAGATTTTAAGACAAGTGGGAAGATACACAAAACCTAGAGAGCAGTCGTCCTTTTAAGACTAAGTATTTTTTTGTTAGTGCCTCCATTTTATATCCCGGCCCGTGTTCTAATTGAGAGTACCTGGGGATTTGTTCGTCATTTTTTGTATTAAAAGCTTATCCTACCACGTCTAGGTCCGTACAGGACGAAAATTAAACTCCGTGGGTGTTTTGTTATGTAAATGCAGTCTTTGTCAGTCTGCGAATTCTTAAGTGTTTACTTTATCTCAATTTTCCAAGATTCTAAGAGTACAACTGAAGAACCTTCAGTTCCATTTCTGACACAATTTCAACCAAATGGCACCGCAAAGTAACTGGCCATATAATATCTTATGCTAAATTCGTCAGAGTAATAGAGAGGTTCTTAAGGGTTTTCTTAAAATCCTCTTAACCTAAGTTTATATTTTAAAGGGAAAACGTCATGTATCTAGAATATTCTGGCTACCTGATGTAATGTAACATTGAATTAAGAACTTGCCAATAGATTCTTTGCTTAGTCCACACTGATTAGAAAAAGACGGTTGAAGAGGATTTAAAATTCAGCTAGCAGGTTTTGTCTCGGTGGACGTGAATTAAGTGAGAAGATTAAAATGCTGAGTTTAGAATGAAAAATGTTGAACAGATCGCATTGCAAAAAGAAGATTTCGTCGAGTACCTTCCAAGAGAAAGCGTTGCTTTACCTTTTTGAGGGCCAAACAAAAACAAATTGAAAATGAAAGAAAATCTAAACATATGGAAGGTGCATTATTTTTTGGCGTAAAAAAATCATTGTGTAAACTGACAAGCTAGAATTGAACCATTATTACCTGTCAATGAGTCTTCCTCTTCAAGGTTTGTGTATCTCTGAACAATCTTTTGACGTTTATAGCCTTTTAGAAAATCCCAACTTATTTTTGATAAATTTCTTTCTGTGTGGGTGTCTTGCGACGGTTCATTCTCTGACGCATCGTAGCATTGTCGAGTACCGAGATGAGAATCAAACTGAGTGCGAATGAACTAGATCGTTCGAAAGCTAACGAAAACAATTTGGCGTCAAGATGACATGCTTCTCAAACTCATTAATAATTCATCAAGTTTAAGCAAAGATTTACATCGTTCATAGTATACTATTTTAAGGATTTTAATTATCCATCTTCTACTTCGTTTCAGTCTTGACTTAGAAGATGTATCAGTTCCAAACATCTCAAAATTTATCAGAAGCACTCCTCTGCGCATTATATCTTCAACGTCCTTCTCGGTGTTTGGATGTGTGGTAAGACAAGGTCTCCCGTGTTTGATGTATTAGTTAAGAATTTCAATCACTAAAAACAGCGTGCAATGTCTTATCAACGGGTAATGAATATAACATTTTACATATTTTACGTAACATGCCGGGCATAATATCTGATCAGACACTTAAGGAGATAATGCTGAAATTTTCCATTTCTCTTTGCGTCTCGTGGAGCATCGGTGGTTAAAAAATTGACATATTCAAACACGGAAGTGTAAGGCATTTGAATGAACATTCCTCCCGTTATTGAGCAATATGGATAAAAAAGATCATCTTCATAATGAAAGTTTTCTTCACGAAAAAGTGAATGCGTTTGATATATTATTGTTTCAACGACTGCACAGCGTGTTGCCCAATATCCGGCAACTTCAGTTTCAAAGTGCTTTATCCTATATTACTGTATTACGAGATATCACGTTTGTTCTTTAATACAATTTACGATGTCGAAAAGGTGACATATGTACCCTCATTGCCCGTCGCACAATTTCATTTTCTGCAAATCTCTTAAGTTACCCGCAACAAACCCAGTATCTAACCAAGCAATATTAATGTAGAATCGACGTGCTTTTTCGCCGAGTTGTGTATTTAGCTCCTTCTCACTTGAAATGTTATTTCGCCCTCGTTTCGGAAAAAAAAATCTGCTGCCCAGGAACGCGTGCAAAATGACCAAAATGTTACTCATGGGAGACTGGACAACATAATGTTGAGAACGGAACAAGCAGACAGACAGGCTATCTGGCCTGTGGAACAAGCGTTCTCGTATGAAGAGCTTCTATCCTCGCTTCGTCCTTTTTGTTTTTGCTCTCGCTCCAATTTGTGTACGGCCAGAATGCGGAAAAAGTTCTTCGTACGAGGACGCTAGGTACGCAAGCTAACAGGTGAGCTAGCCCACCAACTCACAAGGAGAGGGGACTAAGGAGAGCTTTGGTGTTCTTCTGACATGGCAGCGTTTATTCTATTTTTTCCAGGCGTTTCTTCACAGTTGGCGGGCCTGGAGCAGACTAAGCCGTGCAAGTAGCCGATAATGCAATAACCACCAACTTTAACATTGTCAAGGTCAGCGGAACAGGTATGTTATGTAAATTAACGTGGTGGCAAGCCTAAGAGGAATCAACTCATTGTATCCGCAGTCAAGACTGACGTCATAACTACTTCGCCGCAGGAAGATCTACGTTGTAGAGTATTCGCTGCTGGAGAATAATCATGCTCATAGTGAGAATATTCTTTAGCGTCCCGCGATATTTTTAAAATAATAAAACTTTAGCCGTTTTGCCCATACATTGAATAAAGTAAATATTGCTTTTTAAACTGATACAGTTTTCATCTTGCACTATTCAACGGGAACAACGCTTTGTTGATAGGAGTCGATTTTTTGCTGAGATCGAACATTTTATCGCTTCTTAAGGCGGGGGTACACCTGAATTTAAGTGAAATTTGAGGAAGTTTAAAGAGAGATTGAAAGGGGGGAAAAAGGTTATGGAATACCACCAGACAGTTGCCCGACCCCACAATGGCACCCAGGTTGTTAGGCAACTGTTTGGTGTGCATCTACCAATTTTTAACTTCAAACTCTAAATTTAAAACAACACCAAATCTTCAAAATTTCCTATTTCCATAAATTTTACTAATCCTTTGAGAAAAACTATTTATCTCCAAATAAACTTAAAAATCACCAACTGAAAATTTACAAAACGGTGCCAAACATAGATGTGTGTAATGAGCATAGGGATTCTTGATTGCTTGAAACGTAAACGAGATATTTGCGTTACAAACATAATACCAAGCCAAAATACGGCTTTCAGGTGGACCCCCGCCTTAAGTGAACAGATGCTGTTTTACATGAAAGAGTTTTTCTTTGGTATTCATTTATTGCTTGGAAGCGGCAGAGCCTGAAGAAGCGCTGAATGCTTTCAACATTTAAAACTTCTGGATACGTGTTTTTATCCCTAACATTGCAAATAGTTAAGGTAAGTATGAGTGTTTTAGGTTCAATTATTTAAAAATGAAATGCGAGTTAATGAGAGTTAGAGTGGGTCTTTCCACAAATATCCAGATATTTTTTTTGGGGAAATTTAGAGAATTTGGTGAATTTAGAAAATATTCAGACATTTTTTGGCTAAGCCCTATGATGTCCTCGCTATTTTCTTTAGACAATACTCAGTTCTATGCCAGAAACAACCGAATTCAGCAATTTCCCACTTGAAAAATGTACTTCATTAATTTCATATCACTAGAAGCACTAAAGCCGCAATTTTTCGAAATTGCGTATCCTGATAACATATGGGCGCCTGATTGTCAGGGCCTCTTCATATGAGCCCGGTCAACCGGGCTGGCTCGGTTACCGGGACGAATTTGTTGTCTGTTCATATGGGAAATTTCAGCCCGGTCGACCGGGATGAAATTCAAGAAACAAAACCAAAATAGTGAAACATAAACTTGTATCATTCACGATTGTCGTAGCTTTGTGGACTCTTGTAACTTTACTAATAAAGCTCATATGCATACTTTTGAAGTGGAAATACATAGACTGCAAAAAGTATGCCGTTTTGGCCGCTAGGATGCGAAAGCGAAGCTATTTTGTCAAAAAAGTTTCGTCCCGGTCACCCGGGCTGGAGTGTTCATATGGGAAAATTTTCATCCCGGTTACCGAGATCTCGACCGAGATCTCGGTAACCGGGCCAGCCCGGCCTCTCATATGAACACATCGAAATTTTAACGAAGGAAAGAGTGGCGAGGCGAGATCTCGGAAACCGAGCCAGCCCGGTTGACCGGGCTCATATGAAGAGGCCCTCTCTACTTTTTTTTTGTATACTACTGCAAGAAAGTTTGAAAATTTTCATCTAGTTGATTCAAAATTGGCTCATTTAGGAATAATTTGAGAGTTTTTCGTGATTTTTAAAAATTGTTTTGTGATATTTGGAATATTTTATTTGAGATTTTTCGGAAAGATATATAAGCTATTTTACGTAATATATGTATGTGAATAGGCCTAAATTAGGGTTACTAGAATGCTACTGCACAAATCGCCAATCCATTTGACTCAAATTTTACAATGAGTTAAAATATTTCGTTTCGTTCTGGCAACTGGGTCAACTCGATACATTTCGATTCAGCTATAGATTACCTTGCTGTGTGTTACAAACGCAATAAAAAGAGAGCAATAAACGGATTATTCAGAGAAAATCGTCAAAGCGCTGGCTCGACGAAAAGCGTGCTGAACATCACTTTTCTTTACAGAATATCAGTCTTTCATGATAAGATGGTATAATGAGAAAAGTGCTACAGAGCGTGTCTAAAAGAAAAAGAAGAGAGATACAGGCGTTAAATTTGCGAATTCTAGACTTCTCCTAGCGTTTGCACTTGTTGTAATGAAATTTTCACTTTGTGTCGCCAAATTCTCTTAAAACGTGCAAACAGAGCACAACTCCAAAATACGGGAAGTCTGACCTGCTGTCTTTTATCACAAAATCCGTCAAAGTGAGTGTTGGTTTGGACGTTCAAATGAGGCTTTCGATAATTTTTGATAATTTGATAATTTGATTTTTGATAATTTGAAATTTGGTCTCAATAACGGCCTGAAATAGGCACCTGTAGGATTTCACTGGGTAGTTTTCGGAAATATTAGCACTTCAAGGATAAAGCCATAAACTCACTAGTGTGTCCATGAAAAAAACAAGCAGAACCAGGGCAGGAGATGATATAGCTCAAATCCCCGATTTCACTCAAACTTGGCACAAATGTTGCGCTCGGTGAGTGAATGATTATGGGAAGTGGTAGGTCAAAATATTTTATTCCCTCTAAGGGCCGCTTCATATGAGTCCGGTGTTAGCGTACTGGCTCGGTTTTTGTGGTCTGTTCATATGGGAAATTTCAGCCTGGTTGACCGGAATGAAATCAAAGAAACAAAACCAAAATGGTGAAACATAAACTTGTCTCGTTCGCGACTGTCGTAGCATTGTGCACTCTTGTAACTTGAATAATAAAGCTGATTCGCATACTGCTGAAGTGGAAGTACATACAAAACAACATTTTAGCCATTTTTAGCCGCTATGTTGCGAAAGCAAAGTTATTTTGTGTAAAAGGTTTCGTCCCGGTTACCCGGGCTGGAGTGTTCATATGGGAAAATTTTCATCCCGGTTACCGAGATCTCGGTCGCAAAAACCGAGATATCGGTAACCAGGCAAGGCCGGCTTCTCATATGAACACATCAAAATTTTTACGAAGGAAAGAGTGACGAGGCGAGATCTCGGAAACCGAGCCAGCCCGGTTGACCGGGCTCATATGAAGGGGCCTATTTATGCATATTTAATTAGCGTCGCCTTGTGAAAATGAAACCTACTGGAACACGTTCTACAATTATCAGAATCAAAGTGCAAGGCATATGGCCCTCCTTGTACTACTTTTAATAATTCACTCAAAAAACCCGACATTCGTGCCAAGTTTGAGCAAAATCGGTGATCTGAGCTGTATCATCACCTCCTGCCTGGTTCTCTCATGGACACAATCTTAAAGGCCCATTTTCATCCTTGATGCAACGCGGTCGTTTGTTTTTGTTTTGAAACCGATCTATTGTTAAATGAGGCACTCTGATTGGTCATCTATTTTTATCGGCCTGTATTCGACGGGAAACATTCAAAGCTTCGTGCGGTGTTTAGTCTGTGCAACACTGCCTTGTTTAATTCCAGTTATAAGTATTGGTTCTTCATGGAAGTGGATGAATCCATTGACACTGGGGGATGAATCCCAGCAACGAAACGTTTACGGGTCGTTAATCGATGGTGTACACACCACCAGATGTTTGTGCAAGCCGAAGAATGTCTTACATTCTCACATATGTATGAGTTGCGCTAGCAACTTCAGACGTACAGAGTATTTAAGAAATACCCGCAACTGATGAGATCCGCATGGAGGATCGAAACCATGGTCTTGCCTGAACTAAGCCGAACAATGGCATATACAACACGCAACACAGTCAACAGACTTGCACGTAAACAGCTACATTTGAATCATGTGGTGTCAGAACGAACAAAAGGAGGAATAAACCTTTACATCGAGCTCGACAAACATAAGCTCAATCAGATATGTGCAAGCAACATAAGAACGACTCTAGACAAACGTATAGCTTTCTCGAAGTAAAACTACGACTTCGAAGAAGAAAAAAGCTCAATCAGATATGTGCAAGCAACATAAGAACGACTCTAGACAAACGTATAGCTTTCTCGAAGTAAAACTACGACTTCGACGAAGAAAAACGTACGAGGACAAATATGATATTCGTGATAAGAATCTACATACACAATATATGATGCAAGTAAGCAACATGTTCAAGGTAAATTTCATATTTTGTCCCTCGAAAGTAAATTCTTGGAGGCATATCTTGCATTAGAAATGCAACAAACACATGGCACATTACAGAGGTGTCAAACTCGGCAAAGCGACATGCCGATAACAGCGGAAACCATACAGACCTATGACCTCTAAAATTTGCTATAGCACAGTCTATTACGGCTCAGCTTTACTAAAAATTCCTCTTTATAACACAACATGAAGCGCCCTTCATAAACACGAGTGAAACAACAAAAAGGCCGAGAGACCGAACAGAGAACGGCAAATGTACAAATGTCACGAACCGTAGGAGTCGTGTAGGCTAGTCAACGTCATTTAACACTCTTCACAGGACAAAATTTACGAATACATACAGAATATGTACAAAATACTTTCAGAAATATAAAAAATGACAACAAGATTAAGTATTTACAGCAAGAGGATGGAAAATATTCCAAGGATTGCTTTGGGAACAAGCGATGCAAGTTAGCTTCGCAAAATTCGGTAATTTCGTGTAACACGAAATTCAGGATCAAAGTATCACGGCGCGCAGTGCATCAAGGGTGAAAAAACTGGTCAAAACTGGTAGATTTAATTTTAACATATATCTTTGAACATTCAGTCAATACAAAGAGAAACCGGGTTAAAGTGAGCATAGCCAACGGATGTGAGAGTTTCAGTGTTAGACAAGTTTACTACCTTGTTATCTTTGCAGTGTAATTATTTACTAGTTTTGTCGTTAGTGCTCAGACTGTTTTGTTGTTTGTTATAGCAGGTATAATTTATCTCTTTAGACGGCCAACATGGAAAGATTGCAGATGGTGTCCAACCTCTCTGTCAAGTCTACTCTCCTCAACGCCACAGAAATGACAAGTCAAGTTTACGTGTTCACACCAGCAGGCTTCACCACTAAACTCGCTCTAATCTTAGTTTTTGCGTCTGTTGGAGCAGTAGGATTTGTAGGCAACATTCTAATTTATTACTTTATATCGTTAAAGAAAAACGGCGTGTCGTATATGCAGTCCACTCCATTTGTACGCAATTTCAACTTTTACATTAAGAGCTTAGCTCTTTCAGATATACTTACTAATATAGTTTCACTTCCTTTGATTTGTATCCAGATTATGGTCGATGTGTTCCAGCATGGTTGGGCATGTAAAATTGTTCGATTCCTCGGCATACTGTTTCCTTCCATAACAATGAATAATTTAATGGTAATAAGCGTGGAGAGGTATTTGTCAACCCGTGTCGTTCCCCGCACGTTCAGTGTCTGTACCGTTCGCAAGCTTGTTTTTACTGCCTGGCTTGCAGGTTTTATTGTGGTCTCAGCGCCAACAGCAACTTTCAGTGGAATAAGATACGACCTTAACGATACACATTTTACAGTAATTTGTAAATATGATAACGGGTATTTAACTTTCAGAATAATAACCGTATGTTATGCCTCAGTACAGCACTTTATACCTGGTGTTATTTTAAGTTATATTAATATTTCCGTTGCGAAGACCTTATGGTCAAGACAAAAAAGAAAAATAGATATTCAGAGGAATAACGCGATCAAGGCCAACTTGATAGCCACTAAACTCCGTGGGACGTATCTTCTTATCGCTATGACGTTTGCTTTCATCATTCCATATTCAGCGTTACTTTATTATGCAACCTATGTTATGTTGGCTAAGCCCTCTCTTGATTTTGAAACAGATTTCATGGCAAGGTGCCTTAGCGGTGGGTTACTTTATTCAAACGGCGCCATTAATGTTGTCATCTACGCGGTACAGATGAGGGATTTCCGCTCGTTCTTAAAGAAGCCGTTTTGTGTCAAAGGTTATTCTATGAATCCTAACTTACCCGGTGAAGGGATTCAACTGAGAGCGTTGGCTATCCCAAACAATCCTTGACTTCATAAGAGCTAGAAGACCCCTTTGGAACTTCCATATCAAAGCGAAGGGGATTCAGTACTCTTAAAATGTACCAGACAATTACAATTACAATTTCCTAACAAACTGAGTGACAGATACTTTCACAGTTTTTATGTAAAAACAATAAAAACAATTGCTTGTGATCATTTTTGAACTTGAGTGAATGAATTGTAACCTCGCCACTTTCATCTGGTAGTCCTCCTTTGGGGTGTGCCTCTTAAATGTAAAGTACCATAATATTCTGGTGATCCCTAAAGCTCAGAGACAAAAATATAATCTCCGTAAATTTCACACGTGATAGAATATAGTACGACGTAAATTGCAAACACAGGAAAATAAAATGGCGCAGATTTAAAAAAATATTTGTACAAGAATTTAACTTGAATTTGACACCATAAACAATCAAAACAAAACAAGCATACAGATAATGTTCCCCTCTCCAAGTTGTGTCATTCCCGAGCCTTTCAAATGACTCCTGCTGCAAGACTTTTATTAACCGCGCGGCCATGGGCCGAGCGCGGTTCTTGCTCTGCACGGGGTTTTTTAACCGCGCGGCCATGGGCCGAGCGCGGTTCTTGCTCTGCACGGGGTTTTTTTTTTTTCGTTTTTGTGTCACCAGACGCAGATCTCCGCGGATGATGTCTTCATCAACCAATCACAGGCCAAACTCCCACTCGGCCAAATGTCGTCACCGACTGATGTCATCATCAGCCAATTACAGGCCATTTCTCAGCTCTTTTCGTCATACCTCCCCTCCGGAAAGTTTTGTCTAGTTAGCGAATTGAATATTCATATTCGGGGAGAAATAATTAGGCGAAAATCCCTCGGAGTTGGACGTCAAGACATTTGCAAGGATAAAGAATGTAATTTAGGACCTGTTGCTGGCTACTACGGCTGAAATTATCTAGAGTTGTATTTTTGTTTTGCTTGCATGTTCACTTTCGAAGGAAATATTCAATGCGCTAAAGAAGGTAGTCAGCCATGGAATGCGCTGATGCTGATAAATATGACCGTATTTACTGTAATGCCCTTACGGTGATAAATAAGATCGTGTTTACTTCGCCAGAAGCAATGGTGGAGTTTTCTGGGAAAAAAAAATATAACCTCGGCACTCGTCAAAACCTTTGCAAATATATATAGCGCTTTGCACTATTACTAAAAATAGATTTCGCCACATGAGATTTCATGAGACCCCCCGCACAGACTCAGACAAACATTGCGATCGGCTACAAAGAAATGTATGAGCGCGGAGTGCGGTCCTGAAGGAAAAAAGCGAAAAACTTAATCAAATTGTAGAGTTAGCTTCTAGAAAGACAAGAAATGGTTGGTACCAAACACTGCTGTTTGGGTGAGTGTAATACCGACTCGAGATATCTCGACAGATGGCCGAAATCTCTCAAAGAGTTGAACGAATCGGGACAGAAAGTATTCCTACCGTTTCCTAAACCATCCGGCAAGATCATTGAAAACTGTAGGCGTTAGATAGTGGCTTGTTCAAGAGAATATTTTGCCGAGAAAAAAATCACAAGAAATACATATATCTGTGCGCTTCACTGGCCCGGAGGAAAAGGAATAAAGTGTTGCTCAACAGTCCAAGCACGACTCATAAGCTAAGATCATGGCGTGACGAGTGACCTTTAGTTGTGGTGACTTTCGCTCTCATCAGTATATCTCTCAAGGATTTTCCTTTTTTATACGAGATTAGCGGGGGTTCTTTAAATATTTCTCTAAGCAGTGGTTGGTTTTGAATTCAGTGCCATTTGCTCATGTTGTTACAAAAGGCAGCATTTTCTTACGCACTTGATCGGTTTGTTGTAAAGCCGACTTCCGTTCAGTGAATTTGACTTTAGAGGGGTTATTTTTTCAATGAGATTGTGGGGGAGCCCGAAGGAGGGTTTTGAAACTGGTTATATTCTCATCGAATGGTTTTTCTGAGGAGTTCTTAGAAGTCTAACGGCTTCTCCTTTTATAAGTCCCTTTCTGACCCCTGCACGTGCCCATAGTTAAAGAGCGAAGGAATATTCTGCGACAGAAAACGCGCCAGCCAGTCGAAGGAATAATAGAAACAGAGTTTTAGGGACAATTTGCTTGTTCCTGTGAACTTTCTTTAAGAATTTTCGCGGCAAACCATTTACCATTGTCAGTGCTTGGATAGAGCGTGTGATGATTTCCGCTCTTCAAGCAGTCGCGTACACGTTTCAGAAGTTTGTCTCATTTCCCGTTTAACTTCAATCCTCTGCATTTCATCCATCGTTTTAACTATTCCACAGTATACTCCTCTGGCTCTCTTTCAAATTTAGAGCTAGGTACACCGTCCTCATTCATTAAAACAGTAAAACATTGCTGCACACTACTCGCCATTCGCATACATTTCCCCTACTTCTCTTACAGAATTGGACTTTGTTTGTCTGAGTCTCGACGGGGGTCGGAATTTCGTGACGTCATTAGTGCACAGCGCTATTCTCCTTCGAGCTACAGGTAAACAAAAATCTCCGATTACCAATCACGCAACCACGCTATGCAAAGAATGTGAAATAAAATCTCTTTCAATCCAGGCACTGAGCCAACTTTGAATCACGCAATCTCTATTGTTTCCAATGGGTAATGTTTACTCGCAAACGGTTGTTGTTTTAAAAATACTTAGAAAACCGTTAAATTTTAAAAGCGCGGTTATAAGATCTAAAAGATCTTCTTGTTTTTTTTCGTTTTTGTGTCACCAGACGCAGATCTCCGCGGATGATGTCTTCATCAACCAATCACAGGCCAAACTCCCACTCGGCCAAATGTCGTCACCGACTGATGTCATCATCAGCCAATTACAGGCCATTTCTCAGCTCTTTTCGTCATACCTCCCCTCCGGAAAGTTTTGTCTAGTTAGCGAATTGAATATTCATATTCGGGGAGAAATCCCTCGGAGTTGGACGTCAAGACATTTGCAAGGATAAAGAATGTAATTTAGGACCTGTTGCTGACTACTACGGCTGAAATTATCTAGAGTTGTATTTTTGTTTTGCTTGCATGTTCACTTTCGAAAGGAATATTCAATGCGCTAAAGAAGGTAGTCAGCCATGGAATGCGCTGATGCTGATAAATATGACCGTATTTACTGTAATGCCCTTACGGTGATAAATAAAATCGTGTTTACTTCGCCAGAAGCAATGGTGGAGTTTTCTGGGGAAAAAAATATAACCTCGGCACTCGTCAAAACCTTTGCAAATATATATTCGTTTGAAAGGTCAATTCTCCTTCGAGCTACAGGTAAACAAAAATCTCCGATTACCAATCACGCAACCACGCTATGCAAAGAATGTGAAATAAAATCTCTTTCAATCCAGGCACTGAGCTTACTTTGAATCACGCAATCTCTATTGTTTCCAATGGGTAATGTTTACTCGCAAAACGCTGTTGCTAAATACTTAGAAAACAGTTCAATTTTAAAAGCGCGGTTAAAAGTTGTTTTCAACTTCTTGTTTTATGAAAAAGAACACGTTTTGCGTGAATAGAAAAAACAAGCAAAAGAATTCATATGAAAGCGAACGCCAGCGAGATCACGAATAGGGATAGGATGCGGATCAAACCCAGATAAATACAAACACGGATTAGATTGTTGCCATCTTAAAAATAAAATAAATTTAAGGCACCCTTGAACTCAGAAGACCCAAATAGAACATTTGGTAAGAAGTTTAATTTAATATAATTTAATTTACGGGACGGCTCTAATAAGGTGTAAATTTAAGGGAACTGAAAAGCAAAATTTCGGGACTTTGACGACCGAGTTCTGTATAGAAAGAGAGTGCTTGGAACATAAAAACCTTCACACGACATGTGGTAAACGTGCGTCACTAATTTTTGAGACTAACGTCTTTCGGGTGTAGAATTTTGTCTCAAATTTTATGATAGCCGGCGCTCTAACTGGCTAATTGTCACTGAATTGTAGGGCATATATGGATTATTTACCAAGTGTGAGGTCAAGATGGCTGGATATTGGTCCTCCATAGAATCATGTGGTAGTTTTTGTCCCTGCACTTGGGCTTTAGGGCCACAAGTTATCTTTGGGGAGACGTGAAACTATAACAAGATCCTCTCCAAGATGGCCGCGAAATTCTTGTTTAGATTAATGAGCGTGGGACAAAGACGCGAAAGGGCAAAAATTGGCCACAAGCAAGCATTCCAGCTGAAGATTTATGTAGCAGGAGCTGAAAGGTGTCCCAGAACATTTTACAAGCTTTTTCTGGATCAGCAACCAGTGGAAATAAAGCCTTCAAATTCATCATTTAGCTTTTAGACACGGCAGTAGTCGCGAGAACAGTGAAATATGGTACATTAAAGCGCCACTCGGTGAAAACCAGATCGGGAATTTTCTCAGAGCGGCAGCAGACAACGCAGGCATGCAAAGAAACGCAGCAAAAGTCAGCAACCATTCTGTTCGGAAAACAAGCATATCACGGGTGCTTGATGTCAACACGCCAGAAAATTTTGTAGCTCAGTTAAGAGGGGACAAAAGCACTCAAAAGCACTCACTGCGGTCATATAAATCAGCAAATGAGCTTGCAGCCGTATCTGTCTGCACTGGGAACTCCTCTTCCAAAATCGTTCACGGGGGCTTTTTCCTCCAATAGCCGTCTTGGTGTTCGTGAAGTTTAAGGGAAAGCTATAAGAAGGTTATCGAGATCCTGATCAGAACAAGTTTTCATCTTCATATAATACAGCTGTGGTGGTAATTGTTACAAATCTTTGTTAATGGCGACGTAGTTTATTCTGGTATTGTGTACAAGTTTCATTTTCACGTGAACAGCAGTAACTAACAATGCATTTAAAGTTAAAAATATGTAGAAATGTTAGCTATATTTGACTTCATCAAAAAATCTGAAAACATTCGTAAAATCCTATGTAATTCTAACTGGCTCAACGTCTGTGCCTCACAGTGATTCAGTTGCAGCCGATGCATGGAACCACCCAGTTCTCCTGAGGAACAGGGACCAACAGAGCCTCCAGAAGCTGTTGGACTACGGGGCATTCAAGGGCCGAAGAGACCAATGGGCTGCAATAGGTCTCAAACGGGGTTTTGGAGTGTTACTGTAACAATTTTACAAATATATCCACACAATAAATGTATAGTCAGGTTGTTGGGGAACTAGAAAATTTGGCAGGTGGAGGACTTGTTAGAAAGAAGACAATCGTGAGGGTAACGAGTTAGTCGATAACAGTGGAAATGCTGGAGTGAAACGAGTCATACATAATCACAAGAAAGTACAATCGATTGTTTTATGGTCTAAGGCGAATTTTAGTCTAGCACAAGTCATAATTAAATAGATATTTAAGAGTGAGTGCCTACAAAAATCGACCTAAATCGCCTGTAAGTGGCACAAGTTGAAAAATTAATTTCCCTTATATTTTGCACATAGACAGGTCCTAGTAAGAATAGAAACGGACCATAGTTAGTTTCTGCTAATACAACTTTCTTTGGTAGAAATATGCAAAAAACGATTTCGCCCCGATTAGGCTCAAAATCTACTTCCGGTTTTGCTGAATTTTCCGAATATTTGATTGCTTCGCGCTCCGCAGAACAGATACTTGAGAATCTTTCAATGGATTTTATATTCAGTTTAGGTCTTTGTCG
>OZ026595.1:2131000-2171000 GCA_964020085.1 Micromussa lordhowensis
TCCCACTGGGTAGCGTTGTTGTAGCATTCTACCAAAGACTCCAGCAAAGCAAGATCGACGTCTTCTGTTCCGGAGAATGCTGAAGTGAAATGGTGCTTCATTGCTTGTGAAGAGACCAGCGTCTCCCATAATTTATCAGACTCTTCCCCAGCAATAACTTTCAGGGATTCAGCTACTACCTCACTTGCCTTCTTTACATAGTAGCGTTTAGTTCTTTCACCAGCATCATCCCAAGGTGTATTCAATGAAGATCGAATAGGACTTTTATCCCTTGACGCAAGGAAATTGTTTAGCTCTGATCTCGAAGTATCGATAGGAGTACTCTCTTCGAAGGACTCTTGAAGGCTTTCGGCAATATCTGAGGGCAAAAAGAAACTACCAAAAGGTCTTTCGGCTTTTGAAGAAAAGCCTGACCTTGTCTCTGTGAATGGGGTGCTAGTGAGATGACTCTGACTTGCTCCTGCACTGATTTCCTAACAATTGACAAAACAAATGTGTGTAGCAAAGCTAGCTTGACGGTAGGTAATGGACATAACTCCACTCTTTTATCATATCTGAACTAAGGTTATAATAATAAAAACTGTATGATTTGCAATCTGAAACATATCGTTGAACCCATGCTGAGCACTAACAATAGCATTTAAGATCAACTGATGTCTTTTGCTGTGATACGTAAGGACTTTTTTCATGTCACGATACGCCCCTCTCACACGGTCCTTTAAAATTCGAGTTGGCGTTTGTAAGGCCAGACAGCGAGCCGGCTAGGAAAAAAGTATCTTGCCCTGCAGCCCTGGGGCTACTCCCAACAATGGACTATACGGGGAGGCTCCTCTCTAAAGGGGTTCTTTTTCAAGGTTTATAAAAGGGTAGGTATTTCACGAATAATAGTATAGGAAAGGGCAGGAGAAACTGCCATTTGGATGTGTAAACGCTATTTCAAAATGCAACAAACAGTTGCACCGAATGGTCGAGTGATCCAATAGACGTAAGTGGGACTTCAAGGGCTACTCAATCTTTTTATATCCTAAAACAAAAATATTCAATTAAAGGGCATATAATAAGTTTACTATGCTTTGCCCTTAAGAATTTTTTTCACTGCACTTGTTTGTCAACAATATTGTATTCATGTCGTCAAGAGCAGAAATAATAAATGCAGAAATACAAATACTCGATTCAAATTTATAGAAAAGGGATATGTGCTACGGTGGGTATGTGAAAGGAGTAGTATTTTCTTCGGAAGGTATATGAAAGGGTTACCTTTTGTCTCAAAATGGCATCTAGCTAAAAAAGCGCTTGGAGCCTCTCCGCCAGTAACTCGTCTCCCTTGAGTCCCACCCATATTTCGCGTGCGCAGCTCGCAAATACGTCTCACCAGAATCCTGTTCAGCAAAGATGGTATCATTGAATATTTAAATATTTCATAATATTGAGGTCGGGCCGAACGGGAATATCTTCGCTCTCTTTTAGGACAAACGGGCCTCTAGCCAAACATTTCTGCCGTCCGGCTCTTCGCGACTCAGTCTGTACGTTAACAGTATTTCAGCAAAAATTGTATTCGATATTTTTCATTACATCCCTCCCTCCCCTCAAAGAAACAGACACTTTTAGAGTGGCGAATGGTTTATGACTATCCCTCTCACCATTGTCAGCTCTTTCATTTTAGTAATTACAACATCGTCGTCGTCGTCATCGTCATCAGCAGCGACAATTGGAGACGGTTTCTCTTCTGACAATTTCGGCAGCTTCTCTTCAGAAAATGAACACAAAATTTCCCTGCATCTTCTGCACATTCCTGAAAAAATCAGAAGTTGGTCAAAATGTTTGCATACAAGTAAAGAATATTAACACGAGTGGGACATCAAAATATCTACCTGATCCGACGTGAACCAAATGTCCCGTACTTTTCATTATAAACTGGGAAAAGTTCTTGTTTACTCCGCGGTCAGCTTTAGGCCATTTCCCTCTGACGTTCCTATGCTCTGAAATTTCTGTAGGGACCCTACACCTCTCGGTTCCCCTTGTCCAACCAAGTCCAAGGGATGAACGATGTGCTGGACAAATCGTCATGGCATTGACATTTTGTGGTACTGTAAACATCGCAGCACGTGCAAGAATCAGGTCTACTTCATTCTTCACATCTTGGAATTGCCAGAGTGACTTGTGCCGCGTTATATCTTTACTACATGATGGCAGTGGAACTATCTCTATAGACTGATTTCTGTCTCTTCGATCAAAGGAACACTGCCCACCAACTAGCGACTTACATGAATAGCAAACATCCATTTTGTTTTGTTCGCGGAAGTCGGTCACGGAGGAGCGAATTTCCATGAAATATATATAATTTGATTAAGCGATTAGCCAAAATAGGCTGGCCGCCAAAAATTTTAGCTAAACCTAAAGCTAAGTTTTCAGACTGCAGAAAAAAGTATCTGTCAAGATAATATTATTGAGCATTTTAGTTGCTTGAAAAAGAAACATTTGCGCACAATAAACTATATGTATATGTACATGTACAGTACGTGCGTGCCTGGAAAGCAATCTGTCCAGCACAGTAATTGTTAAAATTAATAGCTACTGAGACACTGGCACTGTTGATGTATCTTACTTATCATTTAAACTTTTAACATTTGTTTAGTTTACTTTTCCCGACTTTTGTAGAAGGAGGAAAGGCACTAAATGTCGACAAGCTGACTGGTATACAGATAAAATACGCTTAACTAGGAATCGATCCGCCGAAATCAACAATTTCAAATTTAATCACTGTCATGATGTTCAGTAGTGTAGCGTTCCCTCAGATCACGTAAGGCTACAAACCAACGATATCAACTTGTTATGTACTCTCAGCAAATGAACTTACAACCATTTACTTTCTCGAACTCATTCTTGTAATAGGCCTTATCACGGTTTTCGACGCCATCTTGACGGGTAGGCAAAGCGGTCCGAAATTGCAATGTTTGTATGGGAATTCAATGGCAAATAACTTCTTCCAAAATTGAATTTTTCCCAATTTGTGAATCAAAACGTTAAAATACTAGATAAAAGATTGTATTCACCGAGTTTGAAGGATGTAGCTTCCCTATAAGTCGCTGAACTAATTTTTTTTAATTTTCCATACATTTGTCTGTAAATTTTTTTCCCGCGAACCGCGTCTAGACGTTTGTCTACCCAGCCAAATTTACAGACAAATGTATTGAAAATTAGAAAAATTAACTGAGCGTCTTCTAATCAAGCTACATCCTTCAAACTTGGTGAATAAAATCTTCTACCAAGTATTTTAACGTTGCGATTCATAAATTGTGTAAAATTCAATTTTGGAAGAAGTTATTTGCTATCGGAATCCCATACAAACACTGCAATTTCTGACCGCTTTGCCTACCCGTCAAGATGGCGTCGAAAACCGTGATAAGGCCTATTAAAATGGTCAAAGAAACAACAGCTTAAAACAACATCGCAGTAACACTCGAATTCCAAGTAAATTGCTTCTAATTAACGGTTTTAATTGACGGAATTTCCAAAGCGATGCCTTTCAAAATTTTAAAGTTAAAGGGGGCCATTATGCTTTTCGTTTTTCACCCAAATGTTATAAGAAAGCCATCTGCGGTTTGTTAGAAACGAATTATGTATTCATGGTGACCGCCCGCGTCACGCAATTGTCTACATTCCCACGACGGTTCAGGGAAAAATTTATGAGAAACACAGGCCAAGGCGGGCGACTTATAACCATTTGCCCAGAGATGTTTTTTGATTTTCAAACAGGTGGGTGTATAGTTAACTCGTAGAAAGTGTTTTTATGGCATTTAAAGTTATAGCCCATAGAAAAATATGGCGATATTTTAGTGCTATAATTCACTTGCAATACAATGTAATACTTTGCATGTTAGTTCGATCTCGTTTCGGGCTCAAACGAAACCTCAATTTATTTTATTTATACCTCAGTCATACCATGAAGACCTGGGCTGAATATAAAAACCGTTGAAAGATTCTAAAGTAGCTGTTGTGCGACGCGCGAAGCAATCAAATTTTCAGAAAATTCAGCATAACCGGAAGTAGATTTTGAGCCCAATCGGGGCGAAATCGTTTTTCGCAAATTTCTCCCAAAAAAATCTCCCTTAGCGGAAACTAACTACGGTCCGTTTGTTTTCTAGCTAGGGCCAATCTATGGGCAAAATTTGAGCAAAATCGATTTTTCGACTTGTGCCGTTGTTTGGTCCATATTTGTGGGCACTGGCTCTTAATTGAAAAACTCATTTTGAAAAGCTTGCTGTAAGAGGCCGGTTTACTATTCCAGAGAAAACTCAATGCCAAATACATGTCCCGAGTTTTTTGGGTTTTAGGAATGTCTAAAGTTAGACAACGTATAGTTTAAGAAGCATATCGAAGCCTAATAGGAATGATTGAATATTAACGTTATCATCTAAAACTGTCAAAGTTGTTTTTCTGCTGCGAACTAGAAGGTCGTGTCATTCAACTATTCTATTTGCTGTCTGCAATTGATATTCTATTCGCTGTTTGAAATTCAAAAAATGTTCTTCTTTGCAAGGAAAATCACTGAAATGTTGGAAGATGTTTTGTATTAAAATTTGTTAAGGGAACGACGGTTGTACATGTACTTTTTAAAAAATACTTAATTTGAAATATATAACATAAAAACTTTTACAAACAGGGTAAGGCCCAGTTCAGACGTCGTGCTTCTGCCGTGCCGAACTAAATTGCAATAGCCCAATTTCGATATATTAAAATTCAGCCTAAAACAATAGACCTCAGCACGAGGCTCGTGGGAATAAACCCCACAAACTCTGTAGTTATTCCCACGAGCCTCGTGCTGAGGTCTATTGTTTTAGGCTGAATTTTAATATATCGAAATTGGGCTATTTAGCACGACTGTAGCACGGCAGGAAATTTTCTCTGATTCAGACGTCGTGCCAGAGTCGAATCAAATTCAGGGTTTACTGAAGCCTCGCAACAATTCTAACTAACACTCCTCCTAACTCCCCGAGGGAACGCAATCTCGCCAAAACATATTAAACATAATTTATGGACTAGTTTGGCGCGACAGGAGCACGACGTTTGAATCGCTGTCGTGACAGAGTCGTGTAGCACGGCAGAACTTGTCGAACTTAATTGCTTACCGAACCTAATTCAAAAGTTTGATTCAGACGCCGTGCTTCTGCCGTGCTTTTGTCGAACTTAATTCCTGAGTTTAGTTCGGCACGGCAGAAGCACGACGTCTGAACTGGGCCTAGCAATCTACAATACAATTTATCACAGAAATACAATAAATGTCTGAGGAAAAAATGGTAAAAACTCAGGAAAAAGAAAATGGAACTACAGTCAAACCTCCCGTAAACAACTACACAAAATGTCAAGTATAGGTGATCGCTTATGCCGGAGAGCTTAGACTATATTGGGTCAACATTTTGCCTCATTAGCATATGTGGACTGTAGGCTACTCCATGTTTTAAATGTTTTATTCATGTCAAAGTCAACTTGGAGAAAATCCGGTGCTTCCCATTGAAAACATTTCGGTCTCTTGTACAACTCACGAATGTGATAATGCTACAACACCTTATTATCCAATTTACGCTCCAATTTATGTCAAGTGGTCGCTTACGGGAGGTTAAAAACAAAAGAAAATTTCAAACTTTGAACTCTAAAAGTTGTCGCGGTCGCTTACGAGAGGTGGTCGCTTGCAAGAGATTCATACTATAGTGATTAAACTCGGAAACTTTTGGTATTTTGAATAACGAGTCGCTGAGGAGAGGTGGTCGCTTACGAGAGGTGGTCGCAAACGGAGGTTCGACTGTATCATCTCGCTAAAACTAACACATATATATTTGTCTACCCTAATATACCAAGGCCGATTATTGCTTGCGTTACCAGAGTATTTGCTACTTTACGAATTAATGTAATTATATATAGATAGTGCAAAAAAAGGCAAAAACAAACAAAAACAAAACAAACAAACAGATATACTAACGAAGTGATTAACAGTTAATTTAAGACTTGGATTTGTGTCATTCTATGTCAAGTCTGCTTTTTGCTGTTTAAAAAAGCGAGAAAGTCAGACAACGTACTGTTCACTGAAGAAGCATCGAAGCCTACTAGAAATGAATAACGGCACCATCTAAAACTGTCAAAGTTGTTTTCCCGCTGCGAGCAGGTAGTGTCATTCAACTATTTTATTTACTATCTGCAATTGATAAAATGTCGCTCTTTACAAGGAAAATCATTAAAAATAATGTTTTGTAACAACATATTTTGTTAGTGGAACGATGGTTGTACATGTACACTGACATAAACACTCAAAATCATCATTAGGCCAAGTCATTATCTAAAGGAATATGAAATAATTATAACATACAATCATCGCTACCTGCCAGGCAATGCGAATTGGAACTTGCTTGATAAAAGCTTGTTTTAATTTACACCTTTTCAAAAACTTGTAAAATTCTTTTTCTAGAAAATCGTTGTGATTGTTGGCAATGAAAAGAAACACCCCATTACAAATCAACTGTGCAAGTTTTTTGGGGTTTTAGGAATGTCGAAAATCAGACAACGCACTCTTCAAGAAGCATCGAAGCGTACTGTGAATGATCAACTGCAACATCTAAACCTGTCAAAGTTGCAGTTTTCCAGCTGCGAGTTGGTCATGTCATTCAACTATTCCGTTTTCGGTCTACAATTGATAAAATGTTGTTCTTTAAAGAAAAAATCAGTCGAACTGAAATGTTGCAAGATGCTTTGTAACAACGTATTTTGTTAGAGGAACAACGGTTGTACATGTACACTAAAATGAACACTCAAAATCATCACTAGGAAAGTCATGATCTAGAGCAATATGAAATAATATAACATACAATCATCACTACCTGTCAGGCAATGCGAATTGGAACTTGCTTGATAAAAGCTTGTTTTGGTTTACACCTTTTCAAAGACTTGTAAACTGATTCTTTTTCTAGAAAATCATTGTGATTGTTTGCAATGAAAAGAAACATCCCATTACAAATCAACTGTGCAAGTTTTTGGGGTTTTAGGAATGTCGAAAATCAGACAACGTACTCTTCAAGGAAGCGTACTACGAATGAACAACGGCACCAACTAAACCTGTCGAAGTTGCAGTTTTCCTGCAGCGAGTTGGTCATATCATTCAACTATTCTATTTGCTGTCTACAGTTGATAAAATGTTGTTCTTTACAAGAAAAATCAGTCAAACTGAAATGTTGCCAGATGTTTTGCAACAACTTATTTTGTTAGAGGAACAACGGTTGTACATGAACACTAAAATAAACACTCAAAATCATCACTGGGCCAAGTCATGATCTAAAGCAATATGAAATAATTATAACATACAATCATCACTACCTGTCAGGCAATGCGAATTGGAACTTGCTTGATAAAAGCTTGTTTTAATTTACACCTTTTCAAAGACTTGTAAAATTCTTTTTCTAGAAAATCGTTGTGATTGTTGGCAATGAAAAGAAACACCTCATTAGAAAACAACTGTGCAAGTTTTTTGGGGTTTTAGGAATTTCGAAAATCAGACAACGTACTCTTCAAGAAGCATCGAAGCGTACTACGAATAAATAACGGCACCATCTAAACCTGTCAAAGTTGCAGTTTTCCTGCTGCGAGTAGGTCATGTCATTCTACTATTCCATTTGCTGTCTACAGTTGATAAAATGTTGTTCTTTACAAGAAAAATCAGTCAAACTGAAATGTTGCAAGATGTTTTGTAACAATGTATTTTGTTAGAGGAACAACGGTTGTACATGTACACTAAAATAAACACTCAAAATCATCATTAGGCCAAGTCATGATCTAAAGCAATACGAAATAATTATAACATACAATCATCGCTACCTTTCAGGCAACTCGAATTAGAACTTGCTTCTTAAAAGTTTGTTTTGGTTTACACCTTTTCAAAGACTTGTAAAATTCTTTTTCTAGAAAATCATTGCGATTGTTGGAAATGAAAAGAAACACCCCATTACAAAACAACTGTGCAAGTTTTTTGGGGTTTTAGGAATGTCGAAAATCAGACAACGTACTCTTCAAGGAAGCGTACTACGAATGAACAACGGCACCAACTAAACCTGTCAAAGTTGCAATTTTCCTGCTGCGAGTAGGTCATGTCATTCAACTATTCTATTTGCTGTCTACAATTGATAATGAAATGTTGTTCTTTACAAGAAAAATCAGTCAAACTGAAATGTTACAAGATCTTTTGTAACAACTTATTTTGTTAGAGGAACAACGGTTGTACATGAACACTAAAATAAACACTCAAAATCATCACTAGGAAGGAATATGAAATAATTATAACATACAATCATCACTACCTGTCAGGCAATGCGAATTGGAACTTGCTTGATAAAAGCTTGTTTTAATTTACACCTTTTCAAAAACTTGTAAAATTGTTTTTCTAGAAAATCGTTGTGATCGGTTGGCAATGAAAAGAAACACCTCATTAGAAAACAACTGTGCAAGGTTTTTGGGGTTTTAGGAATGTCGAAAATCAGACAACGCCCTCTTCAAGAAGCATCGAAGCGTACTGTGAATGATCAACTGCAACATCTAAACCTGTCAAAGTTGCAGTTTTCCTGCTGCGAGTAGGTCATGTCATTCAACTATTCCATTTGCTGTCTACAGTTGATAAAATGTTGTTCTTTACAAGAAAAATCAGTCGAACTGAAATGTTGCAAGATGTTTTGTAACAACGTATTTTTTCAGAGGAAAAACGGTTGTACATGTACACTAAAATAAACACTCAAAATTATCACTGGGCCAAGTCATGATCTAAAGCAATATGAAATAATTATAACATGCACTCATCACTACCTGTCAGGCAATGCGAATCGAAACTTGCTTGATAAAAGCTTTTCTTGAATTTCACCTTTTCAAAGACTCTTTAAATTCCTTTTCTAAAATTATTATGATTGTTTGCAATGAAAAGAAACATTCCATTACAAATAAACTGTGCAATCAATGTGCCTGCCCGGGGCATGAGATCAATAATTAATTGATTACACAATCAACCTAAAAAGGGACAGAAATGCGGATTACCCTAAGGAAGAATCCAGTCGCTTTATCGTGGAGGCAGGGAAGGTGGCATCATGAGTTTGTCGAATGCCTGTGCTGTCTTCTTCTTGCCGCTCTTGTTCATTGTCCATTCTCTGACTGTCGAAGGCTCCGAGGAAAACAACTCGGCCGTCTCGTATATCCTTTGCGAAAATTTTACCTGGGCAGAGGACTCAGGGCTTTTCATTTTAGAAGTGAGATCAAATTCGAAGCCTGATGAAAAGAACACAGTTATTTTTGGACAAGATAACGAACATACTAAATTCCTCACTGTAAAGATAAAGCAAAATGATGTCAAGTTTGTGAAATACGAGTCGACCCGTCATGAAATCTGCTTTCAGTCTCTGGTTGTTGACACGACCATCATCATTGATCAGCCCACCTTCTTGAATAAATCCTGCGATGGTGATGACAACCGACCGTGTAAAGTATGGGCGTCTGAACTCCATCCGGTGCCTGTTTGTCCAGAGGTGCTCACCAAATTGCTGACCGACAAAGGCGACCTGAGATCCCCGCCAAGTGAGATTTCTGGACCAAATGAATTCGAGCCCCCAGTATATGACATTACTAATGATATGGCCCAAGCCTCTTATGACATCGCGGAAGGTACCTCAGATTTATTCCGTAAAGTTGTAAAGCACAAATGGAAAGCCTTAGACGAAGCCAAGAAGGTCAAGTTCTCGGACATCGGTAAAAAACTTGGTAGTTTCAATAGTTTTCTAAAGGCGTTTGGACCGATGTTTAGCATTTTTAGTGGCATCACCTCCATCATTACAACATTTTTAACACCCAACCCTTTCGACGAATTGGCCAAGTATTTGCAAATGGAGTTCAAGGAGATCAATCGAAGACTTTCGCACATTCAGAATGACATTGCAGATTTGAAACGTGTTGTTGAACATCAAGGTATGATCGCTGGAATGGCTGGCAAGCTCGAAGCAATTCGATATTCTCTTCGAGGGTACAAGAAGATGATGAAGAAACTTTCAGAAGACAAAGTGTGCGGGGGGGACAGCCTCTTCAATCGGACCGAAGTAAGACATTTCATGGAACAGTATAAAGGGGATAGAGTGGACAACAGCCTCCTAGATTTGTTTGGTGTAGAGTTCGGTGAAGTTCTGGAATCACCATCGATGCTCAAAGCTATGATGCGAGCCTACTGCAATACTAACCGGGGCAAAGTTGAACAATTCTTGGACGGGGTCATAACCTATGCAGTTGCTGGTTCCTTGACTCACTTTGCATACCAAAGTCTCGAGTGTCTCAAGGAAGGAGGACAGGACTGCGATGGCGATGAAGAGGAAAATGAAGAATGGAATCGTAAGCTCTACAGATTCTTGAGGAAAGCCCATGCCCTAAATGAAACCATCAGAGATCCCGGCTATGGACTGCAGTTGGATATCCAAGAAGACGTAGATAAGTTGATTTACGAAGAGGTAGCCAAAAATCCTGACCACTTCAATGACTTGTTTGATAAAGTATTTAATTTTATCATTAAGAAGTTGAATGATATAAATGATTGGCCCGAAGCTTGCATTTACAATCTGCATGATAAGGTAGTCATTGTTGATTTGGCCGAATTGAAAAGCAACGTAACAACATACAATTCTAACATGAAGCCATGGTACTTAGATTTTTGGAAAACTGGGAATGCGTTGAGGAAATACAGATTTAAAGTTAAACAGGCAGACAACGCAGTTACTAAAAGAAAACTGACAGGAGAAGAGAGGTACTATTGTGTTCGTCCTTATGCCATACATACGTGGCATTATGGTCGGAGAGACACTCATTGGGAAGGAGACTGTAGTGTCTCTTTGGATGAAACCCCGGACTCACATGACTGGATAATCTCTATCCTGTTCAACCCCAACAGTTATAAGATCAAAGCTGAAGACAAAGAAAATAAGAAAGTGACTCCGACAGTTTTTGTGAAAAGGCTACCGTTGTATGTTTATTATACAACTAACGCAATTATCCGCGAAAAGCTGCGACATAGGTTGTATCTTAAAATAGCTAAAGTAAATAACAATTGGAGAAAGGTAGATGACGTTGCATTTATTGATCCGAGTGGTTTTGAAGGATCGGATACCTATGAACCAGCAGGTTAGACATCATCACATGAGAACAGATTGGAAGAAGAAATGAAGCACGATTAACCACATGCAGTGTTTAATATTTTGTGTTTCTTAAGCTAAAGTAGGATTTCAGGCAGAGATCATGGACTTTACAAATAGTCTCCAGTAACGTACCTTCTAGTTGAAATCTGTTACTTCCCTGACTATAATTAAAAAATGAAACAGAAATCTTGTCAATCGTTTTCTTTTGTGTGAGTGCTGTAATAAATACCACTGAATAAAGTTCGCCGCGGAAAACAACCCTGAAAATTGTTGTTCAAACATTCCCTGGTAATCATTTCAGAAGCCGTACCATTGGACTTTTTGAAGTGGTCTTGCTAGAAGATTGGGTCATGAAATTTCCGAGATCGTCATTTGGCTTTTATTAATGATGGTTTTGCTTTTTATTGATAATGGTAAACAGAGAGTATAATAACGTCACTACCTATACTTTTTTGCGGTCTGGGGGCGTGGACTTGCGCCAACAACGTTTACAGCTATTTCAATAAGCATTGTTGGTGTAAGCCCACCTTCGATACTCTATTGTGATTACTGACTCAGATGCCAAAAAAGTGCACGTGGTGCCAGCATACCAGTTAATGAATTGTAGCCTACGAAAGCTCTCCATTTGAGGGTGTTCCTAGCTCTGTTCCCTTGAATAAAATGGTCATAGATTTGGCGTCGTTCGTTCTTGCGGCCTCAGACGAATCTTCAAGTGACAGAATAGCTTGAGTGTTCTAGACTTTCAGATAATACAGAAGGCGCAAAGAAAAGTGAGCAGGAAAAAAACAGCGAGGAGTGGGGGCTGAAGAGAGGGAGAAATACCCTCCGCTCTACGTCTTCCTTTCTTCCGCTTTTTTTCCCCTCCGCTTCATCATATTGAGGTGTGAAAAGCTCTTTCGTTCTTAAATTGCCCTCTAAACACGTGTTCATTGAAAATAATAATCGTGAGGATCAATCTGCTCATCTTACAATTATTAACCTTTGCAGCAGTTAGTTTTTTTTACCGAATGTATTTTGGAAACAAAAGACGGGACTCGGGAAAGCGACGAGAAACAGTGCGGGATGCGGGATATTCGTGAAAAATGAGCGGGAATGCGGGATCTTGACCCTCCTCCCCACATTCCAGACCCTGAATGTTGCTACAAGCAAAAACAAAACAAATGGCGCCTGAATACCTTTTTAAAACTACTTCCGTATCGTTCTCCAGAACCTTTTAATACAAGCCCTTGCCTTTTCGAAACGAACTGACTCCCGGGAGATAGCTCCGCCCGAAAGGGAGTTTTAAGTAAAGGTAAATGGCTGAAGACTCTGAGAAAGACTTCACGAACGAGAGAACTGACAACATCAAAGTACATTTCCAGTAGAATAGATCACCTGTTGGTCAGAAAATTGGTATTCATAAATATGGCAATGGTTTTCCAAAAATGTAAATTGTGGAGTGCGAGTGGTAACGTTTCCTCTAGCCTCCCACGCAGACGTTCTCTTAGCTCGTCGCGCAATCCTCCAAAACGAACGCAAGCTGGCGGTTTTCTCCAACAACCAGTGAGGTTTACGTAACGAAATCCTTATGAGGTAGACTGGAATCTAGCCACGTTTCGTCGACCACGAATACAAGAGACCTCTAGCTGACGCATAAAGACGAAGTCACATATGGCGATCAAAATATCGTAAAAGCCAAAATTGGGAATTTTCAAGTGACCAATGTCATGAGTTATTTTGAGATTCCATTTTATTTCTGAAGCTTTCCAGTCCCAAAAAGTGGTCAGCGTCGCTCCCGCAAGGCAAAACAATGGACGACAACGTTGGCGTTCCGAGGACGAGCGAAGAATTATCGGTATAGTAGTGTCTTCGTTATCTGAAGTCAGCGAGCAGATCACCATCGCCGAGCACATCCCGACTGAACACGTATCGGCTGCAGCTGCTGTCTTCTACACAGGGGATGAGGCTTCGAGTGAGAATGTTGCTGGCCATCCGCAATGCGAAGTGCAAGTTGTGAAGATCTCGAATGGAAATGTCAGCAGCAGTTTCGCTACCCCTGTTGCAACAGCGTCACACATTGCAGCTTCACAGTCCACACTGTAACCAATGCAGAAAGTCATTGCAGACAGCCCTTCTCATTCAGCGAGGTCCTCCAGTCCGAATTTGCACGATTCAAAAGCCGTTATGACGATTGAAGAAGCTGAGCAAGATGAAATGTCCGGCGCAAACCAACAAGATGAAAGCTCTTCTTTATCTCAATCTACTCAAAAATCGTTGTTGGAAGGAGCCTTGAACGCAGAGGTGCCTATTGTGCGCTGTCGAAACGAAACAGCTTAGTTGTATAAAAATAAGCTGGGATCTGCAGGCCGTGGAAAATGTATAAAGGTGAGAATTTTGTCAAGCACAACACTGTTTTCATTTAGCCGTTTGTACTGAAGCTTATCTTATACTATAGGCAGCGTGTATGACCTGTTTGTGTGGCGTCGTAGGTGGTTTGTTCGATTTTCGCATTATGAAGTTTGTGCTTCAAAACCTTTGTGCTCCTGCTCTGCTTGATGCCAATTTGCTATCCCATAGGCTTAGTTAACTTACAAAATGTTTATAAGCTGACCGGCTGTTGTTCATTTGACCAAAGTCAAGGCTTTGTAATTTCAATTTTTATTAATAATTCAGTTGTCCAGTAGGAACTCCTAAGACGGAATATCATTGATGAAAATATGAAATATTGTCATAGAAATTTTAAGATAAGTTAAACGAAATATTGACACCTTGTTGATACTCTTAAAAATAGGGAAACATACGTGCATGATTAATCTCAGCTTCTTTCAAATGGTAGGTTAATGACGGGATTTCACATTTGTCATAAAACTGATACAAAATTTTAAGAGTTTATATGATTTTTAGGGACGCTGTCTCGACATCAGAGATGTTTGTATGTATTTTGAACCATGTTTCAAGGTCAATAACCTGGTCTCTGTTTACCCTGAAAGCATCAAACTACTCTCAACGTGATCTTTCAGTTTTTCGATTGGTTAAAATTTGAAACTCGCCCCAGTTCCCTGTGCAATTTCGGGATGACCTATGTGTTGTGTTTCAATTTATCCTTTATTTTTCAGTTCGCTGATTGATCAAAACAAAGCTCTGTCAGGTCTGATCAAGTTAGCTCACTTAAATATCTGTCTTAGTGATAAAGTCAGAGATGTAATTGCCTGTTTCACGGGAGAACGGGTGATTACGAAAGGGCAGTGAAGCTATTAATCCAAAGATATGGTGATCCCTATGAAGTTGTAGATGCACAGCTTCGTCGCATTACAAATTGGCCACAGATAAAAGAAAGCGATTGTGAAGAATTTGAATGGTTCGCTGATGTCTTACAAACTGCTGTGTTCACATTGGACCGCCCGAGTTACTTAGTGTCCCTCTTTGTTCACAGTTAGTTCCCAAGCTACCCACGACAGAGAAAGATGAATGGATGCGACAAATTCAGCGTGAGCAGGTGTCCAAGGATGTCAAAGGTTTAGCTGAGTGGGCCCAGTCGCCAGCTAAAACAATGCGAAAGTATGAACGTTACAATGAGTAGCCCACTACCATTTCCACAAAGGATAGATTCAGTAGAGGGTCTGCGCAGTCACCGTCAAAGCGCCCAAGATATCAGTCCAAGATCATAACACTGAGTAATCGAGCTTTGTTGCCTAGAAAGTGTTCACTGTTCACTTGGGATGCGCCAGCCCCTCGTCTCTTAAATGTAAAGTACCATAATATTCTAGTGATCTCTAACACTAAACAAAACTATAATCTCCGTAAAAGTCACACGTGATAGAATATATTACGACGTAACTGGCAAACACAGGAAAATAAAATGGCGCAGATTTTGAAAGATATTTGTCCAAGAATTTGCCTTGAATTTGACACCAAACAAATGAGGCGATGAGGTAATGAGTATGTAGTGAGGATATGGTATTGTCATATACATGCAATTTACCAAAAAGAATCCAACATGCTAACTTGGACCGCATGCTAACTTGAAGTGGAGGCACAGTGACCAAAAATATCCATCCAGGGAAAGAAGCAGTGATTGTAGTATTCCCATATCACTGATTCTGCAGTACGGTCTGAGTAAATAGAAACTTAATTGCTTTGATCCTAAGAGAGTTAGGACCTTAGATTTCACTTTTTATGGTTTTACCAATGCTACATGATTTAGTTTGTACCTTTATACGTCTATCCCAGCCTCCAGTCAAGAATATGTTGTCATCAAAAGGGTGAAAGTTTAGAGTGAAAACGTTTCTGCCATGTCCCTGATTCAGCAGCCAACATCGGTACAAACACTATAATTAACAGAAATACCTGTGATTTAAACTAGGCCATTTCCTTTGCCTCTGTGTCAAAACGAGCCTCAATGCGAAACCCGGCATTCATATGAAAATGTGTTCCCCTACAGATTCTGTTTCATGCAAATAAAACTCATTTTCAAGTGAAAGGTTTTGCACAACGACTCGTTTTACTTATTTGGCTGTTCATTTTTTTGCCGTTTATTTGGCTTTAGGAGGGATTACTTTCAGTATAAGGCCTATATGGGGAACAGACTCCTGAGACTCTCTTACCTCGATGATCTCTTGTTCTCATCCATTCACTGTGATTTTCACCGATGCTTTATTTCCAGGGAGGGGGGAAGCCGTAGTGTGAAAAAGTTGGTTATACCCGTCGGAAAATTTGAATCAATCAAGACCCTAATAAGATACCACTTGACAGCGCTTTTTTAATTTCTTCAAGTGCAACACAGAGAGATACGTTGACAGCTAAAATTAGTGTCGTTTCGTCCTGAATACCTAAGTGAGTCCAAAATCCGTACTTTACGCCTCAAAGAGACGGCGAGCATCCCGAAGAGAACAGAGGCACAAGATAACTCGAAAATGGGTTATTGTAAACTACCAGACAGGAGATCCATACACATTAAAGCTATGTAAACATAGCTATGCGAGATTTATCGGCAAGTACATTCTCAAGAACAGCAAACTCACTGTAACTTATCAATACAAATATCATTCAAAGATCTGCCAGTTCCACTAGTCTCAAGACGCAGACCAGCTAGGTGATTACTATTCTTGGTGTTATTACCTTAAAGCACAACTGATGTAATACTCAGAGGTTGAATAATTGTTATTTTTAGCCGGAAATCAAGTGAATAGTGCAGCAGGGGAGAATTTAACAATAATTTAACTGACAATGAATTAATACAGTACCAGTGACGAGCGCATTGACCTCTCTCATAGAACCGCTGCAAATGATCTTTTTGTTTTAGTACCTAGTCTAAAAGGGTCACAATAAAAAAACAACAATCTTAAACCAAAAGAGATGAAGTTCTATTTAACAATTAGATTTTGAGCTCGAGATTTCTGTCACGTGATAGTTGACGAGGGCGCAGGTTATTGTGCCATCCGAGGAAAATACCCAGATGGATAGTACTCGTCCGTGAAACGTTTTTTGTGACAAGCGGGCTTACAGAAAATAAACAATTGAAATTGTATTAAGCGGGTATTTGTCTGTTTTCTTTTTCAAATTTTACATTTGGCTTTCACGGCTTTCATCTAAAAAAGTTGAAAATAATTCAATATGATTTTTGAACCTTCACGCGGAAGAAAATTTAGTGGTGAACACTAAAGACAATAGAGTGTTTATGTCTCGGAACTATCGGTCTGATAGTTGCCCCTTGGAAATTTGATGTTCTTAAAACTAGCTGGAAAATATTTGTTCAACAACATCAAATTTCTGCTGGGCAACTATCAGCCGATAGTTCCTCGACAGAAGCATTCTATTATTTAAATACATAGTGAGTAGCGTAGCCAATCAGAGAACGGCATTCGTGATAGAACGCTCGTAGATTTATACTAACAATTAGACGACCAGTCAGATTCGCTTGTCTCACAGCTCCGTCGCTTGTTTGGGCAACTTTGCAACTCATGCTCTCAACAACAGTAGCCAGAGCATGAGCTCATTAAGCGAAAAACCGGATGAGTTTACTGAGCAAAGAAAGTCGTGTCCAATTGGCCAGGGCTAGAGGAAATCTTCAGCTGGGCTAGTGGATTCTGACTTTTGCATGCTTGCCTGATAGCAAATTAAATTTTTGGGGGAATTTTCGGAGGACATTCAAATTACAGGTTGAAGTACCGTACAAAAAAAATTGTGCTTACAAGTAAGAAGTTTTTAAGGGCTGGTGTGAATGACGTTTGGGCTTGAGGGCATCATAGTTACACCTTCTTCAAAAGCGGGCAAGCTCAAAAACTATTGCACAGTCGGGTTCATGCAAGGTGGTAGTAGATCAAGCCTAAGGCAACCTAAGCTTGCAGCAGTGCAATAGTATCTTTCCATTGGCAGATGACATATTTAAGCTGTCTCTAAATGTCCTATATGCACTAGGTAAGATAAAGAACATTCACCATTTATTTAGGAGTATCTGTTTGAACCTTTTCTTGTATCATTAATACATGCAACTCACTCTACTGAATCTAGGCGATCTGTTCCTCCAAATTTTAGCTTAAAGCGACTCTATTGTTCTCTTTGTCCATAAAATGGGTATTTTATCGTTTTATTTCGATTTATTTATTCTACATTGCTCCTGATTATAAAAACGTCGACTGAGGCAATTTCAGACGTATATTTATAGCCTCGTTACAGAGTCTCTAAAATTCTTACCTCGCCCAATATGGGTTTTGCTCTTTTTTCTGAGCAGTAGCTATTTTCTAAGTATATCGACTTTATCTTCTCTAGCTTGCATTACTGGTATTAAAATACAACGTTTTTTTAATTTTTACCAAGTTACCAAAACGATCTCATATTTTTTTCTTTTTGATTTGAGAATGCAAACCATGTAAATACTACTCACCTTTCGGAAGCTAGTTGTCCTACAATCCTGGAATTATGATAGATCCCGGCTCTTTGAGGGAACACTTTATAAATCAGCCTTTGGACTTACAGAACGTGATAACTTTAGACGTGCAAAGTATTCGATCAAAAACAAGCATTTTCCATTATAATGAACTGTTCCCCACGCCTATCGCGAGGCCTCACGTAAAAGCAAACGTTCTGCTAGTTTTTCGTTTTTATTAACATTACCTTTATTGTATTAATTGTCTCGCAGTTGACGTATCTGTCGGAGATCAGCTGCATAAGCAATTTTAAACGTCATTAGCATCAAGAAGGATATCGTTCTAGTTTCCTTCATTTGTAAATACTTGTCAAGAAAATTTTCATTTAGCTCTTGTCCATAACGAAAAAAAAATTACGTTTTGTAACGTTCTTAGTCCTTTGGATTTCGTTTTAATTTTTAACGTTTTAAATTTAATTAGAAGTGACAGACAACATCCAAAGTAGAAATGCTCTAATCATTATTTGGTAAAATTAAAGGAGTTTTAGTTAATTAGAACCGTTTGGTTTAAATTGCATTAGTTCGTCGGCGGTCATAATTTTTAATGATTTCCACGGTTACAAAATTTAATTACATTATTTTTTTAGCCTACGTGTAACCATTCCCGTACCCTGAAGAACAACGTACGCGCTTTATGGGTACTGCAACACGTCTGCCTTTTTTCCCCTTCATTTAAGCCATCCTCATAAAATGTTTCTTTTCCGGCCACCCTCTCTCTCGTAGAAGTGAGTCGGTCGATTTGGTTGCAGCACTGAATTAGATACTTGTACCATATGGAACGGGCCCCGTTTCTAAAAGGCCAACCTCAATAAGATTTAACTAAACGGTCCTGGCGTTTGATCAAGACAACACGATAATATGATAATTAGAAATACTCGTCATCGACTTGTTTGTTTTAATAGAAGCTCCGAAATATAAACGGTTTGAGATCCTCCAGGATCTGTCGGTTAAAATAAGAACATATCTTCTTATGACTGAGGAGGTTACAAAAATCCTTGTAACGATATTTATAAAAACCCTGTAAAATCCTGAGAGATTCTATATGAATTTTCCCTAACCCTAACCTCCGACAGGAAACTTTTTATAAAAATTCATTGCAAATTCGTTACAATCTTCATTAGGATCTTCAAAAATTTCACACCGTGATCTTTAGAAGCCTGAGTTGAAGATGGTAAGATTTTCACCAGGGAATAAAATGCCCCTGTAACACCTGACGGATACTAAAAACACGCCTACACAACGTTTTGATCGTTTATCTTATGGTCTTCGCGTTTATGACACTTTTCCAAACGGCCGCCACACTGTATTCGTTGAAAAATTTGAAGGATTCCAGGGCCTCCACAAGTCGCTTGATCTCAATAACACGACCAAAGCGGTTTATTTGAAGGCGTTTTTCCCAGTCAATAAATTTCCCTGCTGTGTATAGATCGAAGTCTCTATTCATGATTCTTATTTGATCGTAAAGTCACCAGTTTCTGTATAATCTGCGCTGTTAGCAGTTCTGGGAATTTGCAACAGGCAAAAAAGATCTGGCTGTCATTAAGGAATCAACGCTCAATATCATCTATGTAGATAGTCTTTTCCCACCATTGAAAAAGAAACGGAACGAAACGAAACGACGTTTAAAAGAACGATTTAATGAACACCACCGTACTATAGATAACCCCAACATCAAATCTAAACTTTCTACAGCTGCAGAACATTTTCTTACCTCTCCTAACCACACTGCTAACGACATGCAATTAATCACCATCGAAAAAATCATTTCCAACCGAGACTCTATCCGTAAGGCCAGGGAAGCTTTATTAGCTCAAAAAGCTAGAGCAATTGATCCCGATGAACTCAACATCCGCGAAGAAACATATTAATTGTTTCCTTTTATTACGTTATTTCATTATCTTATTTTACAGTGAGGTTTGACGTATTTCCGGTATTACGCAAATACATTAACACCCCTATCATGTAAAATTCTCATTGTACCTGAAGATCCATGTTTGATGATTTCTCTTAGTTTTCAAAACAGATAATGCGTCTTGCGTCAATCTTGTTTCGCAACAAGATTGACCTAAAATCTAAAGAGGAGTCAGGCGTATTGTATTGTTTTGTAAAAAAACGTTACTGGCCCCGCTGGGTTTTGGCCTCTATAGGACCCCTCGCGTATAAATGGAAAGAATGTGAAATATTGGTGTAGTATCGGTAGTGTGCGAATCGAGCCCGATTTGAAGAAACTAGGCGCGCACGGCGGTCCCGGTAAATTTTTGAGTAAGCTCGTAAGGCAACTTTGGGTACTTCTTGCAGCCACGAGGGCGAGGAGAGGTATCGCGTACGCGCGCGATAAGTTATTCAGCAGTACTGGATAGAGTTGTTCCGTACAGAACTTGATTTGTTAGACACAAATGGGCAACGGTGTCGACAGCCTCGATCCAAACAACACACGTATAAAGTAAACAGATCAGGATCACAAATCAAAACCCACTCAAAGAAACAACAACAAATTGTATTCGAAGTACTGAGTTTAGTTTCCTTTTGTTTTCTCAAGGATCAAATTTATAAGCGGTGTCGTTTCAATGATTATTAGATAATTCTTGCAGCCACACGGCACGAGTGTGGTCGCGTTGTTTCGCTCTGACACGAGCACGAAGAGTACGAATAACTTTTTAAATCTATCATTACTTTCTTGAAATAACAGAGGTTTTGTTCATTTTGTGTGATTTGAAGGATTACAACGGGAGTAAAAGGTCAGATCAGCCTGTTATTTCAACGATTCTGGGGAGACGTATTTTGTAATAAAAGTTGTACAGTTCATTACAATACTACAGGCTAAGAAATTTGAAATACTTACATGTAAACATTTCAGTATCCATGGAAACCTAAATGATGGAAACAATATGGCGGAAAGATTATTCTGTGGAAACAAACTGCAAGAGCTATAAAGGAAATTACCAAGATATGAAAACAACAGAGAATGTACAAAGATCTAGGTCACTGTTTGGTCGATTTAAGGTGGAAGGCAAAGGATACAGTCCTGATATTTTCAGTTAGCTACAACGCGAACCAACTCAGCTGACGAAATTCGGTGCATAGCTTTATCGTCGAGCGCTCTTTTAGCTGCTATCCGGCGAAGAAGGTGAAAGAATGAAAAACGGCTCCTTTCAGTCTTAATTCAACAGTTCAGAAGCACAGGCAACCAGAAGTAAACGTCGTCCGCTGGAAACTATTTTCCGCTGCTGTGGTGACCAAAGAAACGATAAATAGCCAACAATTTTCACGGCCTGCTGCTTAAATAAACGCCCAAAGTCCAAGTTTCACACAAGCAGAATCGGTTAAAAAATCTATTGATAAACTTCCATTGACGATTAGGCTGTTCAAAATGTACACTTCAAAACATATTTACAGGTATTCAAGTACTGTTTTATCACAGTTGAAGCGAAAATCGTTTGAACATGTGTGACCTTTGTGCGATCACATGTTTGATCACATGTTGTAGTAAAACCAATCACCCGCGCGTGACTAAACAGCGTTACAAGATGTGAAATTTCTTTGCCTTGTAGTATAAACAAAAAATAGCAAGTTTTCAATGAAAACCATTACTAGTCCTAATCAGTAATTAGTGATCAAGAAAAGCTAGCGAGGAACAGTTAACAGAATTCTAGACATAAGAAACTAAGAGGTAAACATCATATTGATCGAGTGAAAACATGACGAGGTCATGTGACAAGGGAGATGTACCAATCTGTATCACGCACTCTTCCGCATTTTTGTCAGCTAATCCGGAATGCTTGGTATTGTGCTGTTGAACTGTTGGAAATTAAAAACAAAGGACCATCTAGGCTATCTTGCACGGTTGCGTATATTTATTGGCTTAAAAAGCTTTAACGAAGGGCTAACTTGGAGATATCGTAGCTTCTTTTGTCAACTGCACTGATCAACCAAGCGTTTCAATGCCCACCATCTCTATTTACATAACATTTCTTTAGAATTTTAACCACTTCAGAAGGTATAAATGGGTACCTGTGAGCTATTACGAAACCTGACAAAGTGCTGGCCATGGGAGCTAACCTCAAAAGATAAGCATCCTATCCCAGAGATGTAAAGAATGATAATATTCAGTGGGGGAGGTACATGGAGGATTGTGTCAAGGGGCGCATTGCATGGCGGGGAAAGACGTTACAAAACATCACCCAAAGGCTAATTGGAGACTAAAGAAACTTAAAGCTCCTGAATTCTTGGACTGGACGGTACGAAGACACGGAAAAAATGTTATTTTTGAATACGTTATAAAGGTTGGAAAGCAGTAAGAGCTCATTTACTTCGTTTGCAGAGTGAAGTCGTTTTCGGAGAGCGCTTAGATTTTATCCGCACTTGTTAGAGTTACCTTGGGTACTTCACAACAGCCCCATTAAGAGCAAATTAATTGTTGGCAAAACCTGTCTAGCCCCTACAAAATTTTAGACATGATTTTCGATGCCTTTAGCACTAAAAACTTCGTCGCGAGTGAAGATAATATGGCGGTCAAAGAAACATTTCATTTCAAAATTGCTTTGATCACGCCTTCGCGTTCAAAACTTTAAAGCAACCGCCATTTTCAATCAGCGCAAAAGGTTTCGTTGAAATAGTCCTGCTTCGTAAAAAGACCACCACATCTTGATTGGAGTTGAAAATTAAGCTACTTTAGCGCATGCTCGAAACTGATTGTATCCAAGGGAGTTTACACCGTCCTTTGAAACATCTCCATGCAATTTAATCTCTTTTTCAGAAAAACAATGTTTTTACATAGTTAAATTAATTCTAGACCAAAGGCCAGTCGCAAAGACAAATAAATGTCCATATTTTTTCTTAATGTGAGAGCAATAATGTCATTCGTAATTACTTTGCAAGAGATATTGCTAGCCATGTATGGTCATATAGCTTGTCCGTGAACAAACATCACAGGCTGACGACGATGCAAATTGTGTACATACAAGTCGAGACATAAGTTATTCGTAGTGTCAATATGTTGTTATTACCGCAGTGTTTAATGAGAGTCGCAAACTTTACAGAGCCAATTTGGCAATTTAGACACTTAAGACGCACCAGATGACTATTAACAATCTGTACTATTCTTATTAGTATTTGCGTTTGAAAGTGTCTCGTGTAAACACACGGCCGGAAAAAAAAATCAATTTATTACGTCGCTGACACATTTTCATGTTTGCGCTTTTGAAGCACTTCCGTTCCGCGTATTTTGAATCCAAAATAATCAGACAAACATTGAGCGGGTTTGGTGATAGCAGAACCCCGTCTTTGCCCCAAGACTCACTTAAGGTAAGATAAGACTCGCTCTCAGATGAACATACACCAGGCCTAAACAAAATCATTTCAAAGGAAAATTGTTATTTGCGTTCAGTATATTCCTTTAGGTTAATACTTGTACTTATTGACCTCCCGCCTTGCGTTCCAACTGATAAGTGCACCAAGACCGCCGAGGTGTCTACCAACGTAAAGCAATATTTTCCATTTGTGTATTCGCTATAATTAGCAACGCGTTTATCTTGCAGCAATTTGAATCGTTTCTGCTGGTTTAAATCGATGATTAGGGCGCAGAGTAGCCTACATTAGCTGACTACGGTATGCAACATTTTACTTTCCATTTATTTGATGCTATCGAAGCAAGCGCTCACCACTTCACGGTGGCAATTGAGCTGAAAATAATTTTACTTGATTTAACACATAGAGGCGTCACGGCCTCGCAGGAGAAAGAGCTTTTCAACATTTTTGCCGGAGGCAAATTGCCGGCTAGGCAGATTTCAGAAATGACAAAGTCCTTATCTTCTGTTAATTATTCATAGCTACAAACAGAATTGTTTGCAACAAAACGGGATTCGAACAGTCTTAGGGTTGAATCGTTGTTGGTTCTTGGTACAATCGATCTAACTAATATATGGCTAGCACAATCACTTGCACATAGCCTTCAGCAAAATGTGTTTAACTGATCTCGTGACTTTACCGAGGAAGAACTTCATATCAAACACAGGCTAATCATGCAAAGAAATTTTCTTGTTCTCAATTTTCATGCTCTTGTTCCATTATTTGGGAATAGTCCATTATTTGGAACAATTTCTTTTAAATTGTGTTTAATGGTGTATTTCTTGAATTTCGCGCAATCATTTGGCGTTCACAATTTTTTAGAGGTAAAGGTAGTGTTTAAGTCGAAGTCAAATTATTGGTAAAAGAGACTGCCTTAAAGAAATTCTCATCAGTATGTATACACAAAAGGAATTTCGTTGAAACACGTACTATTTCTGTCAAGGAGTATGCTTTCCGCTCCAATAAAGATGTTGGAACATGATTATTTGTATCCGCAAAAGGCATTTACAATTTTAAACTAAATGCATTATTAACGCAACAAAGCTAAAAAAAGCGACATATTTCATATCTATCAAATGGACACATTTTGTTGGACTTAATCTAAACAACCGTGATTGCATTTATCACAGTTTTTCTTAAAGCTCAAAATATTTAAAACCTTTTTTCTGGAATAATCGAATAGCCGTCGGGTAACTGAATACACCATTTCTGTCTAGGCGCCAATTATGACATTTGGAGAAACACAATATGTTAAAAACACCGAGAATTTGTTTTTATTTTTAAACAAAGACCAAAGTCTTTTTTACATCCGCCAAAGATCATCTTACTTGATAAGGTTTACTTAGTGTAATTGATGTTTATTTTTATATGTGTTAATGCTAGAGCAGAAAGCTGGCAGCAGGAAGCTGTTGGATTAATGTATACTAACCGCATTGAGAACTGAACACAGTGGAACTTTTCTCGAAGGCCATTTTGCTCTGGGAACGATGGGCAAACCATTTGAAGAAAATAAGAAAGAATTTCCTGTGAAAAATTAAAGCGAGATGCGATATGGAAGTCGTTAGGTGCACTATTGGAAATTTATTCAGTTGAAGCACATCTGTGTTCTCAAGACAATTAAGGCATGGGTCTTTCATTATTGCACCCAAAAACTAGGGGGGTTGTCTATCTTCTACGGCTTTAACCACGTTAACCTAAAACTTTTTCAGACTAATAAGCTTGCAAATCTTGTCATATTTAGCTTGATGATATATGCAAATTAGGTCACGTGACTTCTGACCGCCCAAAACTTCCAATAATTCTTTAAGCAAAAATGGCACCAGTTTATATCAAAAGTCATTTACCCTGAATACACCCAAATAGCTCAAAATGTTAGCAGCAAAACATCTGTTCCCGGACTTTGCTAAATTTTTCATTAATTTTGAAAATAAACGGCATTTTGTACTAGTACCCATTCCCTCAATAAAAGTATATTCTTAATTTATGCTTTTATATTAAAAAATCTCAACAAGTCCGGGTACAGATATAAAGTGCCTATTAGCCTTAACATTATTAACCTAATGCCAGCTTCCTAGATTCTGTAAAAAGTGGTGCCATTTTGCTAAAAAGAAATTTGAGCTAAAAATAGCCCCGACAGGTCACGTGACCTAATTTGCAGATATCATCCACCTAAATATGTCAAGATTTGCAAGCTTATTAGTCTGAAAAAGTTTTAGGTTAATGTGGTCAAAGCCTTAGAAGATAGACCACCCCCCCTTATTTTTGGGTCCAGTAAGGAAAGAGCCATGCCTTAATTGTCTTGAGATTGCAACCTTAAACCACGGATATCCGAGATCTTTGGACGAAACACCTGAAAGCTTGGGTGATTTGAAAACTCTTTGAGTGCAAAAATAAAACACTTGTGAAATGGAATTACATAAACCCTTGTTTTGATCAAGATGAAACCTCATCACCTCAGTAATACACTCTTAAAAGAGAGGTAATTGTTGATAAGTCTTACTAGCTTAGACCAGTTTGTCAGGAGAACATCACTGGAAAAAAGTTGCATATTTTCAGTTCTATAAAGTTTTTTTCCACATCTTCGATCCAATCGTCAGCCCATCATGTTAATGGAAACCTCTGTTTCAATTCGAAGAACGAAATTTCACCTAGAATTTTTTTTTCGTTTACTTGTCAGCCTAGAAATTTAAATTAGCCAGTTTTCAAAGGAAATAGGTCTTTCCTTTTTAAACAACATCAGCATGAATCTGCCAGATTTAATATGTTTAGCAGAAGATAAAATTCGTTATAGAATTATATTTGGATTGTTATCAATATCTAAGCCTGAGGATCAACCTTTCTTGTTTTATCCCATACCGGCAATTGATAGGGATTTTTATTTCATATTTGTTATGAAAACGGAAGAACTATTGCTAATACTTTTCATTTTTATTTTGTGCTATTGAATGCATTGAATTACTTTCAAGAATAAATCAAAACCTTAGTCCCTATTAGCGTAGAAATATCATATCGTTTTGAAAATGACTTCTAAGATCTTGTTATACACAAAGTTAATCTAGACTGTTCGAAACGAACTTATTGCATTTCAGCATAAACAGGAACTAATTGTGCTTAGCGTGATTCAAGAGGAAGTTTATTTTAATGAAAAGCGAGAAATGTTTGCAGGATAACATAAAGCCATACCTCCAAGCGGGAGATTTAAAAATTACGCCATCGGTTGATAGCCGGCATGGGTTCGCACACGGGAGTGCAGATTGATAAAAACTGAATTCAATTGAAACCAGACTGATTAGCGATGTGTCAGCCCACTTGTTAATTCCAAAGAGATTGTTACATTTTACTCGGAAAGATAAATTACAACTCAAATAAAAGTGCTCCCTTTATGTTCATTTTAAGGCTCGCACAATAGCGTTTCATACACGAACTGAAAAGTTACAACCGCCTTGTATGGGTACTGTTTAATAGCTTTCATTTGAATGGTCAGACACTAGGGCGTCATCCACTTAAACGTTAGAACCATCTTCACTGGCACGCGATTTACTGCCAGACAACTGCCGATATTTTAACTCTGCAATAGCGAAGTAAAACGGGCAAGTTTTAGCCGCTTTTTTCTTTTCTTTCTCGTTTTATAAATTTCGGCGAAAACGTGCTGGGCCTTTAGCTTGGAGCGAACTTTAGGCGAATGTTTGTCAAAAGTTTTGTTAACGTTAAAAATTCGAAGTTATTTGAAAAGTCTAGATGATGCTTAAGCAACAAGAAATCGTTCAGATGCTTTCCTGATATTTGCCGATTTTTTTGCAAATCCAGTTTTGTAAAACTATGATTTTCGACTATATCATCACAAGGCTGGATGATACTTAAACGAAAAGGTCGCTTATAGTGAGAGAAAATTCGTCTAGATACTTTCCTGTGTGATCTTTAGTGGTAATGACGGTTTTTTGCAAGCAAGTTGCTGTCAGCTGTGGAAATAAAGTAACGTCCGTGAACCCAGTCACAAGAATTTTGATGACTACGTTGGCCAACTTAACCGAAAAGCAAGTCAGTCGACACTCCATGGTCAGTTAATATGTGACTTAAAAACCTTACTTTCGATCGCCATTCTCGGAAGTGATAGACAAGCAGAGCACTTAAAATAACAAAAAATTATGCTTAACTTATAACATAAGAATGTATAGCTGGGCAGACAATAAAACTCAGCCGGAAGAAATTTACTGCGCTTTTCAATAACATGCGGACTCTAAAATTCAAAGCTCAAATGACAAATGCGTTTTTCGCTACCGTCAATCAAATGTTCGGCGGCTCCTCCCAGTTTCCGACTACTGCCGAGCGCGCGGTAATCAAATCAAATCGTTGAGCACAGTTCAGACAACATAGTCGGAAGCTGGGAGGAGCCGCCGAACATTTGAGTGACGGTAGCGAAAAACGCATTTGTCGGTTGAGCTTTGAATTTTAGAGTCCGCATGTTATTGAAAGGCGCAGTAAGCACAAGTCGTTGTTTTGTTTTGCCATGGATGTTGCTGAGGGAATTTTACACGATACGCAAATAAATTAAACCAACACAGTTGCCGGGCATAGACAAGGATATAATCTATATTTATTGGAAATTAGCCAGCCTGTTTAAATTCTCTAAGTGAATATTAAAATGGCAGAAGTTATAAACGAAAAAATGTTGTTATCCAAATTTGCGGGCAGCTGTCTACCTTGTTGGAGAGTTGATAATCTCAATCAATAGTCTTTTTGTGCTTTTGAAAGGGAATGTTGTTTAATTCCCTCAGACATTTAACTAGACTATTGTCTCTTTATCGGAAAGAAAGAAAGTAATATAGTACTGCTCAATAGCTTTTAAGAATCGCGACATTTAAGCGAAAGTTTTAAGCGCTTTTTCTTTGTGGGAGCTCGTCCTCTTTGAATGTAGTGTCATCGATTACCAGACACCTGGGTTGTCAGTCATAATACGGGCTTAGCTTGAGGATGGTCGGTGTCTTAGTCATGTAAATGATATTTGCAAACATGCTTAAAATTAGGGAAAACATCTCAGCATATATTAATATTTGGACACAGGAAGTCGGTAACAATATAACATTTGATGACTGCTCGAAGAACGACGGAAGGCTTTTCTTTCAATACTTCGGTGAGTTTGCATCAGCACTGGAATCCGATCACACTTGTCGTTAATGTTTACAACCACTTTCGCACCTCGCCTTTTGAAGGGTATCTGACCCATTTGGATGTGCAGTCGTGTTAGATTGACAGGTTTTTTTAGATTGACGCGTTTATTTCATCAAGTAATACATACAGAAAAAAAATCTTGCTTCACATGTTTTTCAGGATTTAACTTACAATTTTGTTTTTTACACAGAGTGTGGATGTTATATACTTGAGACAGGCAGACAGGTGCGTTCCATTTACCCCGTAAATGGAATTTATTCTATTGTTGTAAAATTTTATGCGGTAAGTTTAATTTTGTGTTTCGAATTTGTTGCGAACGCCACGGAACATCATAGAAATCTCCTTATGAAGCTGATATTTTAACGATAGCCGGGAGTTTCACTGAGCAAACCTCGACGGCAACGGCAACGAGAACGCCACCAAACAAAAAGTATAATGAGCAGAACAATGACTATATACGAGCGTTATAAATATTTGTACACATCGTAGCCGCCCTCTGTTAAACAACAACTCGTATATTCGCATATTCTTTTGGAATTTATCCTTAGCAATAGATATTTAAAAATAGACGGACAACCGGAGTTAAACATATTAAAACAATTAAAAAGTTATCTGGCTGAAAAATTTAGGTCAAAATAGGCTTTCGGCTACCAGGCTAGCTACAGCCTTTGATGAATGATCAAAAAGGGCTCATCCTCGGTGTAAGAACCTGTAACACTCACCAGTGACGCAAAACAAAGAAAACAAAGAAGCCAACATTAATTAATAGACGCTAACCCTGACAATAACTACAAAACAAAGAAAAACTTCACTGGTTATTACACCGAGGTAAACCCTCAAAAAGACTCGAATGAATGAATATATAAAGCGAAAAGTGAGAAAAAATAAAGACTAAAAATGCATAATTAAAATGCTGACAGTAAAAGAGAATTTGGATAATGAAAAGAGAGTAATTTAAAAGAATAGCATTAATGTCTTGACAATGTCTAGAATTACTGTAGGCTTCGGTAGTCATGGCAGTGTGCGATGACTCGAGAGTTTTTCGCGCACGATAATCGCTTTTGTCAATTATACTTAACGGTATCAAAGTCGACTTGATAATCATTCGACCATGCATAGTTTGAATCGTTGGAGCCTTTGTTGCAATGTTTGACATTTCTGATTTTTTGTGTTTTTTTTTTCCGCGTTTGGAGGCAGCTGCCGCGTTCATTCTCCAATGTAACTCCAAGTGCAGTCACTGCAGGGAATCTTATAGACAATGTTTGTTTGGGGGCAGCTGCCGCGTTCATTCTCCAATGTAACTCCAAGTGCAGTCACTGCAGGGAATCTTATAGACAATGTTTGTTTGGAGGCGCCTGAATTCTTGCTGTAAAGTTCTGTATAGTCTGGTAACAGCTCGAATTCCATTGTTACGAAATAATGATATTTAGCTTAAGGTGGCCGAACACAGTTTTCAAGTGCCTATGCCTAATTCACCATAACTTTTAAAGTATTTATGCTTTGGCACCCATTTTTTGCAAGAGTCAAGGTTAACCACAGAAATATTTATTCTTGCATTTTGACTAGGGTGTGTGCTGTTGCCATGGCAACGGGGCTGGTTCAAAACAAGGCTTAAAAAATGGTTTTTGCTTATTTAATAAAAATCCAGTCGTTAGATTTTTTTCATCGCTTGCCCACTACGAATTGGCATTGAATACCATCTGTCAACAGTATTCTAATAAAATTTTGACATAGGCGTTTTTCGTAATTCGCCTTAAATCGTTTTCTGTATTACTAAAAATTCCCTATGTCAAAATTCAGATTTTTCGCGATAGATCATTTAAGTGGGTTCTGAACTATTATTTTGACAAATTTCTTGAAATTCTAACGACTGGATCGTTAGAAATCGGCAAGTTTGTGCCAAAGCAATCGGTCTCAATTTTTCGAGCTACTGCGCATGCGTTGCATTTAACTGGGTTCTTTCGGGAACAAACAAAAGCTGAAAATTGCTGGGTTCTTTGCATCGTTACCTTTTCCAACATATCTTTGTAATAAAAGACTAAAGTCATCAATACACTGCGTTCAATTATAGAGAAAAATAGCACAGATAGTGCGGGTGTTGACTAAGTAAAATGATCGCTCTATTGACGGCATGTTTGTTGTTTTGAAATCCTCGTGCACGTGCTGAATTACATCAGCAAAAGCACGCACGAAAACTGTGTTCGGCCACCTTAAGTGGTTTTTGACCGATTGGCTTCCTAAACAGATTTAGATAATTGTGAATTTCGAAGGTAAACTGCATGGCCGTGTGACACTCTACACAAAATCGTTATAAGTACGAAATATCTAATCGGTATTCACATTTTAATTTGTTGGATCTGAGAGAGTACCCCTATTCATGTCTGCTATGGAGTATATCAAACGAGATCACGATTAGATTGTTATATATTCCTTCCAAATAGGTGGTGATGTCTTTTGGATAACATGCAATGTCAAATGATTTCACTGTTGACCGTGGTGCTCTTATTGTCTTCACACTCGACTGCCAGCTTTATTTCTGGTAATATTTAACTTGATATTTTTATGTGATGGAAAGCGGAGGTTTAGAATATAGATTCGTTGCATTTAACGTAAACCTTTAGGCATCGATCTGTCGGCGAGATATCAGTGATGCATGAGTTTAGATCGAAATTTAAATTGGAAATTGTAGTTCTCTAAAGATAAGAAATGTCTGGTTAGGATAATTACAATCAAACACAGCCTATTGTGTTGCGTTCTAACCACAAGGAAATAGAGAAGCTAATAAGTTTCAACTGAAGGCAACTCTGAGAAAACGGAATTTTTGAGAGTCTTAAATATTGAAAGTTTGAAGTGACGATAATCGATAGAACGAGATGATTCGAGCTGTTGCGACCCATTTTAATAAAATCCAGAAAGGCCAAGTTTAAAATAAACTTTACTACAAAATGAGAAAGTGACGGTTTGTTTATATAGCATAAAAATGTGCACCTTCTAAATATTGTAGAATTTTTCGTCTTTTACTTTTACTTATTTAACTTGGCATCCTTACATTACTCACATGCTTTTCCTCCTATAGGAAACGAATGCATAAACTACACCATATTGCACGAAGCGAACAGATCAAAGTTTTTCTCGAACTACACAACAAACTTCAGTGACAGTTCATTAACAGGCTGGTTTACTTTCAATGGCTCGGCGAGAAAACAGATGCCGACTTCGTGTGTTCCGTCCAGTCGTTGTGGAACATTAGTTCCCGGATGGATGGCGGGCACACATCCGGGTGTTGAGGAAGGAGTCGTAAACCGCTCGGCTTGTTTTTCCATGAGACAGTTATGCTGTATGGTGTCTGTACGCATGCGTGTTAGGAATTGTAGTGACTTCTATGTTTACAAGCTGGATACAATGCCGTCTTTTAATTTCAACTTTCGTCTTTGTGGAGATGGCGTCAGAGGTAAAGTGTGGTTTGCTCTTCAACTTTATTTCCCTTCACTCCTCATCTTCTGTCCTAGTCTAAAAACACATTGAATACCCGTACAGGACTAGCAGCAACTCATCGAGTCATTTTTTATTGCAGGGTCATTGCCACTTCTGCAGGCAGGAAGCAAAAATGCCTCAGGTAATAAAAACAAATTCAGTTTACAAAGTGGTCTTCTTATATAAGGTGGGCACGATCAAATGTTGTGAAACTTTTTTTCTGTCGCAATTACCGCAACAAAGTAGTGCCAAAGCAGTGTCCATACAGAGGGAAATGGTTATGAAACCTGGCAAAGTTCTTTGTTGTACGTTTTTTTTGGCTATTTTGGGAGTTGACCCTGCACAAAACCTGGCAAAATACAAAAGGTGGTTATGTGTGCTCATACAACTAACCAAAAGTAGCATTGCAATTATGTAATTTATGCATAGTCTTATGAGTATAAAACAAAAGATGTGCAGGCTCAAGCACCTTCCAGCAAAATTTTAGCCTCTTTGTTTGCTTCTTTGATGTTTACCGTGCTTCTTAACCATTTCTCTCTATTAACTATACGTTTTCGTATCCGCTTACATTGAGAAACAGATATTTACACTTTTTACATATCATTATTTCAGGAAATGATAATGAGTGTCACAGCTACAAAACACTTAACGAGGACGACAGAGCCGCAGACTACTTCAGCTACAACAGAATGAAATGTGACGCTAATCTGCCCCAGGTCTGGTACAGATTCACTGGCCGCGCAGGGACTGTTATGCCAACACAGTGCGTGCCAAAAATGCATTGTGGTACTCTGTCTCCCGGATGGTTGAATGACAAGCATCCTACTGTGGGGGAGGGAGTGGTGGAGCGTATGATTTGTTTCACCAAAGACGACGACTGTTGCTTCTGGTACAGTCAGGTTTTAGTGCGGAACTGCAGTGATTTTATCGTGTACAGATTTGGACAGTTTCCCACAGCACAATATTTCTGCGGTCTACGCTACTGTGGGGCTGGAAGAGCAGGTAAATTCTAAATAAGGAAGGAACTTGGTTGAATATTTAAGCAGGAACGGGCAACAAAAGGTTGAAAGAGTAACGTTCGGCCCTGTTTACAGATTTTTATAACATAGATAGGACCCTGTGCGCGCTCTGATTGGTCAAAAACCCATTTTTTATCAGAGTATAAACAACAACAACAACAACAACAACAATCTTTATTCGTTCTCACACATACTGTACTTGCTTGAAACTACAAAAAGTTACACAATTAAACAAAATTATTGAAAATAAAATTGGAGTACTAGCTGCCTAGAATAACCATAAGGGCTAGCGAAGCCAGGCAGCCAAAAACATAGGAAAAGCGTGTTTTATTGTTTTTCGCGCGTAATATCTATATCATAAAGCAAATGAAGAAGCCTAAGCCGTGTATTACACTGTGATAAAACATTCCGGACATTTGAGAACACTCGAGAAATGTAAGAAAACACTCGCCTGCAGCTCGTGTTTTCTACATTTCTCTCGTGTTCTCAAATGCCCGTCGTGTTTTATCACAGTGTAATACACGGCTTAGGCTTCTTTATTTGTTAAATGTATAGCAGAATCACGCAGATGAGTTTAAATGTAACAAAATTATGACAAAATCAGCAAAGGGAAGCAGAACATTTTCATTTTATTTAGGTTGTAAAGACAGGGACGGCAACATTTATGATGTTTGGCAGACTTGGAATCCCAACCCACTCTTCACCTGCAAATGTACACCGAGCTTTCAAGTCTTGTGCACGGAAACACAAACTGGATGCTGGGATTTCCATGGTAACGCTTTTGCTGACGGACAGGAGTGGCTTAGCAACAGCAAAACTAAGTGCAGCTGCCTCAAAAGTAAAGTAACCTGCACCAATCTCTCTCGACCGGCTTGCATTGATGAAAACAGTATTGTCAGGGAACATGGAACCAACTGGTTTTCTGGAGCCTGCTTTAACTGCACATGCGCAGACGGCCTGATCAGCTGTATAAAGTACCACGTGACTGTTCATTACGGCTGGTTTGGAGTTGAGACGGTTGGGAATTGCATGCCGTGTCGTCGACCAAGTGAAGACATTATACCAACTGGAAGTGGGACTGTTAGCGCCTGTCAAGGTTTGTTCTTGCTTGCAATAAATGCCAATCTAAGTTTAGTATAATTATTTTACACGTAATCTTAATACCACCATGATCCTTGACGCAAACAAAAAAGTTGTCACTTGTTCCACTAACATGAGCGGCCACTGTCCTCTTTATCGTTTGAAACGAAACGAAAGGCTAAGTTCATCGATGGGTATGCTTTCATTTCTTTTAATGGTTCTATCAGCAAGATCAGACATGTCATGCGTGCCATACGCATTGTTACCCTCTGAAGGAACCAAGCCTCTTGGACGCTTGTACAACTGAGCATCTACTAACATACTTTTCATATTTAGTCTTTTTTCAACTGAAGAAGTCAAATGAATTATATCGTTGCTCAAGCGGTGACTTTATAAGGAAACGTCACGTGTGTAATGACGTCACAGAGTGTCCTGATGGTTCAGATGAGGCACAATGTCAGGACGGTGAGTCATAATGTAAACTTATGAAACGAGCTCGAAACCTATTTCATATGATTGTATTTAAAGCTTGTTTAGTTCTGACCAAGCCCTCTTCAGTCCACCTAGCCCGTTCATTTCGTGACAGTTCAGAATGAACACGAAATCAAAGAGGGGCGACAGGCGAAGGGATTTCGCCTTCGTTGCTCTCCATTCACTATTTTTAGTCAATCTAGCTGAGTCGACTGGCTTGTAATTGGTGCAAATTTTAAGTCGGCTGGCTTGTAATTGGTGCAAATTTAAGAAAGTTATTTGGCACAATATTTGCTATTTGGCTCACGTACAGACTTTTCCCTGCCTACAAGTTAAAATATGACGCTCTGGTTACACATTATTTTTATTATTGTTACCAAGGTTTCGTGGCAGCACGAAGCAAGATATCGCTTTGATAAACCATACGATGCTTTTGAAGTTCATTTGAAATGTAATAAATAGTGTGAGAAAATGAGATTTTGACAAGAACAATTAAGGATAAAGGCGCGAACCAAAAAAAACTGAAACTATTTAAGCTAAAAAAGGAGACTAATTGGTATGAATACATACTAATTGGTATTCATACTAATTAGTCTCCTTTCTTAGCTTAAATAGTTTCATTTTTTTGGTTCGCGCCATTATCCTTAATTAGTCTTGTAATATCTCACTTTGTCACACTATTTATTGCATAATTTCATTTTATTTCTCATTGTGCAACTGACGATGGATGATGTTTCATCCGAAACATGTTTTGTCTTCATTCAAAAATGAACTTCAAAAGCATCGTATGGTTCATCAAAGCGATATTATTATTATTATTATTATTATTATTATTATTACTATTACTATTATTATTATTATTATTATCATCATCATCATCATCACTGATATATTTTGTGGTTTTAGTTGTTTGTCGTGATGAAACAGGGCAGGTGTTGATTCTCAAAGATGTCTGGAAGGTAAACTTAACTTATAAATCGAACTACATTTTGAAACGCGTGTGTTACATGTAGTTCAGTAATGACGTCAGCCATGGCGAAGAAGCGTGTCGATCTTTTTAAAGATCAATTACATATGCAGTTGTTTTTGTTCCTTGTTACTACAACGAGTTTTGTTGAGCAACTAACCCAAGTGGCACTAACCCAATCTGTCGTCAAATTTGCCTATAGAAAATAAGCAAAGCCCGATTAAGCCGGGCTTGAACCCAGGATTAGCGAGAATTCTGATTTCAGTTTTGTATTGTGTCGGTGAGGTTTTCTGTTTATATTTTTTGTCCTTTAGTTTGAGCTTGAGCAATTAATGTCAAACTACACAAAGGATAAGAAGTGAAAAACATTTTTAAACAAGAAAAATTGATACTTCGGTTATCTCTTAATCCTGGATTAGCATTAACCGGCTTTCGAACAATCCGGCCCAGCAACGTGCTTGACCGGCATATCTGAGTATGAACGACATGTGACATAGTTGACATAGCGTTAAGTTTATGAAGCTGAGCGGAAGATAACATCTTTTCATGAAGTTTAACCTGCTTTACTCCTTCCTGTTTGCAAATACAGAAAAGCATTAACAAGGGGATAGTGTCCAAATTTCTCGGTGGGTAACCGGTTCCAGGAACAACGCAGAAACCAGGATACTTGTGCTATTCCTAATCTAACTACAGATAAACACAGTATACTGCAAAAGTTGATGTTAATTGAATTAATTAATACCTTTAAATTGAAGGAAACCTGAAAATAATAGTTCACTAAGATAGAAAAACACCAAAGAGATAATAATAAACCACAAAGGAACAAGGATGGTTAAGGATGGAGAAGATTAACACGGATTACAAACGACAGATTTGAAAATTTTAACCTAAACTTTTCAAGATGCACAAACCATGACATAATTCCACGTTAACTTATTTTCGACTTTTAGGTAACTGACTGCATCACCTGTCAATGTAGTGCTGGATTATTGAAATGTGAAAGAACACTGCAAGTTAATTTCCCAGGCCAACACAGTGCATATGTTCCATTTACTGAATCCTGTGAACAACCCGCTTGCAAAACGTGGGAGTTCATCAAAGCGAGAAGAGAATCGTGCCAAGGTTAGGCTCGAGAACTGGACTATCTTAACACTTTTTTAGAAATGACGAATAGGTTTTCATTTATAGCAGAATAGGTTTTCATTGATAAACAGTGTACATGAGTATAGGGGCAGTTCATAGAAGAAGACTTTTGTAATTAAAAATGTGCTATCTTTATTTCTTTTGTTTTACATTGTTGTCTCATTAATATTCATATTTTCGATTATCCGGACTCTCGATTATCCGGACTTTTTACTGAGGTCCCGACGAGTCCGGATAATCGAGGTTCGACTGTAGTAACAATTTAACAAAGTAAATTAAAGTTTCAGGGTAATCTGTTTTCTGACCGAAAAGGGTTATGAGGATCTTACAGAGACAACTTATCAAGCTTCGGGTGACTGAAATCCAGGTGTCGGTTTCGAGTTAGCCGGTTAGGAATTGAGGTTTGCAGCTCGTTTAACCTCGTCAAAGATATGCCCATTCCACATGGCCAATTATGACTAGGGCAGCACTCTTGGTCGTGGTCGAGATCAGGGTCGGAACACCCGACCAAGCTTAAAGTGCAGAAAGTTGTGTGCAGCTACTGTTGGGTAATAAAAAATATTTAGACTTTCGGGACAATTTGCAATAATCTCCACATAATTTGCCATTAGTTGTTTACCATTCACACGGAGAAACCGGTTTTCGACTGTTTGTGCAAATGGTAAGCAAAAATTCCTGATGGTAAGTTCCGTTCGGATTGACCCCTACCATTTGTTAAAAAAAAAAACCACACAATTTATCGCAGAGACTAGGTCAAGTTAAACCCGATCCTATTTCCAAGATAAAGGTGAAGTAAACCCGTTTTCCACTCGGATTTTTCGGTTAGAAATTTTGGAATACCTAATTTCAAGAAGTTTCGCTTATTTCGAAGATTTCCCGGTCGGTCGAGCCAAATTGTGTCACCATTTACATTATAACCAAAATTTCCGGAACTTTTAGGTTAACAGTAAATTGACAACCATGATAAACCTTATATTTTAAAATTGTACTAATATATGCGTATCATTTGCCTATCACTGTTTTGCATTTTCTCTCACAGCTATTGAGACAACCAAGGACGGTCGCATTCTGCTTGAAGGAGACACATGGGAAAACCAAGGATGTAAGTTCCAGTTTACGGGACAGAAGAAATTCCAGGGATGTCCACAAATGAAGACGCCTCAGTGTTATTTATATAATGGTGCTGTCTGCTGTGCCACGAAGTGTCCAGGTAATACAACTGAATATCTAAATAGTTAAGGAAATTCCAGGAGACAATTAAACTACTATTATCTACTTCGTTGTAAAATGGTAAGCAAAGTTATGCGATAAACACATCGGGTGGTCTTTGGTAGGCTTCGGGAGAATAGTAGAACTATATGCCTACAACGATATCATCTTCCGAAACACTCAAACGCTTTCCCTTTTTGGTATCAGGTATGCAATGCTGAAGGAAGAAACGAGAACAGCCTACTTTACTTGTCGCTTTATGAATTGAGCGAATAAACGAAAGAAGAATTTAGTTTCATATTGTAATTATTTCCACACGACCCCACAAGCTCTAAGCTTTAAACCCTATCGTGTTTAAATAAAGGATATGATGATGATGATGAGAAGGATGGATAGATGAAACTTAAATACTTAACTTGACGAAAAATACTTATTTTATCCCGTGTAGACAATTTCTATATAAACGAACCCTAGAAACCTTTTTAATTGCACTTAATTAAGGAATGATTCTCATGCGAAAATTATATGGAGGCAATCTCTTTTCATAGCACTTCCTGATCTGGCCAGCCAGATGCGATGGAACATGACCGTGTGTTCTGGAGAGCTTCAGCTTAGTGCCTCTGATGACATGTGTGACATGCTCAGTCCAAACTGCCAACAGAGAAACGATTGTGAATCGAGTAAGTTGAAAAAACACAAACCATACTAAATTGAGATACTGTTAGCCGTTTGATTGCAGTCGCTATTTAGAGAATTAGAAATCTCGAATAATTATTTTGTAAGAGCTTTGTTACACGCACTAGTCAGGTGAGAGAAAACAACTTAAACGATCTTGGCCTTCATCTGAAAACCAAGGCTTAACAAAGCGTTGTTCTGTTTTTCAGCAGCCCTGTGCCAAGACGAGGAAGGGAATGCTTATTTTGATGGAGCCACATGGACTGTTGGCGACTGCATCGACTGCAGATGCGACAAAGGAATTATTTCCTGCTCTCGGCAGATAATGTTCATAACAAGCGATGACGTTAAAACCGAGCATTGCAATCAAACAGTGTGTAACGTAGCGACCTTTGTGAAGACAAACAAAGGCACTTGTAAAAGTAAGTATGCAATAGAAACGTTTAACTGTCCAGGACTAGCAGCATTGTCACTACTCTTGAGTGTGATGCTAGTCCGGAACAGGCCACTCCTCCCTCCCATCCCGCATCAAAATTTGTCACGCTGCCGCAACAACCCGTGCTACTCTTGGAACACTGGGCAGGCATTCAAGCAAGAGTTTTCAGTCATTGATGTCTTGACATACTCCCAATTTGGAAACGCTGCCTCTCACTGGGATGTGAAATACGTTTTCCACCGATCTGTTGTCGATATACTTCACTATTATTGCTGTTGCCTCCATAGCTTGCACTTGGAAGAACCAAACCCTGCCTGATGGTCACCGCTGGAAGGTAAATGGTGTCGACTTCTTTTGCAGCTCTGAGGAACAACGAGTGAGGCCTGGATGCTACTTAGAAAGCGGTCACGTTAACTGTACAGGGGCTTTCACAGGTTTGTTATCCCTTAATAACACAGGGACACCAAATGGCCTTCTCAGATAAGGCAACCAGGAGTACCTAAATGCCATGCTAGTCCATTTCTGGTTACCTGTCATTGTGCATTTCACTTGATAATCAGCTGAATGGATCTTCTGGCAGCTTGTCTGTGTCCATTTGTGTCGATCCAACGTCGTGTAAACTAATCATGAAGTCTATTAAGGCGATAAAGTGTGCATTGGTAGAGTAAACATAGAAGAAAACAAGTGAATGTTCATTATACCTTTTGGAGACTACATTTGTTGTATTTGTTCTCCACATCTAGAAATAACATGGCCGCACAGAAATTCGTAACATTGAAGTACGCGTAACTCTACATAACCAAGGGTTTTGTATTACATTTGCAGGAATACAAAACTCGACCCTCATTTCAGACGACCGGCTGTACGTGTGTGAAAGTGGAGACGAAATCAGATCATTAAATGACAGGTGTA
>OZ026595.1:2173500-2191000 GCA_964020085.1 Micromussa lordhowensis
AAACATATTTATACAGGATAACTGCATCAGTTTAAAGAAAAACTGCTATCAATGCAGGTCCTGTGTAAAAAATAAAAAGTAAAAAGTATAATAAAAATATTATACAAAACAGATAAGAAGCTACACTAAAGTTAAGTTACATTAATGAGAGTAATTAAAAATAGTTGCACCTTTGTAAAAAAAGGCACGCTTGGTGCATTCTAGGTTAACCTTTTCTAAAATAAGACCATTACTACTCCTAGTCAGTTAGTCAGTCAGTCAGTCAGTCAGTCAGTCAGTCAGTCAGTCAGTCAGTCAGTCAGTTAGTCAGTCAGTCAGTCAGTCAGTCAGTCAGCCCGTCAGTCAGCCAGTCAGTCAGTCAGTCAGTCAGCCAGTCAGCCAGTCAGCCGGTCAGCCGGTCAGCCAGTCAGTCAGTCAGGCAGTCAGCCAGTCAGTCAGTCAGCTAGTCAGTCAGTCAGTTAGTCAGTCAATCCATCAATCCATTCACCCATCCCGCCACTCACCCACCTATCCATGCATTCATGTTAACGTATTCACTTAGGTGAGTCTATATGGCTTGTACTGTCCAAGAACGCTTTATAGCTTTACAGGCTGAAAGGTAATCAGGTTTGGCATAATTATCACTTATATTGCTTTTCCTTACTTATAACGTAATTCTCTTTCGTTATTCCCTTTGTCTAGATATTTTTCAACGCATCCGATGACAGAAACCTTTTCCTGGCCCCTTCAAATTCCTTTTGCAGCCGTGCAGTGGTGAGTGATTTGGGGATAGTGTGTTTCAGCAGAGAATGACCTTCTCCTCTAAACTATACCACATTAGTGATACAATGAGTACATGTACTTGGTCTTTTTACGGACATATTTGCTCTCTTCATATTTTAAAACGCAGTTTTGTTGTTTTTCGCAGACTACCGGACAACTCTGGTCATTAAAGTACAACGTTAAGAACTTTGCTTGTAGAGCTCCCATTTTTACCCAGACGTTGGAGTTTTGTTGGCGTATCGGATTTCTGCGGCCCCTGTAAGTATTGTAAATTCCAGTACACCTTTAGAGCAGCCAGACTAACTGCGCATGTAGCTCCTGTCAAAACTGTTGCTTCCAAATGTCTCTAATTTCAGGCAACGACACAGCGTCCCGTGTCACGTCACGCCATGTTGCGTCGAACTATTTCTTAGCGCGCTTTACATTATTTATATATTGTTTCTTTGTCTCTGTTACAGTCATCTCCAAAGTGCAAACGATGAAATGGTTGTCCCTGTTCAGAAATACAATTTAAGGCCTGGTTTAACACAGTTTTGGCTTCGACGAGCTCTACGATTGAAGATTGATCCAAATCAACTATCTTCCGGAGGTCAAGTTTCCGGATATCCGTCCCTTCTGCCACGAAACCTAACTAGAGAGGTGGGATAAATGATTTAATGTGTCCATGTCAAGTGGTCAGATAAGTTTACGCCAGAAAGAACGCCGATATCAGTGATTATCTCTGAATAGCGCCATTTTTTTTCTATCATGGCCGAGAGGAGAATTGAATTTTTAACTATTTATGATATTGTTCAACTGATTATGGGAGTTTTTTTAATATAAAGCGTTGCTGTTAATCATTGTGCGAACGTTTTAATCAAGAAATAGTACATATGACAACATCATCATCATCTTCATCATCGTCGTCGTCGTTATTATCATCATCATCATCAACAAAGTTTTGTTGTTGTTGTTGTTGTCATCATCATCATTACGGTCTTCGTCATTATCATCCCCCGGCTATCATCATTTACGAATAGTAAACATCCACCACAACACCTTGTTTTCAAAACTTGTTCAGTTCCTAATTGTCCGATTTGAATCATTACTGAATTAGTTTTGTGCGGGAGCCTAATCAAATCGTTGTTTTTGTGTTGACTTCTACCAGGTTAATGGAAGTAATGCAAGTGTTCATTTTCTACCTGCCAACTGCACATGGATTCGATATGACGTAAGTAATTTTAAGAGCTTTGTTCGGTGGCTTCTTTTTTCAACACCCTTTGTCAGTGTCAGATGCAGATTGTTACAAGCCACTCACCTATTATCCCAGAGCAATGCTAGGTCCTATTAGAAATAGTTCTTGTTCTTTTTCGTCTTCTTCAATATGAAATTTGAACCTCGTGTTGCGAGCACTCTTCAAGCGAACTAAGCAACCAGGGATTCTTTTTCTCTTTCTCGTAGTCTCTGTAGCTTGCCATTAAGCGGTAGTCTCCTTCGCAGCCGTTTATTTGCGTCAATTAAGCAACGTTTCTGCCTCACTGCCCGACGTTTCAATGGCCGCGAAGGATACTAATTCAGGAGTGATCGCGCTACCGAAATTTCATTCTCCCAAACGACGAACTCCAAATTTCCAAACCCCAAGAGGGCTGCCTCTCACTAGCGCACAAGCATAAGCAGCATACACAGACTCAGCGAAGTGCTGTTCAGTAGCGCCTTTGGTAAGCACGTTTTTCCAGCAAAAGGTGCTAATTCTCAACATGCCCCTGTCTCTGCGTATGTCGGCTTTCAGGGCGTTTTCACACGCGAAGTCACGGAAGCCATATTAGTTTTCCAAAGCAATGAAACGGCAGCCAACGTACCAAACCAGTCCTGTGGGAGTTGAACTCTTTTTTTTTGTGAACACGTTTTTGTTCCAATGCATTCGCATCGGGCTGCTTGCCGCGTGAGTGAAAACGCCATGCTTATGCGCTAGTGAACACTTGCTTAAGGTTGTCACTCACGAGAGTTTGGAGACATGTATATGCATTTCAGAACCTTGTCAGATATTTAAAATACCAGCTGACTTTACTTTCGTCTCTTTAAATTACCATTATTGGCAGGATGTTTCTTTGTTTTTTCTATTTTAGGTCAATGGAACGTTAAAGATCACAGCTAGGGAGGTCAAAGACGAAGGGAAAAAACAAAAAGCTATCATTCAAGGCTACTTGGAGCTTACACTCAGCACCATATCCATCGTGGCTGTAATACTCTGTTTGATCATCCTCTCCTATCTAAGGTGATCAGTATTTACTGATTAATGAATAAAAAATTGATGATGACGACGATGATGATAATGATGATGATGGTTGTGGTGGCGGACTGACTGACGGGCCTAATGGTCTCCTCACTGATCAACTGACTGTCCGAATGGACCAATTTCGATATATTAAAATTCAGCCTAAAACAGTAGACTTCAGCACGAGGCTTTGGGGAATAACTACAGAGTTCGTGGGGTTTATTCCTTGAAGCCTCATGCTGGGGTCTATTGCGTTAGGCTGAATTTTAATATATCGAATTTGGTATATTGAGTGATTGATTGACACAGAGTGATTCTCGGGCATTGGCCAATACTTGACTTGATAATAATAATAATAATAATAATAATAATAATAATAATAATAATAATAATAATAATTGTTCACGGATGCGAGTGGCGAAGTGTCGATTGATTTCACCAATATAACAGGCACTACAGCCCGGCACATGAAAATGGAAAAAGGACCGATGTACGGTAATATAAAATACAAACTATTGTCCTTACGAGCAGCACTCTGAAAGGAATCGGGGGTGACCGTATTGTTTAAGTTTACTATGGAGAGGGAAGAAAACAACAAGCTCCCTTTCTTAGATGTTCTTTTAGATAACAATAGCAATCAAGGCATTATTACCCCGGTGTTCCACAAGAACACGCGTCTACTGACTAATTTCTATAGTTTTGTACCTTTCAGTTACAAATTAGGATTATCACGCACTCTGGTAGACCGAACATTTGAAATTCATAATACTTGGGCTGGTTTTCACCTTGACATAAATAACCTTACCACAACGTTAAGGAGGAATGTTATATGAAAATTTCTTAACAATACTTTCACCCCCGATTCCTCTCAGAGTGCTGCTCGTAAGGACAATCGTTTGTATTTTAAATTACCGTACATCAGTCCTTTTTCCATCACAACGCAACGCAACGAAGCCTTGGTAATAATAAAAATAATAATAATAATAATAATAATAATAATAATAATAATAATAATAATAATGACAATAATAACTTGATTTAATGAGGGAAACCTGTGGCTCTCACCTAAATTACAACAATAAAAAGTTCAATTACAACCGAACAAGACTGGATGACCCAGAAAGGCCGAAAAACGAGCGTGTCTAATTAGTGTCGATCCTTCTAAAGAATCTGGTGTCAAACTAGGGCATTTCCTGATCATTTCGGACGTTCGGTGCAAATATATATATTTAGTAAATTCTCAGCTCCGACTATTGCATTTCTAGCTTTTTGATTGGCTAAAAAACTCTGACTATTTAACAATTATCCTGCGAAATCGCGCGGAATATCGTCTGATACTTAGCCGACGAGGCCGTAGGCCGAGTCGGCTAAAATCAGACGATATTCCGCGAGATTGAGCAGGATAATTGTTTTATTATTCAACAAATTGATAAAAAAAAACAGCTTAAATCCTTGTAAATCTCTCTGTCGATATGTTCTCACTTCACTTTTTCTTCCCGCGTACGAAGCTACGTATACCGCCGGATATCTGTTACCTACGCATGACAGATATCGAGAGCATCATGACCATATTTGGATAGTGTTACAATTTGTTGAATAATAAGAGCCAATAGTCGGAGTTTTACGTCATATGGAAAATAGTGCGCCAAGTTTAAAAATTTTCCGCACGAAGTTTTCAACTTCAGCCCTCTATAATGGCCGAAATAAAAATCGGCGGCAAAACCCGGTTTGAGAATTTACTAAAACAATTATTCCATTCGCCCTTGTTGGATATGAAGTGATTATAACCAACTCGCGCTACGCGCTCGTTGGTTATTTTATCACTTCATATCCAACTCGGGCTCATGGAATAATTGTTATATATACATAATTACAATGATTTAAAAATTCCTAACTAATTGCGATAGTTGATGGAGCCTTGGTTATTGTTTTACATCTTGCAGGATACGAAATTCAGAGAGGATATTTGTTCATAAGAATCTTCTGCTTTCCTTGTGTCTGGTCTACTTCGTGATGATCTTGGACACCTTTGTTTTTACAAACAGAAAACAGACACCAGTGAGTTTCTCTGCGTTGTAGTTTTTTTCTGTTAGCTGCATTCACCTCCCGGTAGGGGGGAAGGGGTGGGGGGGGGGGCAGTGACCTCTCGTGCTCGTGGCCTCGGTGTAAAATCGTGGATTTTGGTCTCGCTTAAGGTGTTCAGGACAGGGCGTCATGATCTTTAATTAGTATCACCCTGGACCAATGCAAATCCTGCATTTTAATTGGCTACGCTACTCGAGGACTATTAGCAATAGTCGTCCTCGAGCGCCATCGAGCGCGACGCTTTCTTTCGTTTTAGTCCCAAATTTGCTAACTTTCTTATTGCCATTTCTGTCCGACTAGTTGGGTGATACTGAAACAATTAGACCCTTAGCCCTCAAGGGCCACGGGTCAATAGCGTATTCGGCTGCGCCTCATGGGCTATTGACCCGTAGCCCTTTCGGGATACGGGTCTAATTGTTAATTAGTCATCAAGGTATCTTTTAGAAAGAAGAAATAATAAAAGACGCTGTTATGTCCGTTTTAGGGTGGAAGCTCCTAGGGATCAAACCCACTAGAGGTCGAACCTCACTCACTTTGGTCTCCTTTCGAGGTTTAATTCAAATTCTCCGACGAAAACCCTGACGTTTTGGGATGGATTTTCCCTGGGGCTCACCTAGTAAGACAACACGAGTACGTTCCACAGGAAAGTCGAGACAAAAATGCCATAATTTGTTACTCCCTTTTGATAACTGATTCAGTTTGTGCTCAGTTTATGCAATTAATTACTTAGGTCTTGCATGTTTTTCTTGTATTTGTCGTGTTTATTTCAAAGCCCTGTACTTTCTGCTCTTTTCGTTTTATTGCAGAAATTGTGTTCAGCTATGGCTGTCATCCAACATTTAACTCACATTGCCATTTTTTCGTGGATGCTGGTGGAAGGAATCCATCTTTACATCAAGCTGGTCAAAGTGTTTTCAGTGAAAAAGCTATACGTCACTTACATTATCATTGGGTGGGGTAAGTATTGCCGGGAAGTGTCGATGAGATAACGTGCCACATTATAAATACAAATACTAAAGACTAACCAATTGCTTGTTATATCCGTAAGACATCTTTTCAATTATTAAAAACTGGATCATTATGGATATAATGCAATTCGAGAGTTTTCATTGGCTTAGCCATCATGGGCTATGAGCCATTTCTACCATGCTCTACGAATATGGTAAGCGTACGCGTGAGTTTTTTGAGGCATTTTTATTTTTTTTTAAGTTTTGGTTTGCTATATTTTTGGGACGTTTTTAATAAAACAATTATTCCACTCGCCCTTGTTGGATATGAGATGATTATAGCCAACTCGGCGCTATGCGCCTGGTTGGCTATCTACCATCTCATATCCAATGCGCGCTTGTGGAATAATTGTTAACTATGTTCTTTAAATGACAGGTCTCCCAGCTATTGTCGTCGGCTTGATAGCAGCCATCAAGCCTGAGACGTACGACATGAGTAAAACATACTACAAGGACATCATGTGTGGATCACTGAAACTCCACGCGGAGATAATGCGTGACAGGTTAGTTGAAGTGTCCGTTAAAAGCATGCGTGACTCACCCCTGTGGTCGACTTTGATCCATAGCTTCTTCCACTATGGCGTTTTGTAGTTAACTTGCCGAGCATACGTGTAGCTGCACGCGTGGTAATTTTCCATTTCTCTCGTCCTGCCCGCTCCAATGGTGCGAAAAGCCTTACGAATCCCATCTGTTACGCCCAGGGTTAAGCGCTTTAGTCTTGATCCAATACAGTAGTTCTTTTGGGTCAGCCTACGAATATCACATCTTTACTTCGCTCATCTGGAGGGGCCTGCTGTTTTGACGATTAGTCGACACAGAGAGTGTCTGGTGTGTCGGAGGTGTGAGTGCTTAGGAGATTTTGAGTCGCTTTAAAGGCTCTGCATTCAGACTGTATGGTATAGCTGTTTTTGTATTTGCAAGAAATCACTGTTAAATAAAAAGATTACTGAAAATCAAATGTCTATTTCAAGAGGGTTTTAATATTTTTAAGGTGCTGGCTTCATGATGGAGAATGGCTGTACAAAGCTCCGATCCTCACAATCCTTTTGGTAAGCTAAAATATTTTCCATCCAGTGGCTGACCTTAATCTTATCTCATAAGTTTTAGTAAGTTTTTGGTACCGATGGATTCACCATTGTCATCCAAGAGCCCCATAGAATACTCTTCCTCGTTTGATTTTCAAATCCCGGTATTTGCAAATAATTCTGGGTCCAAACTTCGATACGATTTGTTTAGGTGTTGCAAAACAACTAAAGTCATTGCTATTGGTTGATGAGAAATTCGACCAATCAATTTTTACATCGTACTAATAAAACTCACTGCTTCCCATTCTAAGGTCAACCTTGCAATTTTCGTGGTTCTGTTAAGAGTGATATTTACCAAGATATCGATAAAATATCAGACTAACAACGTGGAAAAGACCAGGTGAGTAAAATTCACAGTGACATTCATTTCCTCTTTGTTGTAAAATTAAAATTAAAATTTCTCATTCAGAGCGGCTTGCAATCATCAATCCCAAGTGTAATGAATATCAAAACTATAGTCAGGAAATGTTTTCCATTTAATGGACTGGAATTTTACAACCTGACTAAACATAAATGTGATAACTTTGTAGATTGAAACGGTTCTCGTACTGTAATCTGGTTACGTTGAAAACGATCTTTTAGATCTTCTTCTTCCTCCTTCGATCTCCAAGTGGGGACACAGCTAAATGTGCTAGAATAGCTTAATTCTTCAGCTAAAAGAATAACTGACCAAAATCGTTTCGGTGAAGTCAAGTTTACCGTCCGGGTGGTTAAATTCAAGACAAACTTCCAGCTATCATTTTTAGTCCTTAATCAAACCTTGTAAGGAAGGAAGTTTATACTCTGGTAGCAATTTTTTGACTGGTTTTTGTGAAACCTGTTCAGTTATTTAGTCGATGCTGCACTTTTTTTCTTTCACAGGAGAGGACTGAAAAGTGTCGCTGCCCTTCTACCTTTGTTGGGTGTCACGTGGCTTCTGGGCTTTGTTGTTCAATGGAGTGAAGTCCTTCTCTACTTGTTTATCATTCTCAACTCAACTCAGGTACATAGTATAGTTCTAAGCATGTCAACCGTCCGTTCTGTCGATTACTTAAGATCTTTTGCAACCCTTTAGATCATAGCAATTCGATGCTATAGTTAGAAAAAAAACTGTTTTTATTAAACAATTAGACCTCAATGCGATCTCGATTCAAACGCAAAGCAAGAACGTGACGGATTTTAAATTCAAATAATGTGGCTAATACGTATATAATTATTATTCTTTCTGTACATATTTATGTTTTCTTAAAGTTTTAGCTACAATCCTAGCCATAGGTTGTTGGGACACCTCCCCTTTTGCGCGCGAAAAAACACGATTTCAAGTACGTCCCTGCCGTTTTAGGAATTGATGAATAGAGGCAACTATAATAGCGCCCCCCTCCCCCTAGCAATGTTGAACGAAAATGAAGCTATTCTGTAGAGTAGATGGGGTGGTGTTAAAACGGAAAAAGGGACAATAGGGAGTGGTTAGACAGTTGTGTTGGAACTGAACCTGATTGCTGAAAATTCACTATTATTGCAATAAGACGTGACTGTCACTTTAGTAGAAGAATATTGTTCTAGGAGGCGAACTGTTCTTGAAACCTGGCTATTCTGAAGCTATTTTCAAGGTTTTTTTCTTTATATCAACATTGACACGGGGCAGGGGGAAAGGGGGGCAAGTGGGCTTATGACTGCCTGTGAAGTCATCTGCCGTGAACTGTCCCAACATTTGTGACCAGGATTGTAGATACACGACCCCACAAGCAAATAAAGGTTTCTTGTTGTTGTCACTGTCTCTCTGGTTTTAATAGTATTTTTTGTATCTACAGGGTCTGGCGTTCTGCATCTTCCACAGCCTTTTGGATGACCAGGTACGCTGTGAAACTGTTCACGTACGACCTGAATGTAATAAAACAAATTCTCTTTGTGATCATAACCTCTCTTCAGTATATGCACAAGGATTCAAGCTAACGATGATGATGATGGTGATGATGATGATGATAATGATGGTGGTGATGATGATGATTGTGATGTACGTAAATCCAAAACACGCAGGAGCACGAGAGCAGTAACAAACCTCTAGTTCTTTGTCGTTCTTTATTGTCGTCGATCGACCCATTCAGCGCTCTACAAGCGAAATACTCAGCCTATACTTTATCGATTCAAAGCAACCGTGCCACCGCAACAGTTGAGCTTGAAAATACTTCAAAACAACTCCGCAAAAGGACCAGAAAAGCAAAGACTTAAAATTTCGTAACTGAACTATGAAAACCTAAAATATCACGTGACCAAAGAAACAAAGAAATACATTAAAATAATTATCATTTTTGGGAAAAGACACGACAATGATGATGACTCATGCGGTCATGCCGTTGGCCAATTTGAATCATGACAAATTATGCTATGCTGATATAATCATGGTTCATAAGCCGGTGTCTGGATCATAGAATTAGTGCAATTCGTACACATGGGATCATTTTTGGAATCTTATAGATGACCTCATTTTGGAATCATAACTATAACTCGATGTACGAGTTGTTGTCATCTGTGGGATCATAAACCGATGCAGTTTGTACACAAATCATCATTGTTGGAACCTAGTAATGACTTTATATATCATCCAACTCACGCGAAAAACTGTGCCAGAGTTCCTTGTCGTTTTGAATTTGTGTTTTGCTCCTAGTTATGTATTTTTCCTGTGCTTTTCTTTTCATTTTAGATAAGAGAGAGTTTAGTCAATTCCATAAGAAGAACTCGAATGAGGCAGATAATCCGATTTGACAGATCCTCCATTGCCTCAACAAGTACACAGCTGTCACCTCCAGGTAAATCTTTTAGTAAGCTCGTTTCGTCCCGAGATAAAATGACTCTCGTAAACGCCTCCTAGAATTAGTTATTCCAAACGCTTACAATCAAATCTGAAGTTATCAAAAAGTTGTAATCTATGTGTGCATCAAAAATCTACGGTTAAAAATATCATTATTTTTGGGGTAACTTTGTTTTCATCACCATTTTATTCTCATTTTGTTCCTTTTATCTTAGGATCCATGCATGGGAAGGAAAACTTCAAGCAACGCGGGGAAATTCCAAGCTGCAAGTCTTATGACACTAAATTTTAAGTTAAGGAACAAAAAAGGAAAAGATGTTCTGACGAGCGCGTCCTAAACTCTATTAATTACACCCGCTGAAAGAAAAGTAGGGAACATTCAACACAGTTATCGACAGTTTAAAACGAACGTACGTAGTTAACTAGAACTTAAGAGTTAAAATGTGTTTAGTTTTGTTATGAAAGAAGTAAATTATTCGATGTCATGATATTTATCAGTTAGCTCTAAGCCGCCGTAATTCCTCCCATTGGCGAAGTTTTCGTCAGATTATTACAAGCGGTGTAGTTAATTCTGCTCTAAGTAGTAAACCAGTCTCGTACTTTACAGCAAATACCTCATAAATAGTAAATTTTGCTATTTTCTTTGAAATGCAGTAGGAGAGGGATGGCATATCTTGATGCTCGTGTTCTTTTCGATCGGAAAATGACAAGGTAAAACTCCTTGAATTAAAACGACACGGTCCTGCTTATCCTCTGCGGAATGGCGCAACATAAGTTCTGCATCAAGTCCGTGAGAGGAAGGGGTGGATATACGTCTCCGGCTTTTCAGTTTTGCATTTAAGGACGTGTATAAGATGCCAGTATTCTTACTCATCAAGGTATCTTTCAGGGCTGCTATTCCGTGCTAATGGTTTCATGGATGAGAACATTCGATTACAACCGCCTTTTTATCGTCCTAAGTAATAGTAATTGGAATCGAGTGGAGTACAATTCAGGAAGTAATCAAGCGACTAATCAAAATCGAATAAGCGCAAAGTGCGAGGCCGATTTGAAATTACGAGCACGATTACTCCCTGAATTGTTTATGAATTAACCGCATCTAAACAAATTTCGAAATTTTAAGAATATCTTTTGAGCGAAAAAGTCAGTAAAGCGTTTTCCATAAGTTATTTTGAAAACTGTAGGAAACATTAAGAACGAAGCCATTAAAGCGCGCGTAATTGACGTGCGAATCGCGTAGATAATCAATTAATAGGTACAATTACAAAAGTTCAAATTGGATGCCTGTAATTGGACACCCACATGATCACGTGCCGACAACGTGACAAATAGGCGCGCGGAGAACCAATCACGATCGATAATTTTGCTATAGCTTCACTGTAAAAACGGACCAGTTACAACAACCAAAAAAAAATGGTCATAGTTTGAATCTGAGGTAACCATATTTTTTTCGGTCATATTGACCCAATGATAATCGGTCATCTCAACCATTTTGCATTTCAGTTAAAACAACTATTTTAAAAGGTTGTGTTAACCATTTGTAATGGTTGTTTCTAATTCATCCACACTGTTTTTTTTCCAACCCGTTGAAAATAGGTTGTTATAAACTTTACTTTTTAGGTTGGAAATGACTGTTAATTTACGGTCGTATTAACTTTAAAAAACAGTCAAAACTTGCTAACACATAAATATTGGCTAAAATAACCATTTTTTATGGTTATGCTAACCCTGGTTTTTGGGGTTTTGGGATGAATCTGTGGTAACCGATTTAAAATAGTTAATGGGTGGTAGATATAACCTTTCCTTATCGGTTATAAAAAAAGGGTTGCTGTAACTAATAATCAATGGATTACAATAACCTCAAAATGACAGTACTTTAAAACATTTTTATTGGTCATTTCAACATTTCTCCTTACCCCGTAAAATGGGTTACAATAATTGAACTTCAAAGGTTAATACAACTATATGAACACGGTAGTCAGTATTTTTTCTCAGTTCTCAAGCACCGTAGCTATCTGAGTGCATGACACAAGCTGATTAGCTCCTATTTTCAACAAGATAAGCTCCAAAATTCACTGACAGCTACATGGTAAATATACATGGCATATCTATACACTGTTGTAAATGACAATCATTGTCATATAAAGTGACATGAACATAATCATACACAGAAAATTTGATATTCCAGACAATTATCATGATAATTCATGCTATTTCACAGGACTGCTTTTTTTAGATTAACAACCTTGGACTGTCTATGGAACACATGTTTTACCAGAAATATATTTGATGGTAAAGGCTAAGCTCACTTTCAATTAGGATATGCACAGAAGACTGAAGAGTTAAGCCTTCACTTTCAATAAATCTGACAAAATATGTTCCACAGACAATGGAAGAGTTGCACTAGTCTGACCTAACAGCATGTACTCTAAAAACAAAAAGACGTTTTTTTCACTCCCACCAACACCCTTTGGGAACTCCATGTTAAAGCAGTAAAAACTACCCAGGAGGGTAGCCACTGCACTAAGAATACTCGGTGGCCGGAATTTACAAACCACCATCCCTTCTGAGGCCAGACACAGTTCATGGATATCCTTTATGTCCCCAGTGCTAATAAGTCTTGGGGAGGTTGTTTGTTCAATAAGCTGATCCATGACTTCATCTGGATCTTCACTCTGTTAGTTAGAAGAAAATAAGAATTAGCAATGTATGCTTTAATACTTAGTAATCACAGGTTCATTAGTACATGTACATCAAAGACCTGTGGTGGTAATGTAGAGTTCCAGGGGAATAGATTAGCCCTAGCCCAGGTTCATAGAATCACACTACACTCAGAAAGTTATTTCTGCTGCCCAGTTGGCACGATCAAAAAAGGAAAGAAAATTAAAAAAAGAAACGATTAAAATGTATCTGTTCAGATCAATAAACTGGGTGAGCAACCAAGGATTACTTAATTTGTTCTCTCTGTCACGAGTGCACAACTAGTGATGTACATGTACTTAATAGGTTAAAGATAGTTGTTAGCAACTTTGGTTGATAATTACCTTTGCTCTCTTCCAAAATGTACTTGCAGGAAGCTGTGCCCCTTTTCTTTTTTCCCCAAATAAAAATGGTAGTCCAGCCATTATGCAGCGGTTTTGAACTTCTAAAATAAGAAAAGATAAAAATCATGAGAAAATCATAAGAAAATAATGTTATTACTAACAGTGCCTCCTGTGTGTAACACCAAAATAGATGATTGAATAGTTCAGTTAAATGCTATTTTTTTTTTACAATCCAGACACCTGTATTACACAAATAATGCCAAACAACAAAGGTAATTTGCTCATTATACAAGCAACACGAGATATATAATTTCAGTGAAAATTTAAGTATTTATAGATCTAATATGTTTCATTACTTCACAAAAGTTCTTAATTTTCTGCATGTGAACTCACCATTTTCATCAATGATGTCAAGACCTTCTGCCTCCTCCATAATTTCCATTATGTCTTTGTTCTTAGACTTTCTGAGAACAGTAAGTAGCTTTTCTCTCCATCCTCCCTGAAAACGCTCCCGTATGGCCTTTGTTATGTCAGGTTCTTGCAGGATTCTTCCTAGCTCTGCTCTGATCTGTATGAAATTTAGGATTGAAATAAGTTTAATTTTCTCAGTTAATAATAAATGACTTGCATAAAAATCCAGAGATAAACATTCAAAACTCAAAAATGACAATCACAGTAATAGCAAAATTTTGACTGTGTAGATGCATGCTGTCAAAGGTTGATTGTGTCCTTGGCATGCTAGAGTTTGAAACCAAACTGACTATTTTTTTCTCAATGCTGCCAAACACTAATCCACATACAGTATCATTATAACCAACATCTCGGTTGCAATGCACATTGTATTTCAAGTAATATTTAATATAGGGCCTTTACTTGGCAAAATGCTTCCAAGGAGTAATATTATTATAATAAATAAAATGAAACTTTTTCAAGATAAACCTGTCACTACTAATACATATAGAACTGTTATCAAAGAGGTCCTGCAAAAAAATTAAGAATTTAAAAAGTAAAGGGACAAAAGAAAATCAAATATGTTTCAAGCATCTTGTATGTTTGCAGTACATTTCCAAAATATGTGTACATGCATTTACAGTTTGGTTACCACTGTATTTCAATTCATACCTCATTTCCCATACTTGACCCAAAGTTTGGAAAATCCTCCATAATCTTCCACACCCGCAGGTTCTTGGTGAGGATTTCACGTCTTCTCATGGGAAAAGTTGAGGCCATCAAGTCCCGTAGGAGGTTATAGTCTTTCTTGGACTTCTTCCATTCTACACCTATTCTCTTTTTCTGCTCCTGATAGGTGTCATCTGTCTCTCCTTCAGGAATAGCAGGGATGATAGCCGATGGGTGGGGAGTCTTCTTTTTCCTTCCAGGCTTTCCCTTTTGGACTTCCAGCCCCTCTTGCTGACACATTTTTCTTACGGCCCTGTTCTTCTTTTTGTTTAAGTTCTCAAATCTGTCTTTCAATTTTTTTGCCCAGAACGACTGCAATGATAATGTAATGAAACATTAAACAATTTTTATCCATGAGGACAAAGGGTTGGTAATCACAGGAAAGCAACTGTCACCCTCAGGTTCATTCTAGAAAATGTGGGTACATGTAGACACAGTGTTGGTTGTCAAAAGAAATTAATACAACAGACAAATGAAAAAAATAGTGAGGATCTAGCATATCCCTTGTTTGTATATTGTAGTATGTGATACACCTATAAAAACTGTGAATATACATAAAATACTCTGCCTCAACGATTTTATGCATGTATGTGACTGAAATTGTACGAGGTCACATGACAAAATGAACTGCTTCCCTCAAGACCAGGCATGAAGTGTTAAATATCGGTTAAATCTACCACTTTTTTCTGTTAAAGTAGCCCTGGATTAAAGGTCATGGTAACATTAAAAGGCTTTTTTTTCTATAGTGAATCTCATAAGTCAAAATGCACCACTTGATACCTACCCATTGAGAACATGTATGGAAGAAACCTGTTTTCAATCAGGTAGCAAACAAATAAATTTTACTTTAAGAGATTGGCTATTTCAAGTTTTTTAGAAGGAATGACTGATTTCAATTTGCCACAGCTATGGAAAATTTTCCCATCGCTCCTTTTACAGGTATTTTATCTCATTCTCCCAAATGAGAGGAAACTGGTGTCCATTTAACTTACATAATAAAGTAGCACTTTCAAATAATTTTGAAGTTTTGGTTAAAACAAACTATGGCTTTCGTTTATTTTAACAGTCACAAAAAGTTATTTTGACCATTCATTGCTGTAACCCATTTTAGAGGTCAAAATAACTTGATTATTGGTTGCTATAACCAAAACCAAATAGGTTACGACTTTTAACCATTTCATTTGAGGTCAAAACGACCTAATTGAATTGGTTATAACCTTTTTAAGGTGGCCGAACACAGTTTTCAAGTGCCTATGCCTAATTCACCGTTACTTTTAAACCATTTATGCTTTGGCGCCCGTTTTCTGCAAGAATCAAGGTTAACCTCAGAAGTATTTATTCTCGCATTTTGGCAAGGGTGTGTGCTGTTGCCATGGCAACGGGGCTGGTTAAAAACAAGGCTTAAAAAATGGTTTTTGTTTATTTAATAAAAATCCAGTCGTTAGATTTTTTTCATCGCTTGCCCACTACGAATTGGCATTGAATCCCATCTGTCAACACTATTCTAATAAAATTTTGACATAGGCGTTTTTCGTAATTCGCCTTAAATCGTTTTCTGTATTACTAAATATTCCCTATGTCAAAATTCAGATTTTTTGAGATAGATCATTCAAGTGGGTTCTGAACTATTATTTTGCCAAATTTCTTGAAATTCTAACGACTGGATCGTTAGAAATCGGCAAGTTTGTGCCAAAGCAATCGGTCTCAATTTTTCGAGCTACTGCGCATGCGTTGCATTTAACTGGGTTCTTCCGGGAACAAACAAAAGCTGAAAATTGCTGTGTTCTTGCATCGTTACCTTTTCCAACGTATCTTTGTAATAAAAGACTAAAGTCATCAATACACTACGTTCAATTATAGAGAAAAATAGCACAGATAGTGCGGGTGTTGAGTAAGTAAAATGATCGCTCTATTGACGGCATGTTTGTTGTTTTGAAATCCTCGTGCACGTGCTGAATTACATCAGCAAAAGCACGCGCGAAAACTGTGTTCGGCCACCTTAAATGGTTACTTTAACTGGTCAGTTTTTACAGTGTTCCATTAAAGTATTTCTAACTCTAGTGTGTCTATTTTAGGACAGTTTCCTGTGCGTCACATACAGTTGTTTCGACAAAAGAGTGAAAGGTTACGTACCTGACAATACCGTTCGGTACTGTGGATAGCAATTAAGAAATAGAAAACATGTGCCGTGTTTCTATCGAGTTATAGAAACACGAGCGAAAGTTTGGGAGAACGAGAAATGCTGTGGGAACACGAGCCGCAGGCGAGTGTTTCCACAGCTTTTTCGAGTTCTCCCAAACTTTCACGAGTGTTTCTATAACTCGATAGGAACACGGAGAACATGTTTTCTATTTCTTTTAGAAAATACCGCGGCGAAGAAAAAGAAAAACAACTTGTTTACTTCGATCATCAAAATGTAGATTCTCTTTGTTCGCGCCATCATTACGTCAACAGCCCGTGCTAGTTCTGTGTTTCTATCGAGTTATAGAAACACGGTTTTAAACCAATCAGCGTACGTATTCGCTTTGGGTTGTTTTCTAAAAGTTTATAAATCACTGCTTGATGGAGATTCTCGATGTTCAGCCGGAATGGGGGGGGGGGGGGGGGACAAGAATACACGTGTCTGTGATGTTTCTTTCATCACGCTGAAGCACCTTGAGCTTCAGACCACCATTACAATGTGTGCTTGTTAGGAAAGCCTTTGTCAAAACAGCTGTAATCTGCCTTAACCACGAATATAGACTGCTCTCCTTGAGGGGCTATAGTCAGCATTATGGACGAGCATCCGCGACCATTTTGTCATAGGAGAGTCCCCTAAAAATGTTCTATTTGTAAGCAAGTCAGTTGTAGTTTTTGTGAAGACCGTTTAAGTGATAGAAATAGATTTATATTGCAATCTACCCTAAATATAGAGTAAATTTATTCATTGTTTGTTTCACGATGTGGTCCAAATTTTGCGATTGAGAGTAATAAACACTGCTAGTACTAATAACCTGAAAAGCTGTAGATTTCAAACGACAAAACGTTCTACGGTATACGCCAAAAAACATGAAATAAAATTTTAGAATCTTTGGAAACAATAATTCTTAAAAAACGCTGATAACTAACTTATATCTTATACATGCCCCTTAGGAGGTTGTCGCGGATTCCCTCATAACTTGGGAAGAAATATTACGTTCTTCTCTCAAGTAGCTCAAGTAGTACTCGTGTACAAGGAAAAGTTGAGTACCCAATGATAAAATTTTCGAAATATTCGTTTGGCGTTTCATGACGGCCGGAAGAGCAGGGAAGACGCT
>OZ026595.1:2193500-2196000 GCA_964020085.1 Micromussa lordhowensis
TGATCAGACGAATTTTTCCGCGATCATTTACTTTTTGTCCTAAACATGGCATTCGCCTCCATGTCAAGAAAATAAATGGCGCAAAAAAAAATGGCTTGATCGGAAGTTCATACTGAGTAGTGCGATGCGTTTCGCACTCGTGTTTTTTATATACTCCGCTGAAATTTTCTTGATTACTGAAAAGACGTCTTCAAAGGAGACCGTTAACTGACAATCTGCCGATAGTGTGAAATCCACCGACATTTGGAGCAATAGTAACCAAATTGGCTCGGCGTCTCGTCAGGCGAGGTAATTTAGATTTAAACAACCTGTAAGGTATATTTCAACGAAATCTACGCTAAAGACTAAACGGCCACGATCGTGTAAGAAAAGTTCTAAAAAAAAAGTCACACCTGGCTGGGTTGACCACATTACAATAGTTCTTTTATACGACGAGTGCATTATTGTTTGTGGGGGCGGAGCTATGAAAGCTCGCGGGAAATTTAAAATTAGACAACTAAATCCCTGTGGGGGATTTGAAGGGACGAATTTGCATTTCATGTCAGTACTGCGGGAGTTGGTTGCACGAATTGGTCGGAATTCCGCAAAAACTTGGCAAGGCAATCTTAAAGTGTCAACCAAAAAAGGCCATATGATTACTAATTTCCTCACCCATTCCTTCTCAAAATTTTACTTCTGAAAGAGTCAAGGCCATATAAAGGGAGCGCCGAAATAGCTATTTTTGAAGCCAAAAAAAAAATAAATAAATAACACTTCCCCGTGATGATAGGGATTGCTCTCTCATAAAGTTCTTTTGCGTCAGCATACATACTTTGACTCTGATATATCTGTGCCAGTGCTATGCTCAGCTCACCTTCTTGCACACTCGTGGTGAATGGCGAGAATTTTTCGTTCACACGCTATTGCATTTGTGCAATCGCTTAAACGGCGGTACGCCTCAAACATGGTATGATAGATTTGACTGTAAATTATTTGCCGTAATTGCTTTTTTACACTCAGCACTTTGTTACTGAACAAAACTAAGCTTTCCTTGTCTAACTCGATGGCTTTTAAACTCGACCAGTGTTGACAAGAAAAGTAGCAACAACTATGGCTATACTGACGGTTTGTAAAATTTCTTCTACGTAATTCATGACGCCTTTCTCTCTAAGTCTTGTAACTGAAAAATAAACCAAGTAAGGCTGAATGTTGAATTGTGTCGTATTACGTAATAAGCTTTGTGTCATTACGAATAGAAGAGTAGGGACTCGAAAAAGCCAAGTTTGTGCAAATTAGCATTCTAAATCTGTGCATTATATCTTTAAGTTTGATGGACTAAATAAATAAATGGTAAAAAAGTGCTTGCTGTAAATGAAAGTAGAAAAACAAAAGCGTCTTTCGTGTTTTTTAAAAACACAATTGTTGTGCTATTACTGCTGTTAACTCCCCCTATTCGATTTTAAGCTGAAAGGATCGCTTTGCAAACATATAAATTGCAGATTACATATAGCCAACCTCAAAACTTGTAACAGGATTCTTGAGGAATTTAGTTACGAACCACTTTCAGTGCAGTAGTTCAACTACAGTATTTATAACTTGAACGCTTTCATTGCCGTTGTGCATTGTTTTCTCGTCTTTGTCTCTTAATCGTCAACAAACCATTAATTGACAAAAACTTTACTTTCCATGTAGAAGCGCGTGCCGCCAACCCTTGTCAGGTCTTGTGCGCAGCATGAATGAATTCGAAGTTCTAATGAAGATCTTTCTTATGCTTGTTCTTGCCAAAAGAGAAAAGTTCAGAAAGTTACCGACCTATAACATTTTTGTAAGCGCAACTGAGCGTCTTTGAAATTCGCGCTTCATTGACTCTATTGTTTTCTTATTGTCATGAATAGTCATTGAGTACTAGCTATACTAGTTATAGAGACGCGTGCGATTGACAACAATCATTCCGCTATTGCCACTTGACAAGAACCATTTCGCTCACGTAATCAGAAGAGATCGTCGAGAAGTTTTCTAGAAAATGTTTTCGAAGTTTAAGATAGAGAAGGCGCCAAACGGAGGTAGGCATTTTGAGGTAGGGCAGTCTGCTATTTCTTTGCCACTCCTTGAGGTGTACGACCAGGGTATTCGCCATCTACGCGCTGAGAATGAGCAGCTACGGGCTGAAAAAATGAAATATGCGACGGAATTGGCAGTGAGAAGCGCTGAAGTTTTTCAGCTTCGCCAAGAACTTCAGCTTTTAAGAGAAAAAGTTGCCCAAAGTGTAAAGAACACAGTCAAATTTAACGTCAGCCGCAAGAGCTATTGGGACGTGGACAGAGCTGCGCGGTCTGTGAAGAGAAAAAAAATCGGAGACCACCTCCGAAACGCTGCAGAGATTTTACCAGCGGAATTTAAACCAATCGAGGTACGTATCATTACGAAATTTCCTTGGTAATTACTCATTGTATTCATCTGTCCTTTCACGCTATCAGCAAAGAGTCTGTGTGAGAGCGTATGAAATAGAACTTTTTATTCA
>OZ026595.1:2201000-2288500 GCA_964020085.1 Micromussa lordhowensis
AATATGTCACTAATGCAAACAAGGGAAAATTATTCTGCTGCTTTGTAGATTTTCAAAAAGCTTTCGACTCTATTTGGCATGATGGTCTGTTACACAAATTATTACACAAAAACATAGGTGGACAATTTTATCATTTAATTTCTGATATGTATTCAAAGACTAAATGTGCTGTAAAAAACGGTAACAAAAGAAGTTCAGTCCTTCTTTGACTATGACAGAGGAGTGCGACAAGGGTGTATCCTTTCTCCTTTATTGTTCAATTTATATCTAGATGAATTTCCCCGCTTACTAGAATCTTCACGTGACACAGACTCAATTACTTTACCAAATGGGCTCCCTGTCAACTGTTTATTCTATGCAGATGATCTAATCTTAATATCAAGAAGTGCCGCTGGTCTTCAGAAACAAATAAATATCCTCCACAATTATAGCGAGAAATGGCTACTAAAAATTAATCTTAAAAAGACAAAAACACTAATTTTTCAAAAACAAAATCGCAAATCAACACGTGATAAATTCTCTTTCTTTTTAAATGGAACTCCAATTGATAAGGCCTCACAGTACAGTTACCTTGGCATTAATTTCAGCACAAATGGTAGTTTTGCTAATTCCAAAAAAGTTTTGGTTGAAAAAGCCAGAAGATCAATATTTGCTTCTAAACGTTATCTTTTAATAAACTACCTATCAATACATGTAATAAACTATTTGATACTTTATTTCTTCCCATTCTTTTATACGGGTTTGAAATTTGGGGAGCTTATGATAACATGAACATCAAAAAATGGGAAAAAGACCCAGTAGAAAGGCTACACATACAATTCTACAAATATTTTCTTGGCCTTAATAAAAGAGCACCTAATGTAGTAGCTCGTAATGAAACTGGACGACTTTCTTAAAGTTGAATATCTTATTAAGAATAATTAAATTTTGGATACATCTTGAATCTCTTCCAGAAAACAGTATTGCCAAACAATGCTTAATCATTTCCAGTCAATTAGGAACCGAAGCAAAAACATCTTTTATGTTAACGGTTAATGAAATTATACATAATTATATAGACATTCAGCATCAAACGTACAACAAAACAATCATGCAAACTAATGATATACCAACAATTAAAAATAATTTACACAAAATAAAGCATCACATCTCAAACAATCTAAAAAGACATCAGCTCGAGTTAATCCGTTCTAATAAGAAGTTATGTTTCTACTCTATATTTAAAACAGATGTAAGCAAAGCTCATTATTTAGAACAAGTAAAGAACCTGAAGCATAGACGAGCTGTAGCTAAATTAAATTACGCTCAGGCAATCACAATCTTAGAATTGAATCTGGACGACACTGTGTACCTAAGTTACCTGAATGTCTTAGGATTTGTCAACACTGCCGCTCTAACCAAATTGAGAACGAAAATCATTTCTTATTTCATTGTGATCGTTATAGAACTATTAGGCAACAAATAACAAGTGACATTGTGCTTAAATATCCATCATTTAATCTTCTGAACGATACTGAAAAAACTATATTCCTGTTTAATAATTCTGATTCTTTCGTTTGTAAGAAACTAGGTTACTTTGTTTATGAAGCATTGAATATAAGGGAAACTTTTAATCTTATTTAGTTTAAAATGATTAGTATTATATTAGCTGCTATTTTAGGTAATACCATCTCTATGTGGGAATACCAATAAACCCTTGTTGTTGTTGTAATTCCATTTTTCCCACAATTCCTGATTTTCAAAGTGACGCATGAAGCATTTCGCGCCAGTTTGGGTACGTCGGCGATCCATCGCAGATGCGCTGGGGACCCACTGGTTCAGATGGCCGAACGTTGTCAGTTGTAACCGGCGACTACGTCGCAGGTAAGTCTGCGGGATATGAGAACCAGGCTTTAGTCTCGTGCGCTCCTTGGGCTTTCGCTCGGCTTGCTTGTTCCGCTCACGGTAGAATGAGATCTTTAAAAGAGTTGAACCGAACACTACTTTCCGCAACACGTCTTTACAAGCGACGGGGGCTCCATTCCCGCGTTGACAGCGCAAACGCCCCGAATGATCAAAAAAGACTTTTTGCGCTCTAAGAGAGCAATCCCGACAGGCTTGCCGGGCTGCAACCGACAAGTCGTGGAGAACCACCCGGCAGGCATTATGGGCACAGAAAAATTCGTTTCTCGCAAAAGATTTTGCGCGGAAGGAAGACCACCAAACAAGTCTTTAAAGGTCTCAGCATTCATCGGCATGGTAACGGACGCACGTCTCACGATGCTGGTTGTTGGCGGTTTCTTCATGTTTAGCTTCTCTGCAACTAACACTGCCAAGGTCCGCAGCAAGTCTGGAGTTCCTTGGTGGCACGTCCTAGACACTTGTTTTAGGCGCTCGTTTGTATCGGTTTCGTCCACCAAGCTATCGTAGTTCTTTCCATAGCCACGCCAGCGGACGAGGTACTGAACGCGACCGTGAGCGTTCGTACGCTTATCGAGCACTTTCGATACTTCATAAAACTTACCGTTTCTTTGCTCTTCTCTCAATCAGAGATTGACTAAAGCGATTTTTACTTGCGTTTACGAGAGTTTTATATGCAAGCATCATGAATAAAATTTATGAATGGCCCGTTCCCGTTTATCTTTGAACAACGTCGCGTAGGCACGGTCTGCAACAAACGTGAGCGCGCGCGTCACGAAAAAAAAGGGGGAAAACGACGGTTTGCGCAGGCAATTCCAAACGATTCACACACTTTTTTGTTTATTCCACTCAATGAATGCGACGATAAAGATTTTTGCTTGAGAATTTTTGGCCAACCGGAGAATAAAATCATTGGAACGAAAACAGGTGCGAAAATCGCACCTATTGTTTTGCCTTCAACAGCGATGTTAACTTGCTTCAATAGACCAAAAAGCAAAAACACGCACTAACAATACGCACTCTCGACATCAAGCGGTGTTTCTTCATTGTATTTTTTCCTTCCTTTCCTTTTTTTATTGAGTTTTTTTATCTTGCCAGCTCACGGAGCTAGCCATACAATAAAGATGGTTCTGTCTGTAGGACATGAATTATTACAAACATCTTCATTCCCTCAATTAGTAATGGTATTCATCGATCCATTCATTGGTTATTTCATTCCCTCTTCCCCAGTTGTCACGAAACACAGGTGTCGACGTTGGGTGCCTTTACAGGTATTGTCGGCGAAGTAGGCTTTCCAAGCAGATCAGAAAAAGAAATTGCTGTTTGGAACTGTAAAAGTTTTGAGCCTCGTTCCTCTTGATCAGTTGGGGGTTGAAGACCTTCTAGTTTGGAGTCCAGTCCAGAATCTACCTTTCCGAATCAGTCCATCTCCTCCCCAGTCCCGCGCCTCCTTCTTCCCCCAATGGGTGAGTGACTAAGCAATCCCGTGATCAGGGTTGATTGCTCAATTTTTTCAGGTTTCCAAACACTGGCGGAAGTTCACTTGGAGAGGGATGAGCTACTGTTGCAATGTCTTAAACACCCCTGTACCAGTCTATTTTCCACGCTGAGTGCACTATAAGAGGTAAACAATTCATGTTTTAGTTAATTATCCTGAATATGTTTAGTCATACTGAAAACATCAACACGTTACGCATGTTTTCAGCTGATCGCTGTAGCTGGATGCTACAAATGAATTTCGTTTGAACCTTCGAAGTTATATTTGGCCCTGTATTTTGAATGAGCTCGCTTCGCTCATTGCAAGATAGTGTTTTAAGCTGAAAATCGTGTGCTTCGCCACTGTTTAAACCTCAGAGTACAACGAATATCAGTAGGACCCAGTAGCGAAAGCGTTATGTTTGTCGCAGACCGGCGTTTGAAGCCGAGGTTCTTTCACCTTCTTTATAAGGGGTATGCTAAGTCATCTTGACTGAGAAAAATTTTATCGTTCTTTTTTTTCTCATTTGAACCGATGAAGTATGAACATGATGCTAAAATCATTGGCATCGAAATTCATGCAAGAACTTCGAAGGTTCGTACCTTCACCTGTCACGCAAGTCCTTATTGCGTGACGAAGATAGATAACGTGCCATGATCTGTAGTCAGGGCCCGCGGAACGGATTTTCAAGTGGGGGGGGGGGGGGGGGGCTAACGCGAACGCGCAAGCGTGAGCCAACTAGGGGGTCCGGGAAAATTTGAAATATTATTCTTCTGAAATGGCTAGAAATGCATCCAAAAAACGCTAACATTAAGTTAATTTTTAATTGTTTTCAATGGAAAACAAAGAAAAAAAACGTATTACAACCTCATATTTTAACAAAAATTTCATCATTTCCATGCTCTACTAATCTAATGGCGTCTAGAAACACCGTTTCAAGAGCTAGCGAAAATATAAACAGGAGCTTGAAATTCATTATTGGGCAAGCGAAAATCTAGTCGTCTGCTCCTAACGAGAAACTCTGCAAACTGTCTACTCAGACACCAAGAAAACCGCCAAAAAACTATATTGGATCGAAATGGAGCAATCTGGAAAAAGCAATGTTTCCTCTGAGGTCCGCACGTTTGACATAAAATAACGCGATGAACTGTTTTTGTGTAAGACTTTGCTAAAAATTTAAATAATAATTTAATCAGCCAAAAAAGTGGGGGGGCTAAAGCCCCCCCAGCCCCACCCTCTCCGCGGTGCCTGTAAGTATCATCATTTAAGCCAGGATTTAAAAATGAAGGGCTAAAAGAACTTCTCGTGCAAAAGATGACTGCATATATACTGGGAGAGTAAAGTATTTATAATTCAGATGAGTCTTTGTGACAGGAGTCAATAAGGCAATGATTCTTTCAAGTTTTTATCTCATTCCATGACCATAATCGAAAGTTAGCTTAGGCTAAGTAATATGCTATTTAGACAAGCGCTCGCCAGACTAGTATTGGCTAGCCAGTTATCTGTCTGCGTTTGCAAAATTTCAAATAATCGCCCAGAGGTCTCTCTCTCCAGGTTTAATTTGCCCCGGTATCAAATTTTAGGATCTGTAGAATTCATCATGCCAGTGAAGAGAGGGTTTTCATTGCGACAGATGCTCACTGTGGAGCCAGTTCTGTTCCTATATGCGTTTGGGTTGTTCATGAATGTTCCAGTCTCCCAGCAGTACATCTACTCTCGGCTTAGTGAGGCCAAAGGATTTCCATACCATTTCCAGCAAAAGACGGGATGCCAAGGGAAGGACTTAAATGATTCAATGAAAAAGCTTGAGAAAGAGGTATCAGGCATGATATTACGTTTTATTGAGGATAAGTTGTTATATAATGATACATTTCCAATCCTTCAGTTTTACTGGAGTACTGAGAGAGTGTTGGCATACCACTCAACAATATTTTTCCTTAAATTTACACTACATATCCTAGATTACATCGAAATCCATTGAAGCAGGGTGGTATCTTCTGCCTGTCAGGTCTTTATTGCGTGACACATGTATGCTTGGTTCTGTTCTGATCCCCAGATTGGCTGCAATTCTTTTCGACAGTAGTAAGAATTGACCCCTGGCAAGTTCTGAGTTCTTTTTAGCATACACAGAGCATTCAGTTTCAATTTTTAGAGACCAGGGATCTGTAAATTATGGACTTTAAACTGGTGACTTCCATGCCGCCTGTAACCGGCCATGACAAGAATTGGCCTTTGTTCCACTTCTGATGTCATCACCTTTGACCAAAGTTGGCATCATCCATACTTAAGTTTTGCAGGAGGAGCAGTTCTTTCCAATGATACCCAGATCAGAGTGATTGGCTAAATGGAGCCTGAGATATGCATGAAAATGCTCAGAAATTTGAGTGAAATTTCCTGCGACTACACTTGGCTACTCCATGGTAAAAATTGCCTGTCTCAATTATACTTTCTTAGAAATTTTTAAACTGGAAGCAAGCCCAATAGAAGGTCAATCACTGCCGCGAAAAGATAAGAAAAGAATAAAAAGGAAAGGCAAAAAAACCCGAAAAGCCTAAATACATAGGTAACTTTCTTGTCCAAATTTTGATTTCTGCGCATGCCAGAGGGAAAATGTTATAAAATGCGGTGCTAGTGGAAAGAAAGGTGTGCTACCATGTTGCAATGCCTTTTTGAGTGGATTGGAGCTAATTTGGCTCATGTCCAGGCTGGCTAAAATGTCCTAAAATTGCGTTTGGCAAGAAGCTCCGGGAATCAATGGGTTAACAAAATTAGGACCTGTGCACACCTCCTCCAGGCACCTGCCAAGAACAGACGCCTTGGGGGAGATACTTCCTTACATGGGTTAGGTATGTGCTGCCCCAAAGGTTATGGTTTTTTAGCAGTTTTGATCTGAAAAAGGGTATAGATATTGACCATTTTGGTCTAAAATAGGGTATGCTTTGCACTCTGGCTTGCATGGGTAGTAGATCCATATGCTTTGATTGTTGGGTTGTATTAATCTTGGTTAACATTCCCCTGACAGGTACAGACAGATGCTTCTTATTTGCAATTGGGTATAGTCATGTTTTCTGCTCTTCCATCAATTATTATAACATTATTTATTGGTGGCTGGTCAGACAAGGTTGGCCGACGCCCTGCACTCATTGCACCCACCCTGGGCAGTGCCTTGGAAGCACTTGTAGTTCTCTTTGTTATGTACTTCAAGTTGCCAGTATACTGTCTGTTTATTGGTGGATTTCTACACGGCATTTGTGGTTATTACACGACCATGATCTTGGCATGCATGGCATATGTGGCAGACACAACAGAGGAGTCCAAAATTGCATTACGGTTAGGTGAGCTGTCTACCGCAGTTGTTATATTGTAGCTGGTACTTCTTTAGAAATTAAATAATACAAATTCTATGACCCCCAACATGTCACTGCTGTACATCATGTAGAACATAGGGTTGTAGTCTCCCAGCTAAGATTTTCACTGAGCCAGTCACCATTTTTTGCAAGAGACTTGGAACAAAATTTTTGTCTCCAATCTTTTGCAATGCCTTGAATGCTGGGCCACTAATTTTCATGTTTACAAGATGGCAGAACACAGAAAGAAAACACACTAAGCAAGTGCTTAAAACAGAATTTTATTTCAATTACCGGTACTTTACTCGTTATAGTAGAACTGATACTCAAGGTAGTCAGGAATTGATTCCAACTTTTTCATTTAGTTGATTTAGATGGTTTGATATGGTTCTGTCAGATGATTGTACGTATGTAACCTAAAAACCATTAGTTGTCCTAAATTACCAGGTGATTGCCCAAAATCCAGCTGGCAATAAACTCTTTCTCTGCTGGTGCTTAGCAATCACATCCCTGAGAATATAAACCACTTCTTGTGAGTGTGAGGACCTTGCTTAAGGTGATATGACCTGAAAATCTTTCTCCTGTATTCTTTGGACTGGAAACTGAATTTTTGGGGAGCAGGGATGATGCTGTTGTGAGAGCGCTTGCCTCCCATCAATGTGGCTCAAGTTCGATTCTGGCCAAGTGCCATATGTGGGTTGAGTTTATTGTTGGTTCTCGTCTTGCTCCGAGTGTTTTTCTCTGGGTACTCCAGCTTTCCTCCCTCCACAAAAACTACCGGTAACATCTCCAAATTCCAGTTCAATCAGTATTGAGGACCTGCATGAAACCAGATAAGCCGGGCTGATGCGGCTTCCACTATAAATCTCAAAATTTATTATTATTATCATTATTTGTGTGGCGGTAAAAAATGGACAGAAAGGAAGCATTTGTTGCTTGTATTATTCATACATTATTGTATCCTTGTCATCTGGAGCACTAAAAAATCAACCCAAGCAAAAAGTGGTAGGGCTATCCTACCAGCTCCTCCCCTATGCGGCACCTGGTTATGGACTGTAAATTGAACAATCAGAGGCATCAGAGCATGCATATAATTATAAATAATTAGCCCTAGAAACCAAACCAGTTTGAATCAGAATTCAGTAATTTTTCCTGCTGCATTATTTGAAGTTGTACTGATATTGCAGTAATGTCTACTTTGTTTTCCAACTGACAGGCGTAATAGAACTGATAGTATTCCTTGGAGGCATGGTGGCTCAACTGACCAGCGGTTTGTACATTGAAAAGCTGGGATTCATAGGGCCCTATTGGATCATTTTTGGATGTCACATGGCGGCCATGCTCTACGCTGTTTTCTTTGTTCCGGAATCAAGAGCCAAATCTAGCATTGTAACAGGACGATTATTTAGTTTCGAGAACTTTAAATCTCCCTGGAGGGTGTACTTTGAGGCTTCGGGGCCCCGGAAAAGAAACTTGGTGGTTTTGACTTTTTGCACTGGAATTACTGCCATAGCTGTGATGGGCATAAGTGGCGTGGTCAATCTTTACACTCTGCACTCGCCGCTTTGTTTCTCGCCAGAGTATGTGGGCTATTTCCTAGCATTTCGCCAGTTTATGCACGGAGCGGGCGGTGTGACTGCTATAAAAGTGTTTGGAATGTGTCTCTCTGATGCCAATGTCAGTCGTATCGCGGTGATGTCTTATATAGGATTTCTGGTGTGGCTTGGATTCTCCAAAACACTTCTCATGGTCTTTATAGGTAAGTGAAATGATAGTAAATACTTAGTTACGCAACGCTTTAGGGTAGTGTACCGTAGAATATTCCATGAGTCACTTAAATTTTCTCGGTACACAAACGAGCCTTAATTGCAGGTTTTCAGTGTCACGCCATTCAAAATAGACCAAAATAAAAAATGAAAACCGTTTAATAAGTCCAGAATCTGGAAATAGAAAGAAGGTACATATGCAAAGACTCTCGCCAAGATTCAGATCACATTAATTTTTCTCATGGAAGATATGCGAAGAAACGTTTTCCCCAAATTTATAGAGATTTGTATGGAGACGCCATGCTGGTGCCCATGTACATGGGCACCAACATGGCGGCCGGAAACCAGCAGAAACATCTGTCACTGAGTTTTGCTACGAAAGAGTGAATTTATCTCTCGAATAACTCAAAAACGTAACAATAGTACTTTATTCTAATACAAGAACTGTTCAGATAGCAGAATTCCCGGAAATAAGTCACCTTTTAAACCAACTCTCGCCCGTCATGTAAATGTCACGTCACGCAGAAGCTTAGAAATTCAAGGGTAGTCTATCACTAAACCAAGAACCCATTCGGAGTGAAAATATGTATGAATATTAGTTTTTAGCTGCTCTCATACAGCATGAAAGTAAAATTTCAGGAGGATTAATATTTCTGAAGTTTAAAATTTAGTGACGTCATGTGAAAACCAGCAATAAGTGCGTGTATATGCCCAAAAAATACAAGTGACAAGTGGGATATTCCATGGTATATCACGAGAGAACATTGCATAGTAATTTTATACCATAACATAGAAAGTACAGTGACCAACAAACGCCCGCCGCATGATGGGAAGGTTAGTTGTAAAATCGTGGATATGCAATGGTTTTCCTCTATTCTGATTGGCTGTATTTTCTCTGACATGGTATAAAGCCTTTTAGATTCCTAGAGGGGTTTTTAGCTGAAGCAGGAATGGGCCATGGAGGATAATTCCCCCTCCCCCCTAACTGTGATGCTATTCAATATTGTCGGTTGCCACTGCTGTAGGACTCACTTATTCTCACCGGGATTCTCTAATGTTCCTTTATTCCTTACAAGTTACCATGGCTACATACAGCAAGCAATACGTTACTTAAGGAGATGTATTACGTAGCCTTAATACCACAGGTTTCTATGCAAGTTCAACGATGCCCTTACTAGGCTAATTATGTATCGCTTCCCCTCTTTCCACTTGGTGCGTTCAAGTGTTCTACACTCCCTGGGTTGTTCTAATCCTGATCTTGCGCTTACTTTCTTAAGGGAGTTACGTGCCTACCCATAAATAGTCCCATATTTTTTCACATTCGTGGTGTTAACTTGAGTTTTAACACAGTCATTGTTCTTTCAGCTCCCATTATTGGCATATTTGGAGGTGCTGGTCCCCCTGTCTTCAGAGCGATGATGTCGAAGATTGTCAGCGCAGACGATCAAGGTAGAAATGAAGTTAACGATAATGAACCCAGTCAGCTCGTAATGTCAATTTCTAGTAAAGATATGTTAGCGATTCAGAGGAGAATAACATGAACACAATTGCGGACGATTACAATGGGTCGCAGAAGATCGTAGTATTGTTGGTAAAATATTCAATTGGTAGCATTTTCTGCGATTGTTATCGCGAAACACGCATTGGCGACCGCACTTGACTGTTATCGGAATGACCTTGTTCCGTTGTTAGCGATGGCGTTCATGTGCGATCACATGGAACCAGGGTCCGGTTGTTCGAAAGGGTTGGAAGGTAAATATAGTGTTAGAAGTTAATCGACGTTTAAATCTCTTGTTTTACTGAAAAGTGTTATCATTCAATACTAATATTCCAGGAGTGTGACATTGCGTAAAGTCAAAACTGTGGGAGAAAAAGTACTAAGTGAAACAGAAACCCTTAATGAAAATTTGCAGAACTAAAATCAGGTCTGCGGCATAAAAAAATCTGCGACCTTAGTGAACTTAAATTTACGCCGTATATCTTGACCAGTAGGAGTATTGTTTCCACCCCTCCCTCCCCTGCGGCTGGAATGCAATTGTCCATCTCGGAATGGCCAGTTTCAGTTTAAGATTTCCGTCAGAATTTTGTTCAGGTGATCCCAGTCAGACTGGAATCGAACGTGCTAACTTGAAGCGTTATATCATCATCCGCTATAAATAGGCGTAAAGAGCCGGCTTTTTTTCAATTTATGTCTTGCTCCTTCTACGTTTAGACTGGCCAAGTGAAGGTGATCTCATCCTTTCTTTGTTTCAGGCTCACTGTTTTCTGCAGTTTCCTCAGTGGAGATGCTGTGCACCTTTGGTGGAACAGCCCTGTTCAACTCACTGTACCCCAAATCATTAAAATTCAACGTGCCTGGATTTGTTTTCGTTCTGGGAGGCATTTTGATGTTATTGCCTTTCTTCTGTAGCTTGTGAGTGAATATTTCATGTATAACTGCATTTTGTGGTTTACATGACTAGTTTTGACAAGGGTTTTGTGGTAAAACCCAGATCTTTTACGCCTTTAAAATGAGAGGCATCGAGGGCCGAGTTTATCTTTTATGGTTGGCTTGTATTCGGGAAGGGGTGGGTTTGTGGACTCAAAACAGGAAGGGATATTTGAATCAGGGTGTTAATTGGGTTAAGTGTTTAGCTTATAATGGTGTTTCTTTTGATATCGTAGCGGTATAAACAACAAAATATGAACTGACTTGCGTATAAAAGAGGATCGACTTTTTAGCGTATGCGGTACTTAACCGCCAAAGGTTGCTGACTTTCCAGGACAAATACAGAACAACTTTTTTAGATGCACTTCTGGAAAGCCTTTATACCGTCATATTTCGTCTGTTGTGTGTCATGTTGGAGTTTGACCCTGATTCAGTCTCATTGCGTGCCTTCAGTGTTAGTTACCAGTTCCAGGCTTCTCTCTTCGCTTCTTTGGTCTTTGGTGCTGATAGAGGGGAATGGTTATGAAACTCGACAAAGTTCTTTGTTGTATGTTTTTGTTCGCATTTTTGGCCTCGACCGTGCACAAAACACAATAGTCGTTTACTACCGACCGAGGAACTAACCAATAGGAATGTTTTCATTACGTAACTCATGCATAGTGCATGAACGCAAACTGAACAAAAGATTGTACACGGTCGCGGACCTTCCAACATAAATCTTGGCATCTTTGTCTGCTCCTTCGATGTTTGCATGGCTTCATAACCACTCCTCTCTATTAACTATGTCTTGAGGGATATTTTGCTCAGTCTGATACTGTTAAGCGATTACTTCAGGAAACCCATTCCTACAATAAATTTATACTTGAGCAGCCTTATTTTCTCTGATTGGTTGCTTTGAATTTTCCCGCGTAAGCAACAACCAATCAGCGACACCTCACGAAGGTCTGCACAGTAGCGTCATCAGAATGAAATATTCAGATTTGCCCGCGTTCACAAAAAGCAGGAAGAGGATTGGGCGCGAGAAGGCTCTTGTTTGTCAATGTAGATTAATATCGAATTCAGTTATTGATTTTTGTTTCTGACTTGCAGCTGCCTGAGAGATCAAGCAATGTTCGCACGGAAAAGGTTGATTGTGAACAGCGGATACGAAAAGATAAACTCTGACGAGGAGGGAGAAGACGAAGAATATACAGAAGAGTCACCAGATGACGCATAAATCCTCGAGAGGTTGCAAAATATATGTAAAACACTGCAGGCAGATCTGTTCTTATTATAAATTGACTGATAATGCAAAAGAAATGTATGAAGTATTGGATAACTGATTTCTTGTATCACAGCCGAGCGCGTTACTCCAATTCTGTCAGCGTGACGGAGTGACACACTTCAGCTCGAGTGCATACTCGATAATTATGCGCGCCAAGTACATACTTGATAATTTTTAGTCATAATTACGTGAAAAATCACGAATCGATGACGTGAAATGATTTGTGACCGTTGCTTGGGCTGTGACACGCAGACGAAAAAACAACCCTTGAATTGGGGGAACTTCGTCATCTGTTTTAAGCTTCCCCAGGAAATGACTCACAATGGCGTGATATAGTTCATTTATTTTTATTCAAGAGCCAAATTAAACTTTAAGTAATTACATTGTCATAGAAGTTTATAAACAATATATTTAGAAATGGTAAATAGTTTTTACAGATAATATTTAACAACAAGATATGACCTAAGTTTGTATAGAGAATACAATAGTTGATACATACCATTCATAATAAAATACCTTGAACGCTTGTGAACCGGGTAAAATAGGTTTCCGTTTGTTCCTAGATAATAATGAGCTAGTCTGCAAGGCTCTATTACTGCTGATCCGCTGGTTTAAGGTTTATCTATGGCGTAAAAATCGAACCGGCCAGGATTAAGTGGTAGTCGGTTACCAGACAAATTCTCGTCACTTTCTCAGTTATGAGATAACATTTCATCTCGTTTCTCAGCCTCTTGTAAACATCAAAATCTTAGTTCTCGCCGGCATTGATCCTTAGAGGGCATAACTAGGTCTTGCAATACGATTGACTCAAAAATCGCCTGTTGTCAGGCTACCGGCTACGGGGCAAGTGTTTGGTAGATCCATCAAAGAAAAACCTCCTGTGTAAGGTAATTTTTTTTTTAAATTACAAAATCACCACTTAAAGATATTTGCTTTTGTGTTAGTAATGTCTTTTTTTTAAGATTTCCTCAAACGTCATGACCAAAAAAGATCACTTCGGCAAGCATTACACTATTAAGGACAAGTTTTTAGATCTGTTTTCTTGCAACGAGTACATTTTTATACTTGTTAAACTAATTTTAGCCTATACGAAAACTACTTCTTGAAACTCGCAATAATAAATGACTGTCAGTTTTCTCATAGTTTTTTCTTTCACTTCCCGCTATTTAAAGAGTTCCTTTTCTTCTTTTTATCTTTTTGCATTCTCCATTGGCAATCCGTCTTGATGAGATCCGTCTTCGGCTTAGTATCAGAGATAATGTATAATCAGCAATTGAACTGAATATTTCTGCAGCAGTCCAATATGAAGGCATAATTTTCACGTATGCTGATACTAGAGCCAAATATATCCCTTGCCCTTAAGTATTAAGGCAGTGCTCCCTTAACAGTGGACGTAACAGTTAGTTTGGGGTCTGAAACACGCGTCTAAACGATGGAGCAGAAAAGCCCGGGCCCTTATTATATGCCGGTCGTCACGTAACGACAGTAGCAGCGTGACGATCCAAATAACCTGGTATCGGACCGTCCATAAATATAGCCTTTATGCTAACAATTGACATTTTTGACGCAATGAAATAACGTAATGTATTTTTTCACGGGCTCAGTACCTGTAGTAGCTCTAAAGTCGGTTTGTTTTTGAAGGTCAAAGGTGAATATAATATTGCGAGTTTTCGGAGTCAGTAAACAAAACAACGATTTGTGAAAGCAAACTGTCCGGTATCAAACGGGCAAAAGACGTCTAGCGGTCAAGAACAGTACGCGAACAAAACGATTCGGGTTGGTGACTTTTGAAGTACGGTAAGTGACTTATAGCTCTATATTGAGTATCAATTATCGGGTTCTCTTGCCGCCGCCTTTACGTTCGTTACTTTTGAACTTGCTCGACCATGGAGTAATTCGCCCCAAGTTATTATAGAGTTCCTGCTTCGATGCAATGTTTACAACGCTAATCAAATCAGGATTGTAGCCGTTTATTCAGCGGTCGCTAATCAAACCCATGATAAAAATTTAGGATTTTAACTCTGTTTGGGAAAATGGAGGCGTGCCTCGAGGTCTCGATTGGACCGGGACAGAGTTCATTTAAGGGCGACCCTCTTCGGCGAAATAAAAACTTTCCTTCGCGTTCTACGATTACTATTTGTTTTTCCATAGTAAAAAAAGCTCTTAGCTCATAGGTTGTGTTAATCGCCAAATTGCAAATGCGTTTTCTTCAACGGAAACTTTATGTAATCGAACTGCTCGCGCAGATTTACAACATATTCATGTTGCATTTTGGGCACGAAAGAGTGGCAATCGTCTAGAATCTTCAAATTTTTGTAAAGAACCAGGGTTATGACCGTGCAGTGGTTTAAAAGATTTGAATACTCACCACCTTTTCGCATATTTGTGCCAATTTTGTTGCCTGTCCTAAATTCTAAATTTGCATATTGGTTGTGTTTATTCTTTTTCCCCATTGTTTGTGCTACCATAACAATGTATTCGACCGTCATACATGATCAAACTTGAAAAGCGGCGCTTCTTTCTAATCCAACTCGCTTGATTTTCGTGAGGGAAAAAATTGATATGTCGATGTATTGCGTGACCGATTACATTTTGCTTGACTGTTTGACTTGTTAAGTAAGCGCCACGCGAAGATCTGACGCGCTGTTCATGGATACCGTCAGTTCAAAGTAATCTCCAATCCACTGCTTTGTCTCTTGTAGTCCAACGAATAACTTCCGCCAATGCCGCTGAATTTGCCAAGATGGCGGCGTTACCTAACAGTGGAGCCGGTTGTGTTGTTTTACACATTTGGATTGTTCATGAGCCTGCCAGTGCTGACACAGTACGTGTATTACAGAGTCAGTGAATTCAAGGGCTTCCCTTATAACATATCGGACACTTCAGAGAAAGGATGCGTCGATGATGGAGGAAACTCGTCCATGAAGGAGTTAGAGAAAGAGGTACGTACGGCCACAGTCACGCAACACTTCTCTGTATAAATAGCTTGACGTGACAAGCAAAATGAAGCCTGCGAAGAAATCGCCATGTTTAGATTTTCCCAACTACAGTGGAATCCCGAGAAATCAGGGGTAAAATTACAGTGTTTGACTGAGGAGAGGGAACGACTTTTGGTTCGAGTTATCAAGAGGTTCGAAAAAATGAGGGTTCGAGAAATCGGGATTCCACTGTATTGACACATGTAATGACAATTGAGTTGTGTCTAGCCTGCAAGCAGGCTCTCCGTATGGATTTGCTTTCGAATGGCGCGCGGTCAAGTCGAAAGCAGATCTCGGCATGGCAATAACCCATACCGAGAGCCTGCTTGCAGGCTAAGTTGTGTCGTCAGCATATCTTGTTGCAGCCCCACTGAAGCATTCTGATAACGTAAAACGTTAATCTTTAAACCGGTTTTTTTCCCCTCTAAGGTTCAAGACATAGCCGCAAAGATCGACATGGGCAACGTCCTCTTCCTGTCCATACCATCTATTTTCATGGTCCTTCTTCTGGGCCCATGGACGGACACCGGTGGAAGACGTCCCGCCTTGCTGGCCCCTCCTATTGGAAGTGCTATCGAGGCCATTCTTATTCTACTCATAATGTACCTTGAGTGGCCTGTGTATATCCTCTTTATCGGAGAGGCCATAAATGGCTTCTCGGGTTTCGCCACCATTATGACCATGGCTGCGTTTTCCTACGTTGCTGATATAACCACTGAACAAAGACTGGCCATCCACATCGGTCAGTATATAACTTGGTGGCCTCATGGTTAGTGCGCTCGACTCCGGAGCGAGCGCTCCGGGTTCGAGCCCTGGCCGGGGACATTGTGTTGTGTTCTTGGGCAATACACTTCACTCTCACAGTGCCTCTCTCCACCCAGGTGTATAAATGGGTACCGGCGAATTTAATGCTGGGGGTAACCCTGCGATGGACTAGCATCCCATCCAGGGGGGAGTAGAAATACTCCTAGTCGCTTCATGCTACTGAAACCGGGATAAGCTCCGGCCTGATGAGCCACTAGGTTCGTATGCAGACTTTTACCCTGTTAGTAACATATTTAAGAAGGTAGTACTAAACAATGAAAACTGAGGCTTGGTAAAAAAAAAATGACTTGAGTTGAATTGAAGAAAAAATGTCAGGTTAGTAAACTCGCTTTGATCCGGCGCAGTTTTTCCACACACTTGGACTTAATTCACTACGAAACAAGGGCGGCAACTTACTAAGGAAATTGCTAAGAATTTTGATTGGTGGAGAATCTATCTCAGTCTGTAGAAAGCAAATTTGTTGTTCTAAACGTGAACTTCTTTCTTTACAAGCTGTTGTCCAGTTCGTTGTATTCATTGGCGGTGTTGTGAGCCAACTGACCAGCGGTGTGTGGTTAAAGAGGCTCGGTTTCATCCCACCTTACTGGTTCATTTTCGCATGTCACGTGGCCTCTGTACTGTGGGCAGCCTTTATGGTGCCGGAATCCAAACAGAAAAGCCAGAAAAAGAAGATGAGATTTTTCAGTTTCGACAGCTTCAGAGCAATCTGGAGTGTGTACAAAAGGCCAAGAAACGGCGGCAGAAAAAACCTCATCATGCTTCTAATATCGGACGGTATAATCACCCTGGGCGTCATGGGAATCAGTGGGGTGGTGGCGCTATTTGTCCTACGCACACCTCTCTGCTGGGGCCCGGCAACACTAGGCGTGTTCATGGCCTTTAGGTTCTTTATGCAAGGCTTTGGTGGCATCGCTGGTATCGGAATCCTTAAACGCTTCATGTCCGACATCAATGTGACCAGGATTGGTATGGTGTCACAGTGCGCCTCACTCGCTTTCTTCGCCTTTAGTGATCGCACGTGGATGGTCTTCTTAGGTAAGAAAGAATTACTGGGTCATAGCTTTTCTCAAGCATCTCAGCGGAATCCTGAATCCGAGAATTTGATTGGCTAATTACACCGGCCATTTTTTTTACGATACGGACTCTGAGTTTCGGACCGCTCACATCCCCATGCTAGGAACTTAGGTTTTGGTTCACTTTAAGCTATGTAGGCCAATGTAAAGCGAGAAAAAAAAAAGAAAAACGCGAGAAGTAAACAAGGCATAGACTAAATTGGAAGCTATCAAAGCGAAGAAGGTCTGTTATGTATCGGCATTTTAATGACTCTTTTACTCTGCGTTTTATTTTTCACTGTTTATTTTGACAGTTTTAATCAAAAGATAAACAAATAAAAATGTTATTTGGTGGCCTTGGTCGGTCCGTATGGAGAAAAACTGTGCCCTTGGCCTACAGCCTACGACCCTCAGCCTACAGACCCCCCCCCCCCGAACCCATGACCTTTCGATCCCGACCTCTCGCTGCAAATAACATAGACATGTTTGTCTGTTACAAGAAAGTCAGACTACATATTTTTTGATAGAGCTTGACCAGGTTTACTGCGTTTAGGAATTCATGCAGTTCATAACGAGAGAAAATGAGGGCTTGATTGGGGGCGGGCGGACAGATACGGGGTACCCCGTTCACAGCATGTGGAAATCGTTTTAGTTGCCCTCAGCTATTGTTGAATTTTCTTTTCATTTCTTTAGTTCCTATCATTGGAATTTTTGGAGGCGCTGTTGTACCGCTGTACAAAGGAATGATGTCACAGACTGTAGATCCCGATGAAAGAGGTCAGTTGTCTCTTTACTATTGTGTGTCTGCCTACTGACACATGCCCAGTTCTCTCGATGAAATGCGCCCGCAGGGAATCAAAACTTTCGAGAGAGAGAGACGGGCGTTTTCCTAACGCTAACAAATGACGTCAGTCTTTTCTTTCCTCGTTACTATTGTAACAGATATTTCTCCTGTTCTGTAGGTGCCATGTTCTCCTCCGTGACTACTGTGGATACGTTCTGTAACTTTCTTGGCGCCTTCATCTTCAACCCGATGTACATCCGATCGTCTAACTTCGGTTTCCCAGGGTTACCATTTCTTGTGAGCGCCGTCCTTATCATCATTCCTCTAATCATGACCAAGTAAGTAGCAGGCCTCAGGGAAAATGACGCTAATTCAAAATTTTGTACGAGCATTGCTGCTTCCCTTTGACAGATTGCCAGTCCATTGCAGGCCACCGCAGCTTTTTCGATTTTCCTACACGATTTCACCAGCATCCATTTATACTCCTCAGCAATGGTAGAGAGAGGTTACTGGGATAGCAGAAAACCCGCATGGCCATGAACAAAGCAACGCCAAATTATAAATTAATAAATCAATGCCCACCAAAACCGGACTCAAGACCATGCTTCTCATATCAAAGAAAACATTCCAAGTTAAAGTTAGTGGTGGAAATAATAGCCTCTTCCAGGTCAGGCCCCAGTTGTTCGAAGGCTGGATTACGCTATCCACCGCATATATCGCTATCCAGTGGGTAAGTGTTAACAAAACAAACCATGCTATCCACTGGATAGTGATTTATCTGGTGGGTGGTGTTATCCACCTTTCGAACAACCTGGGCCAGGGACCCGTTTCTCGAAAGTCCCGGAAACTTTTCGGGCCCGTAGAGCCATTTTAGTTTAAACTTCTTGTGCGAAGAGAACCTCTGTTCATATTAAGACTGTGATTAAAACAGCTCTGTAATGATAAGGTTTGAGATTTTGCTACGGCTTTCCGGGTGTGAAAACTTGTCGGGACCTTCGAGAAACGGGCTCCAGGTGTTTAGTTAGCTGAGGCACAGTGGGAAAAAACAGCGAGGGTGGGGCGAGGCGTAGAAAAAGCGAGAGAGGCTTGGTCCGAGGAGCGAACGAAGCGTTTCTATCGATCGCCTTCCCGTGCCGCGCTTCTCCTCTATTTTTCGTGCGCCATTTTGCGCCCCAACTGTCTGAACGCCTGGAAGAGGCTATGCAAATGATAACTCAATGACTAATTTCAAATTTACTGTATGATGTTACAGATTTTTAAAGAACCCATCGTCATTTCAAGAGGAGACAGAAACAATTGAAGAACCTGAATTGGATGAGGAGGACGTAAAACTCAATAGCACCGAGAAACCTGCTGTGGATGAGGAAGATGTAAAATTCAAAGAAGTTCCGATTGACGATAGTGAAAAAGAACCCCAGTCTACGTCACTTTAGAGGGAGGAGAATTACGATAAATAGATGCGCTTTCCATTGGACCAAATATTTCAGCATTCGCTACTTGCACATGACCCATAATCCCTTGCGTTTTGGGGGGTAACCAGTAGAAGAAATGTATGGTATCATGACAAAATTAGTTCGGTGAGCTCGCAAAACCAGCTACTAATGCTTAAAAGTGCACCAGAATTTACCAAAATCACGATAGGAGAAATTTGTACTAGTTTATAACTAAATGTAGAGAAATTTTTTTTGTCCATACATCGTCTGTAAAATTACAAGACGATGTATGGACAAAAAAAAAATTTCTCTACATTTAGTTATAAACTAGTACAAATTTCTCTTATCGTGATTTTGGTAAATTCTGGTGCATTTTTAAGCATTAGTAGCTGGTTTTGCGAGCTCACCGAACTAATTTTTGTCATGATACCATACATTTCTTCTACTGGTTACCCCCCAAAACGCAAGGGATTATGGGTCATGTGCAAGTAACGAATTTTCCGGATTTTTTTTATCAAAAAGTGGACAACCTCATAACGTATACACAAATTTCCGGTCGAGAATTTCTGTTCCATTTGATTTTCCTTCCGGAGTTCACGGACTTTTCATGATTGAATTTTCCACTTTGCGAAGATGCGGTAATTTCCTGATTTTCCGGACATTTTCCAGGAATTCTTCGTTTTATTTACCCCCGTTTCCAAAGTTCTGGAATTTTTGGTTGAAAGGAGAGCTTTCCAACATCCGGCAAGTTTGCACATTCTCGCCTTGAGGGAAGTGTTGGTTCATTGGGTAAAAACACGAATTTCGGAAATTGTTTTCAGCAGTGGTCGTGTGCATGATTTTTTAATGGTATAAGTACGCGTGGAGGAACAAATCTCTCCCCCAATCTAGGAAGTGTGTGATTGGTTGTTTCTATCGCGCTCAAATTCAAAACTGACCAACAGCTAATCAGAATTCTGTAGAGTTACGTCATTAGTTTGGAATTTGGATTTCGTGTCTCTCGCGGGTACAATTTTAACGTGAGAAGACAAGTTTGTTTACAGAGGGCCTCTCAAAGAAGCGGGAGTAGCATGTATCTTGATCCCTTGAAAATTTCAGTCTTTCTCCCTTGTTCAAAGTTTCAAAGTTCTCTTCAATGGTACAAAAATATCACTTGTTCTCTTGTTACAAATGCGTATGTTCGCCTAAATCCCTGGGAGTCCCTCTGTATAGACGTTCGGTGTATGAGAAGTTGCGTAGAATCTAGAGCAACAGGTACAATGTAGAACATTCTAGACTGTCCTTCTTGGAACACTTCCCTGTTACTTTGAGATAACCTGGGTGATGTAATTTATGTCTAGTTATTTAGTCAAGATAACACATCATTTTGGTTTACAAAACCCCGTGCTTTAATATCATATAAAATGCTACAAATTCTGTTAACCTTATTACATAGGCTTAACATTCCCTTGAAAAAAATTCTCATAAAAGGACAGACCTTGAGTAGTAGATTGAAAATTTTAAAAAAAACTATTGATTCTATTATTCCAAAGAAACTGTTAGAGCGGGTCAGGGGAAATTTCCTTATCGATTGTTTTGCTATCAACAAGTGTTGTGAATCTCCTCTTATCTGTTATTGTTTATGCCAAAGATTTCTCTTCAAACTCAAAAACCAGTCATAAAAATTTTAAGTTATTGATACAGTGCACATACAAGATTATTAAAAAAGAAACACTTCACTTTATCACATCGTGAAATCAAATTCCAAATAAACAGTTTGCAACAAGAAAACACTCTATCTTTGTTTCTACCTTCTACTTTCAGCTTCATTTTTGAATTAAAAAGAGAACCACGAGATACATAAAAAACATGCTGTACTAAGTACTGGTTATATATAAAATTCCGATTAAAATGGCGTAAAATTGAACGGTGAAATCCCCAACAACTGGATCAGATTCCTGCAAAAGAATGCACAAACGCAGCACTGGTAAGAGGAAAATGAGAATACCTACATGTATTTACAATGCATATTGAAGAATATCTAAGATTTCAAAACTTGACTATTTTCTTTCAAGACAGACACTAAATTTTAGTTTATTGTGTTTTGCTTCTTACGGGCCATTACCCCAGGGGATTATGGACAAAGTAAGTTTTGCTTCTTACAAGGCAAATGTCGCAAGGCAGAAAAAAAAAACAGGTCTGATTGCCCTGAGCAAGTACATTTTAATCTTGGGCAAGGGAAACTAGAAGTTTGGTAGGAGAGTGAAGTGAAAATTTTCATAATTTTCAACCAAAAACAATTTCGAAACTTCAGACTGCAAGATGAGCAAAACAATGAGTCGAAAGCATGGATTAATTTAAAATCCAAGCATACTAAATTCCTCGCGTTCGTCCTCTTTTAAAGATTATCACTGATCATAGGCACTACCTACATGTAGTAAATGATGCAGTAGATAAGGCACAAACATTGCACACCTACTGGGCAAGTACGTAATAGTTTAGTGTGGACAACTGTAAATATAAATGTACTGTCCCACTTGGCAACCGGATTTCAAAATAGTTTTCTTTCCTGTCCTGAGTGAGTGTTGTTTGACAACCTACATGTAAAATGTATAAGTTATGGCTGCAAAGGAATCTAAGAATCCTGGGATCTACGTGTAGACAATAATAATTTAATGATAACATTTTAACTTACATTTTAACTTACCAACTGATCTGCCAGTCTCTCAGTCTACGACAGCCGAGGTGCACATGGTATTCAAACCACAGCTTCCATCACCACGATAGATCAAGTAGTATCCCTATGGCAGAAAAAGTAAGAATTTAATAATTAAATTAATTACCTGGCTTTTCATTTACAGACACTTAAGACATGCAGGGGTCTTGTACTGTACAGTGTTAAGTGGTCCATGTTATAACAAATGACAAAATTTATTAATTATGTATGTAGCATACTTCTTTATAACGAATAATTGTAATCCCAGCCTATGATAGGTTTCTGCAAACAAACTAATTACGCATTATGTGGTATAACACACACCAAAGAACAGCAAAACTCTACTAGTGCGAAATGTCCACCATGCGTGTCTGGACACACCACACAAGTGGCACACACTCAGCTTTGTTATTGTCAGAGAAACGTGACACAAGTGATAATGCTTTACATGAGAAGAGGGAATGAAAAAATAAAGCACTGAAGACAGGCAACGATCTTCTACATGAGCTGTTCAGCAAAGTAGAATCATCTCACACTAAAGACAGGAAACTATAATTGTACAGTATCTCGATGATGTCCATGTTCCTGTATAAAAATTTAACCGTCGCTCAATGCCTAATACCGGTAAGTTATAATAGTAACTGGTACACTCAAAGAAAACCAACTCACTTGCTCTCCCCAGCTTTCTCCCCAGCTGCAGGGAAAACAAAATAATCAAAGGTAATATGAGAATCAAGCTACAGTCGCAAGTAGTTTGTACAATTTAATTATTATAGTGAAATTGTGATGATGGAGAAATACAGTCATGCACAAGTAGTGATTTCTTTCAATTAAAAGTACTAGATACATGAAAGTGCTTGTCTACCTGCATTTGTATGCATACAATGCATAAATACATGTAGCTAGAACTGCATTTAGCACATCTAGCACCATTTTCTCTATTTTTTGGTTTAGTTACAAGACCTGTAATAAACAAGATTTATTGTGCAAGATAACATCCAACCGAATAACAGTCTGTGATATTCATTATGTAATTCATTCATGAAACAATAGAACAAAACAACAACAAGAATGAACTTGTCACCTGTTCTTGATGATCCAATAAGGCTCCTCACCATACAACCAAGATTTCTCTAAAAACAAAATACAGAACAAGAAAGGGTTCGTTATTATGTCAAGAAAAACTCACTTAGTCCCTTGTACCTTGCAATCCCAATAAGGGTATTTCTATTGTCTTTACCCCAGTGGCCAAACACAGTTCAATACACTAAGATTGGCTTTGTTCTACAAAAGATGATGAAAGATAAGAGTCTATTTAGAATCTCACGACTGATAAAAACATTGAAAGACATGTTCATTATGATTGTCTTGATGCAATTACATTTTAACCCGATAGTGAAAAATATCCAAAGTATGCAAACCCCTATTAAGTGGCCAACTCCTATTAGGAAAAAAAAAGTAATACTACTAATGGTAACAATACATGTACTTACTGACACCGTAGCCAACAATCAGAACACCGTGGTCCAAGGAGGAAGGATTACAAAACATCTTCCATGGGTGAGCAACACCTCCCATGTAAAACTACAAAAAATGTCACAAGTTCAACATAGAACATGATAAGCAAAAATCAATTAATCAACAAGTAAAGAGCTACAGTTGTGCAATTAATGAGATATCAACACTGGCCATTTCTGAACTCTAAAATTATCAACATCTAAATTCTTGCAATTGAAGCATACAAACAAACAACAACAACATACAGTTGAACTGAATCAAGGTAGTGACACGACACAGCACTACACATGTACATGTGCACTCTACCTGAAGACGTGTATAGAAATTGGTCAGTAAAGAGAATCTGTACATAAATGTTAAGATTTCTACCTTACCTGCATCATGTTGGCATTGATACCAATAGAGATAGGTCCGTTAGCAACAAGCCAAGCTGCCATTTCTGTAATGATATTGTAATGACTTTATTAATATGTCTGCAAAGTTTACAAGTAGCTTAGAAAATAATAGTCTTCAACTAATACCACATGACATACATAGAAAGGCCAGCATATATGTATACAACTATGTAACAATAAACATACATTTGAAAAATACAAAATGGATGCAGTACTGATATCTGAATTGGACTACCACTGATATTTTCCAATTATTTACAAATGTAACAGTCAAAGACCTTCCCTTTTCTAAACTTGTTGCAGGCCATCTAAGTACAAGTATAGTTATATGCGAACATACCGGCATTGTGTTTGGCTTAATTATCAGCAACTGTTCTGCAAGATTAACATGTACTTCTTTCTTAAGGTTACCCCATAGTGTACGTTGGCCACATTTGTGAACAGACTTGAGGAAATGGGGAAAATTGAGCTCAACGACATGCACAAAATATACAAGTGCAAGTTGTTGCAAGCTAACAGAAGTTGTGTATTGGGTGCAACTCACTAGTTTCATCTTTGGATATGGACACAGAGCCATTGATGTACACAACTGCTTCTGACTTCTCGAACTTGCATTTCTCGCCCACTGCATCATAAGGATATTCCTGCTCTGTCTCAAGCCCACCTGGACACAAATGAAACACAGTGTCACAAACATGAAGCACGCAGTCAATAAGAGACTACTCAACAAGTATTGCACGGTGCCTTGCAACTTTCCAAAATGGCTTAATTTAAACTGCTGAATGTTGTAGCTTGTTGTACACGTACAAGCTTGAAGGCTAAGTTTAATCCTTTGGGCATTCCTTTCAGTGGCATCTGAAAGCATCTCACAGTACTGGTGTGCATCTCACACTGTCACATTCATTTGCTAAATACATGTCCTGTACTCCACTAAACTGGCATTGAAGCATCAGGTTCCCCAGAGAATGCAAAAGACATTTAGCAAGTACATTGAAATATCTCAACAAGCCTCCCTTAGTTACCCAGCATAGTGTTGTTTATGAATTTAGATGTGATTTGTGCAATACAATTACATTGCATACACACACCGCCATCTACAGGAGCGTGTTGAGGAACATAAACATTCCGTAACTGGAAAACATCTTAAGGATGAGTATAATTTAAAACCTTCGAACCTCTGTGAGAACTTCAAAATATTTATGAAATGCTGAAGCAAGCTCGAGTGTTTAATCTTTGAAATGTTGTTCATCCAAAAGAAAAGACCAAAACTGAACACTCAAGCTGACTCCATTCACATGAAACATGTTGTTTAAATTCGCACCCAAATACTTTGAAAAATCTGCTTAAGAAACAGACAATAGAATAAAACATGTTTTTGCACTTACCAAGTTTCATGATTTGTTTATAAGCATTGGCTGGCAGTCCACCATTGCAGCCCTGGTCAACAGTATCACAGTCAACAAGCTCTAGCAAAATAGAAGAATAGAAATTTAACATGTGCAAAAGTCCACTCAACCACGACAACAGCACATACAATGTACCTGCCCCAAGAGTACAGAGACTTGACTCTATTGGATAAGAGCTAATTTCCTAATATATTCGGGTTTGATTAACAACTACGTGATCTTAAATAAGTTTGTCACTTCATTATTTTTTGTTACCCATGAGGAAGGCATATGTTAATAGCCGAAACATTGGGTTTCAAAGAATTTTAATAGCTTTTTCTCGACCAGTGTAACATTTTTATATTCATCATGGAACCACCTGGTTACAAATCAGTTTTTTTAAATAAATGACATTGCCTGGACAAGCATTTATTTTGTGGCAACCACTTGGACTACAGCCGTCAGGGTTCGACATCTCCGCTAGCCCGATAGCCCGAGGGTAGTCAAAATTTTGTCGGGCTAGTAAAAAAACACGTTTAATAGCCCGCTGGCTAGTAGAAAGATCGAAATAAATTAGAAATGTTAGATATAATTAGTTTACCTGAAGTTTACAGTTGATTAAAAAACAAGAAAGTTTAAAATGTAATGATAATACCAATAAAGAAGGCATAAACCTATCATCTTCTGGCGTCTTTTTTTATCTTTCGTGTCGTTCGTAAACATCGCTAGATCGCAGACTCTGAGCTTAATGGTCAATCTCTTCCCCAGTCTTCTCCCTACCAATGTTGTGATGCCTTGCACATCACCTTGCACGATCACTTCGCACTTGAAGCGATTGTAAAGATGGAGAGATTTCTGACCAGATCAAGAAAACGAGGCCTACGAGATGCTGAGATCGATGTTTTAATAATTTTTGTTGACCTAGCAGTAGCAACTAATTGTAAACATGAACTGAAGATCAATTTAAGACACATCAAGTGAATGTGAAACAAACATTTTGTTAGCTTTCTCCTTAAATGACACATTATGCTATCACATTGAAAGAAAAATGCCATTCTTTATCATTTTAAAAGATCTTGCCAATAAGTTTAGAGAAAGGTTTGTGTGTTTGGGGTTGAAGTAGACCTCGAGGGAAATTGTTCTGGGCTACCAAGTTTTGTTTCGGGCTAGTAAATTCTAGAAATCACTAGCCCGGTGGCTAGTAATGCAGGTAGCCAGGTGTCGAACCCTGCCGCCGTATGTTCTGGACTACCATGTATGTCAGAGTAAATTTGTAGCAGAGATAACCAAAAAAATCAAAATAAAAAACCTTCAAAAAATCCCTGAAAAACTCAAAATCCGATTTTAAATACCTTAAAAGTTGTTCAAAGCAGAAATCCGCCAATTAAATCTTAAAAGTACATCAAAAAAATATCAACCCCACCCACCCAAAAAAAGCCAAAAATAAGCCAAAATATTTCTGAAAATGAACACTGTGTGCACTTTTAAATATTTGGATTGTCTGGTAGATTAGGTGACATGTAAGGGAGCACAGGAGAGTTTGGTGTGTATCCAGGAGACTCCCAGATAATCCACTAGAGTTGGCATAGATAGTGTAGGAGAAGGACTTTTTAATTTTCTTACAAGTTTCCAGTAAGACAAGCATCAATGTTTTTCCACTTTGCCTCCCACCCCTACACTGTACATAATCAAATGATTACTGTGGGATGAGTTGATTATTTCCTTTTCTCTAGGTTATTGTTTGTATATTCTCTTACATTGTTAAGTTAAGCTTTTCGTGTGTATTCATTCATTGTAATTAAAATTAATGTCGTTGTTGGGTTGCCCTGTCAATCGCCTCATCTAACATGAGTTTGGTTTTTATTAAAGGCATTATGTTTTGGCAGCTTACTGACACAGGATTTTAGTATCACCCAACTAGTGGACTAATGCAAATCCTGCATTTTAATTGGCTACGCTACTCGAAGACTGAGCGCCATCGAGCATGATGCTTTCTTTCATTTTAGTTGCAACTAAATATTCTTCAACTTACATTTGATAACTTTCTTATTGCCATTTCTGTCCGACTAGTTGGATGATACTAAAACAATTAGACCCTGCTTCGCCTCATGGGCTATTGACCCATAGCCCATTTGGGCTACAGGTCTAATTGTTAATTAATGGTGGCAGATCTTGAGATGACTGTGAACATACATGTAATACAAGACTGAAATAGGGGCTACACACCCCCCTCTATTTTTTATTATTACTTGTGGTGAATATGTACATGGATGTAAACACAGGATAAACTGTAAGCGCATTCAAGCCTTTTAGCTTACTGTGCATTTTTCCTGCAACTATACATCTTTTACAATGAATTTACAGGGTCTATAGTTGCGTGCATACTTATTACCTTGTTCACTAACAGAGATCAGCTGGCCTTTCTTGATTTTCCATTGTCCCTCGATATTTCCAGTTGTGGAGAAAGCCCAGCAGGAACCACACTGACCCTAAATTGTACAAGTATGATATCAATAACAGCGCTTCAAGCTCAAGGTTTTCAGAAGTCACCTTTTGGCAACCTCCCTCTGTAAAATGGTCGCCAAAATCAAATCGTTTTCAAAGAAGGACACTTTGTGCCACTTTACATGGGGTTAGTTCAGCTGACCAGAACGAGCCCACTATGAAATCGTTCGTTTTCGTTTTCAACATGTATTATACTCGCAAGAAAGCAGCTGGTATACATATCAAAAACAACAGCTCTGTTTAGGTATCAACAGAAAGTGTGATTGAATGTGAGATACATGTACTGCATGAACTGATTACCTGTTCTACTTAGCAGGGCTTCCAGAATTATGCGCCGATGCAAAATCGCATAATTCAGCTCTGAGCGCATAATTTGCATAATTCCGAAAAAAAAACCGCATAATGGTGCATAATGTTGGAAAATTTTGAAAATCTGTTTATAAGCTATGCTTTTTTCATACCTTGAGAGATGCATGGAATATTTTATCCCATACATACGGTACATTTTCACAGCAAATCAGTGCTCCAAGCTCAAGTTTTTCAGAAGTTGCCTTTTCGCGACCTCCCTCTGTAAAATTACGATAAATTTGGTCGCCAAATTCAAATCGCTTAAAAAAGGACACTTCGTGCCCCTTTACATGGGGTTAGTACTGCTGACCAGAACGAGCCCACATTGAAATTGTTTGAAGAACGTTCTGACGATGTCAGTGTTTTGGTTTTCAACAGTTTTTCTTGTTGAACAGTCTAATTTACCGTTAAGGAAAGTAAATAAAAGAAAAAAGAAACAGGTAAGAAAGACAACCATACAAAAATTGTGATTAAATTCGTTTAGTGATTATATTGGAAAAAACCCTGTTGATGAACAATCAGCCTTTTCTACTGCACCAGTCGCCACCGACCTGCTCGTAAAATTTAGTTGCCAAATTATTTTTCACTCGCATGGCGACCAAAACAGTTGCAGCTTGGAGCGCTGCAAATAGCCACCGCTTTGCTGCAAAAAGCGTTCAATTTTTTGCTAAAATGTTGCGCAATTCGCATATAATTCGGGATTTTGGGCGCATAATTCACCAAAAAATAGTGCATAATTTGCTGAAAAAAAAAAACCGCATAATCCTGGAAGCCCTGACTTATGTCTGTATGATATTAATGACCTAGTCAAAAGGAGCAAATTATATTTAAGGAAAAATTTGTTTGAATTCAAGATTATTCAGAATACTTGAAGGAATTGGTTTAAAATATGATCATTCACATATTGCCATGTACTTACTTGATTCTTGACAGGAGTTACAGCACCTAACAGAACAGTAAAACAAATACTCAACTAAAGTACAAATGTACTGCCAGTTACAAGACAAAGCTCCATACTACTGCCGAAAAAATTTCAAATACAAAAACAGCAAATTGAGCGCAAAGTACATGTAGATTTACCTTTGTCCCTCCAATCAAATGCTGCTGGAATCTCTCCCTTTGGTATTTCAGCTTCTTTCATTTCATACAAAGGTTTTCCCCATCCAGGCATTCTGTAATATTTCTTGAATTCCTCCACTTAAAAAAAAAACAATATTTAGATGTATAACACAACTGACATGCAGATCTGATAAGAACATTTTAACATATCTTACTGCGATAACACCCTAACTGTCTGCATGAATATGTACTATATTCTCATTTTCTAACATGCCATAAAGATACACTGTAAGCCAATCAGAATACAGGAAAGCCATTATATACTCAACATGATTACACACAACCTGTGTGCTACATTGATCTTGTTGGCCACTGTATGTGTTTCCTACGGCAAGGTATAAAACTAGTTATGCCAAACTTTCTTGAGGCGGTTGTATTGTCTTGTATTTTACATGTGAGTCATTGCATAGTCCTTGGCATGCCACTCAAAGGTATAGAATAACTAATATCTACATGTGTATTGGAAAGAAGTCTAAGTGTATGTCTTTCCTTGAGCATGTACATTGAACATGTGGATTGTGGTTATCAAATGGTAAAGATACATGTACATGTGCGTAAACATGACTATTAATTTAGTCGACCTACAGTCAGGAGGTGACAAGATGAATACAACCTTCATTTAATGTGAATGCGCTTAGACTTGAAATCTTACTTTGTTTCATCAAAGGCTGCTAATTTCAACTATACAACTGTATGTGATGACTTAACACCAACTAGACACAAACCTGTCAGATCACTATACACTGTCTCTCCATATTTGGCGGAGCCTTGTTCCATGTCCTGCATTTTTCGAGCCAACACCAAGTTTTCTTTGTAGATTTCAAATCGTTTCTTGTACTCTAAAAAGCAAGAATGCAAGATGCTGTTACTGTATACTGTACACTGTATGACAACTTTAAACTTTCTGTAAGACACAGCAGGTGCAAATACTGTATGACCACACTATACAATGTATGACTCCTGGGGGTGGGGGACAGGACATGCATATAGGGGCGGGGATGCTCATCGTCTCGCTTGGGGTGTAAATTTCAGATTTTTGTCTCACTTAGGGTGTTCTGGGCAAAATGCCATTATTTTTAACCATGAAGGTCTCAATATTAGGTAGTACGCTAAGAAATATAAAAATAAATATTTAATATTTATATTATTTCGGTCTCTTTTAGGGGTAAAAAAAGCTTGCGCCAAACACAGAATGGTCTCCTTTAGGGGTTTAATTCAAAATTTCTGATAAGCCTCCCCACCCCTTTCATATGCGAGTCCCCCCCCCGACACAGGTTCATTTTTTAGGAGTGTTTACGGTTTATAAATTGAAAATAAAGTTAAAAGAAGTCTTCAGTCAAGCTATCCTACTCAAAGTAATCAACTTGATTTCAGTATCTGTTTCACAATAGTTAAACTTTAACGGCAACTTGATTTCTGAGTCTAACATTCACTTGATTATTGGGCAACAGGCACCAGAGAATTATTTTACTTTAAGTTGCAAATTACATCAACAGCAACTCACCATTTTTGTCTGTTATGTAATGCTTCTTGTGCTTAACCACAAACTTGTGGAATGCCTCATCTAAACTGTTATCACCAACGGAGGCTTTTGGCTAAAGAAGTGAATTAAGAATACATCATTCTACAATAAGATTACAGCTCCTCTATCTCTTATGAACAACTTTTATGTGCTACACGTCCATACAACTAATTTCAGTTTTAATTAAAGAAATCAAGTAAGTTCATTGGGGTTACTGTACTAGAGAAGAACGTCTCTAATATGGATATTAAAAAAATAAAGATAAACTGTCTACGGTATGTGTTATTGATTTAGATGCCAGAGTGCATGTTTAAAAGGATCCGACCTACTAACTGTTGTACATGCGGTATAACAAAAAAAACACTACAGTAGATAAAATAAAGTCTACAGCTACAACATTAAATTTACTGCTTATTTCTGTTCACTCAACATTAAAAGTTCAAAAAGGTTGTTTTATATCAAACACAAGAGACAATGCTCTTCATCTATAAATCAAGATTGAAATATTAACAACTTGAGATCCGTGTTGACCAGTTTCCCATGTGCCAGTCTGTCCTATTATAGATCATGTACACTTTACAGGTTAACGCACTCAGCAAGTGAATTATCGAGATTTACCTGCACGAATTCACTAACAATGAACAAGAAATTTCAATACCGCATGAAGCTTCGTCGAGTGTGTTATTGAAAGTAGTGAATGTACATGTAGTAGTGAAATCGTTGTCAAAGTGGCTGTCATTTGTTTGCTTGACAAACTATTAATGAGTTTGAGAAGCTGTGCTCATAAAAATATTTGAGTGTCCCTAAATCTCAGTCACATTTTTAAGGCCTGTCCAAAGAGTGGTTATTTCATCCATACATGTACCTTGACAGGCTCTAGGAGTATTTCCTTCACCATGTTATTTTGATCTGGTTCTGACTTTGCTTCAACAGGATTGCTACGCTCACAAGACATGATCTTTTCCTCCCGACCCACACATTCATGGCTTACGAGGTCTTTTCTCTTCTCCCATGGAACACTGTAAACCACAAACCTACATTGCATCTGTGGAGGAACAAGAGTCAGTGCTATTTACCTTACTGTTGTTTGTTTACATGTATCACAGATTTTCTTGTGATCAGCTGTAGGTTAGAGAAACCACTCAGGCAGGTTACCAATGTGGAATTTACTCAAAAAATAAGAGTCGAAGTTTCATCCAGGGTCAGGCACAGAGGATATTGACCGGACGGGAGGACAATTTTATCTCAGTGCCTGGTTTTACCAACTAGAAGAACGTTTTTCTTATAAATAATAACAATAATAATAATAATAATAATAATAAATAATAATAATAATAATAAATTTAGACTTGTATAGCATTGCTTCTTCAGAATCCAGCAGTGCTTTACAAAATATATAAACCGACTAGATGTCAAGAAGTAATATATCAAACACGAGTGACAGTGTTTCATCAGGATATCCAAACACCGAGAAGAGAGTTGAAAATATGATGTGCAGCAGAGTATTTTTGACAAAATTTGAGGTGTTTGGATAGCCGTCTCGAGTGTTTTATATATCTTCTCAATCTAAACAAAAACTAAGGAGTAAAGAGAGAAGGAAATTTGGCCAAATTTATGCTAATTAAGACCGGGTATCCAAACCTCCTTCACAGTTGTGATTTTCTTTGTTTTAACTTGATGAATTATTAATGAGTTTGAGAAGTTTATTTCAAAATGTTTTGCACACCTGCTCTCCTGCTGACAACTTTAATTAACCCTTGTAAGAGATTTTTAATCGTGGGAGTGGACATTTATTACAATGTACATCTACATGTAAAAGGAGGATGCCAAGCTCGACAAATTGCGACCACTGGAGTCGCCAATGTGACCAAATTTTTTTCACTAGCGACTAACTTTCCATGCTTATCACTGATTGAAACATTTTAACTGGTGAGTAAATCTGAAAACATAGGAAACAGCTGGACCCAAGGCTTTTTTCCTGCAAGTTGAGCCCTGGGATGCTAAGAAAAGTCATTTTTAGTACTTATAACAACATTTTATTAAGCATGAGGGTACTCCTAGACTGATACATGACTGTACACTAAAACCATGCCATGCCATGAATCAGAATGGCATCTATTCAAACTGTCATTTAAGCAATAGAGCACTTTGCACATAGCCTCATTTAAATATGACAAGGGTTGGGAGAATCCAAGATGTAGTCAAGGGTTTGCATAACTTTCCAGAATTCTCCCAACCCTCCGAGTGTTTAGACAAGGCTATGTAAAAAAAGTGCTCTATTGCTTTGATGAAATAATTCTCAAAAACACGCACGAATCTAAAACGTCACAACTGTGTTTAAATACTCTCATCTAAACACACCTATCAACCACTGAGAGCACGCGTAGTGGCTCAGTTATGTTATAAAGTAGAATATTACACCTATACCTCCAGTGAATCAACAGGGCAGAGCTCCAAGGAAGCAGATTTGTGAGATTCATCATTACGACAGCTTCTGGAAATGCCAACCTCAGTAACAATGCAGAATTTTTGCCCAGCAACAACCTAAAATGTAAAGGTTGTAAACATGGTTAAAAAACAAATATTATGCTCAAAATTAATGTACTCACAGTACATGCATTGTACTTGTGTAATGGTAACTGGGCCAAGAGAAGTACAATCCAGAAAGTACTGAGGTAACACATTTGATGATTGGACAGGCATGCAGCAAAAGGCTAATTTGAAATTATGCAAAGCAAAACCAGGAGCAAGAATTTTGCATTAACCACTTAAGTGCACATAACTGACAAGTGAATGGTGTACATGCACAGTATTGTGCAAAAGTAATGCAAAAAAATAATCAAATATCACAACAATCACAATTTAGTATATATCACACAAGTGAATAGTACTTTTCGTGCATGCTGATTGGCTAGCTCGGAGGTGATTAGCCAAGTACTATTCACCTCCGAGCAGCCGAAGAAAAACAAAATGGCTTCCTGTTTCCCTTTGTCGGTATATTGTCACAAAGAAAGTTACCCTCTGGTCCACTAGTTATTCAGCTTGTGTGGTATATACTAAAACAATTATTCACCTCAGTGTCGATGAAAGTGGTGGATATTTACCACTGTTCACCTCCACTTTGGTGAATAATTGTTGATTTATCAGTAAATATCTCCTATCTCCTTACAGACACCTCGTTACAATTTGGCCTTAAGCCGTGTTCACACTAAATTTTAATTATATTCCACTGAATTACGATTCAATCTATCATACTCCATTTGATTTTATTCAATTATGGTTCTGTTCACATCTGCAAAAATTCAAATAAACTAGGCAGGGTAACCTCGCAATCTAAAGTTGAAAACAAAACGGTGCCCTATCGAACAGCTGCCATGTTATTCATCGCAATACTTGATTTGGAGGCCAGAAAAAAGGCAAAGGAAGCTTTGAAGGCTAAAAGAAGAAAAATACGCCGTCTGAAACAGCAACAACGGATGAGACAAACCACCACGTGTATGCCATTTTGTTCAATCACGCACTGTAATTACTTCAAACAACCCCAAGGGTTTGTTTGAAGTAATTATAATCCAATTATAATCAGGGAATGTAATTAGTTGATGTGAACCCATTTCATATTTAATTCGATTATAATTCGATCATAATCGAGGCCTGATGTGAACACGGCTTTAGAGAAACAACCAAAGTTCTCTTAATCTGCTGATCTCCAGAGAACTCGCACTCAGCTTTGGTACTTTGGTGAACAAACTTGTTATCTTTGAGTGAATTAATTGCATCATTTAGAGGCAAGCTCACCCACAACATCAGGGTCCATCAAACCTACTCAGCCGTAGCAATTGTTATTTTATGACCATTATTGACAGCCCTGATTACACTTCCTCAAGTCACTAATTCCCCGAGGAAGAAAACACATCTTTCAGTTTGTGTCTAGGAAGTAAGACGTTGGCTAGAGTAAACAGATAAAAATAGACTACCTTTGAGGATTCTTAAATTCTGCAAGCCTATACCAGCGTAACAATTTGCACCAAGTTTGGTACAAGATCTCACATGATTCTTCATTTCAGTCATTCCGGTATGGGACCATGCATGTACTAATACCCCATTCACACCAACCTGTTAAACATGTTTAAAAGTGGTTTAACTGAGCAAGGTTACAATTTAGTTGCTCATACCATATATACACACCCCACAAGGCAAAAACCTTTTTTGAATAAAATATGTTAGCAAAGTGGTTTGAAATTTGACTGAAAAGGGTACTCGACAAAATCTTGATTTAGTTAAACTAGTTTAGTTGGTGTGAATGGGGTACAAGACAATAAATAAACCTTATTCTTGTCAATCGCTAGAAAAAGAAAGCTTTCAAGTTTACATGATTTATAACAAGCCAGCAGATATCTTTAAATTCTAATCATCGCATAAGAATGATGTCTTAGCTTTTCAAGATGGCAACCTGGAAACTGTTCTTCGAAGCCTGCAACCTAATCATTTTTACGGCATCAAAATTTACAAAACATTAAAAAAATTAAAACTGTGTTCTCACCTGAACCGTTGCGTCGCTAACTTTAGTCGCCATTAAGCGGTACATGTTATTTTGCATTGCATTGAACTCGTTCATCGCAAAATCCAGCGCATCTAGGACATCTGTATCATCGCGTTTTCTCTCCTCTATTCCTCCTGCCAGGGGATCAGAGCCAAGACAAGAAGACACCAAAATTATTCCCAAGAAACCGGAGAACAGCGCCATGTTTTGTCAGTGCACTTCGTGCCAGCCTGCGTCACATGATTTCCTTGATCCGATGACGTCACACAAACAGCTTTGAGAGGCACGTAATTCGTGCAGAACGTGGATTCGGTGGGCTCGTGATAGAAGATATTTTTCCCGAAATTCGGAGTTACCCTGTGTGGCAGGGGTACTTTTCCCCTCTCTTTCACCTTTGAACGCCTGCCACCCCTGTTTTGTGGTGACCGCCACGCAAGCTTATCAGGAATATGTGGAGACAGACGACTTCAGCAACAGATATCAGAATACAACAACCTCTGGGCTAGAGATAATTATCCTCCATCCCTTGTATCGCGAATAAGAATGCTGATGTCATCATTTTTCCTTAAAAGAACGTAAAAAATATTTATTGGCAAATTTCCTTCGAATTCGACTTTACATACACAAAGACAAGGATATTAATGAAGATCTTTAAATAGTAAGTAAATGGTGCCAAGAGCCTGCGGTGTCTAATTTCGTTAGTGCATACACACGTTCCGCGCATTACGCAAGCATGTTTTCAAGCCACGCGTGCTTAGTAATAGTAATTGGACCGAGTGGAGTACAATTAAGGGAGTAATCGCGCGAGTAATTTCACGAGGTCCAATTACTAATTAATCGTATCTATAACAAATTTCGAAATCGAGAGCTTCTTTTGAGCGAAAACGTCTGTAGCGCTTTTCCTAAGTTTTGAAAACTGTAGAAAGCTTTGCTAAGGAGACCATTAAAATCACGTGGGTATCCAATTACAGGTGTCCGATTAAAAAAAGTTTAAATCGGACACCTGTAATTGGACACCCACGTGATCGCGTGCCGATTATGTGACAAATAGGCGCGCGGAGAACCAATCACAATCGAGAATTTTGTTATAGATACGATTAGGATGAAAATAGGGCGCTAAAATTGACAAAATCATCTATGCTACCATGTGCGCCACTAAAATGAAAGTAAAGCTTAATGAGCCTGTACCAAGAGCAGGAGCACCAGAATAGCAGCATATCGCAAATCACTAACTGCTAAGGGCTTCTAGCAGAAAACCTACCTGCTAGTCGTAGAAAATTATATTGAAATCCAACTGTTAACATGTACCTGCAGATGGACCTAGATGGCACACTTTGCGCGCGCACACCAAGGTAGCAGGCACCAAAAAACTCTTTCAAAAGACACGAAAACATCTCCTTCAACTTTTAAAAACGCGTACTTTTTGTCTCATGAAATGGAAGTGGCAAGCCTATTCATCTATAGTCGCACACTTTGTAGCGCAGTTGATGACGGTTCGCTTGAAGGCACAATACGCACTTAAAATCGGAGCCACACGCTCACTAACACACGAGATTCACCGACTGTCAAAGCGTTATTTTTCCCTTGTTTCTCCCTGTTTTAGTGTTACAATCGATAAAATCACCAGTTACCGTCAGTCTTGGAACTCTATACCAACTACGTTTAACCAAATAACGCAACAGTTTAAACTTTTGGTCTATTCGTAGCAGTCATTCATTGCTTTGGCTTCATTTTTATAGGCGTTATATGACGTGACTTGTAACGCAACGCAAAAGAAATTTTGAAAAAGTCGAGAAATTATGGCGGCGACCCAATTTCTTGCAGAAAACAGAAACCAGTAGTTAGGAAAGGTAAATAATTTCGGACACATATGGGGAAGAAATCTTCAGCCAAGTAATTGAGTTCTCTATTGGACTTCATGGGGAGAAAAGTTATCTAATTGCTGGTTTTCAGTGTCACGCCACTCAAAATAGATCGAAATAAAAAATCAAAACCGTTCAATAGAGTAAGTCCAGAATCTGGAAATAGAAAGAAGGTACATATGCAAAGACTCTCGCCAAGATTCAGGTCACGGCAATTTTTCTCATAGAAGATATGCGAAGAAACGTTTCCCCAAATTTATAGAGATTTGTATGGAGATGCCATGCTGGTGCCCATGTACATGGGCACCAACATGGCGGCCGGAAACCAGCAGAAACATCTGTCACTGAGTTTTGCTACGAAAGAGTGAATTTATCTCTCGAATAACTCAAAAACGTAACAATAGTACTTTATTCTAATACAAGAACTGTTCAGATAGCCGAATTCCCCGAAATAAATCACCTTTTAAACCAACATAACAGCTCTCTCGCCCGTCATGTAAATGTCACGTCACGCAAAAGCTTAGAAATTCAAGCGTAGTCTATCACTAAACCAAGAACCCATTCGGAGTGAAAATATGTACGAATATTAGTTTTAGCTGCTCTTATACAGCATGAAAGTAAAATTTCAGGAGGATCAATATTTCTGAAGTTTGAAATTTAGTGTCGTCATGTGAAAACCAGCAATACGCGAAAATCGATGAAGAAAACCACTTCGTTCTACTTCGTGTAAGAAGGTGACAGAGTCGCTTAGGTGAACCTCCTCGCTGATTGGGCAGAAAAATATTTTTCTGGCCAATCAGCGGAACGGAATTCCAACACCGGAAAACCAGGGGCAGTTAGTTGGGGCGGGAGGAAATAAATCGGGAAAGAAAATGAAACGACGAGGGTTTTTCATTTTCTTGCCCGATTTATTTCCCCCCGCCCCAATTAACTGCTCCTGTGCCAGGATGGTTCGGAAGCAAACTTTCGGCCGAAAATATGGCATCGTCCCGACCAGCCAGCCCCTGGATCCAGCCCCTGGGCTGGATCCGAGGATGGAAGAACTCAGACACTAGAGTGTGTGCACGTGACGTCATCAAATTCTCAAAATCACTAAAGGTATTATCCTAATATCCTCATCAGGCATAAGAGGTACCAAGTTTATACCTGTTGACAACTTTCTAGCTCAATAGCATCCTTCGTTTGGAAACTATCGCATTTTGAGTGGTGCATGACATAACGCGAAGATCACGTTTGTCGAAAAATATATACACTTATCTCGTGATTTTTTAGCCATTTTAGGAGTTCAAGAATCAGGAGAAGTGCTGTTTTTAAATATTCTTTGGTTCGGTTCAGATGATCAGTCGACTGGATAGCCAAAGTAAGTTCCAGATGTTTACACTATTTACTGGCCGCCATGCATGTTGGAGGACTAAAGAGGTCCTCCAACATGGCGGCTCCATACACTAGGCTCTGTAATTTTGTGCAGAACATTTCGACGAATACGTATTAAATATCTCAACTTCGGGACAACGCACACACCTTAAAATTTGGAGAACTGTCTTCTTTATTTATCGTCTACAGTATCACAACTTTTTGACTTTATCCGATGTATGGTTTTTGATTTTATGTTAATTCTATTGCGTGACAATATCACACACCGATGTCAGCGACAGCCCGGGTGAACAGGTCGAGGCAGGCAACAAAGACTATTATGAACTTCTCACGAACCTAAGGTTAATTATGCATGTGAAAGACAATGCATCTATTTTGTCTGCCAAGCGTTAATGTAGTTCCTAACAGTGCAGTCACGTTCAGTGGAATCAATTTGCGAGTTTCGGTCGACACGTTGTAATAACAATGTTTAATCAGGAAAACTCTATCACAAATGTGGTTTTCATAGAGGTCCTATGACTAAAATAAATATATACAAATAAAATATAATACATATTAATAACAATTTAGAAATTATAATAATTAATAAAAATAGAAAAAATAGTAAAAAGGTAAAATTTAAAAGCTAAAAAGAAGACAACAAATTTCTCTTAAAAATTACTAAGCTAGATGACTTTCTAATGGACGTGTCAAGGCTATTAAAATCATTCACAGCATGATATGCTAAGCGTTGCGCTCATCCTCAACGGTAAGTCAACGTTCTTGTCGATTAGATCTCAAAATACTGTGTTCATTAGCTTACCTTCAGTTTACGATTGTTTCAATGATACAGTTTTGAGAAAATATCTTCTTTTTTCTGCTTATTCAATGCTCAGTACTTTGTATTTCTGAAGCAGAACTTGTAAGCTTGTTAAAATTCGGCGTAGTTTAGTACAAGAAAAGGTATATCACAGGGAAGTTTCAATAATAATCTGTAGAAACTTAATTTCAACGGCTGTTGTGTGTGAATTTGATTCAATATCTATAATACTTAGCACGGAACAGACCTTGTTAGCTTGGGCGGTTTGTTTTCCCTTTACAGATCACATGATATGAGAAGTGCTGTTACAGTGGAACTAGTTAAGGTGGCTGGAAAATGTTTCCAGTACTTTCCAAGACTTACATTTTGATAGGCCATTATACCCACTCTATATCAGTTGATGTCAAAATCATGGTATCAAAAAACTGTCCAATCATTGCAACTTTTTGCAAAGTTTAAAAAGATTCTGCATAGGGGGTTCAGAGCCACCTTAAATTTTCGAAAATTTAAGGTTGCTCCAAACCCCCTACGTGGATTTTTTAAAAACTTTGTAAAAAGTTGCATCTTATCATGCTGATTACAATTCGATAATAAAAAATGGGGGTCATCGATCGTGAGCTCGTTTTTGAGTTATAAGCCCTTAAAGCTAAAATTAAGGGTGTTTTTAGCAGGTTGTATTGTTGTTATGGTAACCTATTGTGCCAAAAAATTGACAACAACTTGTTCACCAATGATTGGGCAGTTTTTTGATGCCATGTGTTTGACATCAACCGATATAAAGTGGTTATAATGACCTATGAAACTCTAAGTCTTGGAAAGTACTGGAAACTGTTTTGAGCAACACCAAGGGGACATGCTATAGGTGTCCGTATTAAGGGGGCTCTTGGGGAAAACGTCAGGGACTCATGTTTTATCTATATAAATACCAAAGCAGACAGTTTTACGAGAAAACAATGTTTAATTTCTTAACTGTAACAGTAACAAGTTCATCCTAAAGAAACCTCACAATCATCCATCAGTCTCAAAGTAAAATAGTAAAGTATTGTGTTGTCGTTGAAACAGGCACGACAATGGATTAGTTTGAAAAAGTCTGTGACCTTAACTTTGTACTGACGCTTTTAGTTTGCGACTCTGCCAAGTGGACTGAATATTAGACAGAACCTTTGACAGGTTATTTGCTGTTTCTGTTAGGTTTTCACTGGTACGATATTCAGTCATGTCCTCCGGGATTACCATAGCTTCTTCCAGTGATTTGACTGTAGGCTCCTTACATGCAACATTGACCTCAATAATATCCTCATCACTCTCGTTAAGTGCAAGAGTCAAACACTGGAAGAAAGACACAAAATGTTCAAAATCAAATAATAAATATGTCGCACTACTCTGTCACTGTTTTTTTTTTTAAGTAATAAAATTTTATTAACCCTTAAAAATCTGTCATTATTTGAACAGAATACAATGTCTACAGTTAATTATCACATAATTGTGACAATGAAAATAGATGGTATGCAGATACTCAGGGTCCATAAAGTGACCAGATTAAACTAAACCAAGATAAGTGGGGTTTGACAATATATGAGAGTTTCTGACTTGGGACACAGAAAAGTGTCCGTTGTCTGTATTAACTGGTGTCTGTATAAAGTGGGTTAATTTTAGAGAAACTATATGAGCTTTTTGTCAGGACAAATTAAACTGTCCATTATAAGCGGGTGTCTTTATTAAGTGGGTGTCCATAGAGCGGGGTTCTACTCTATCCAACTGAAAATTATTCATTCAGATACCTGCAACTATTTAAAATTTGAAAGCAAGAATTCTCAAGAGTATCACAACATGGTCTGAAATGGCCGGGACAACAAACTGCTCAAGCTTAAACCTGTATCTTGCTTTAAACAAAACAGCTGAAACTCTACTGTCATGATTTAGTATTAATGTGAGCTTAATTGTTTTCCTCTGTACAGTCTGTATTCTAAATAAACAACTCAACTGTTTGTGGGAGAATGGAGGTGATTATAAGGGCAAAGTCGAAGAAAACAGTTCCAAACATATATTTTAATGGTGACAATTTTAATTCAGTGATGGGGAGGCAAATTCACCTGGAAGTAATAAAGCTTATGTAGGAACATGGATAAGAAAATTCTATCAGAATATAATTACTGGGTTGCTTTGCCTGGATGGCCTGTGACAAACAAAGCGGACATTACAATGCATTGAAAACAATTTTTTTTCCTGTCTCCTTGTCAGAAAACGCAAAAGTTACACCAATTGTACCTGCATGCGTTCCATGCCTTATTGTAGGGTTGTACACTCTTTTTTATAAGAATATGCTTTATGTAGTATATCAAACATGAAAGACCGTGTTTGACCACATTTCCAAACACCAAGGAGAGAGTTGAAAATATGACGCGCAGCAGAGTATTTTGACGAACTTCAATATATAACTTCAATACATACATTGTATGTGGGAGGGGGGGAGTACTTGCTGTGGGGGGGGGGAGTACTTGCTTGGTGTCCCAACTTTTTTGTCCGGGATTGTGGCTTCTCATGTATATAAGCCATATTGTTTGGACTGATTCAGTACTTTTGCTTGTTACTCTTTTCTTTTCTATCAGATGATTAGAGAGGTGCTTCAAGCTTTTGCTGATGAAAACTTTGATGATAAGCATTACCCTGTTCTCCTCGGAGCAAGTTCGTCAGATGTAAAACCTTTTGTGTTGTTGGTGAAGAAAAAGAGGAATATTTTGAAGCGGCCCTTCACAAAATCCGAATTTGTAATCATCGCAGGGTTAGAGAGCTATGTAAAGGAAGACAAAAGGGAAGAGTTCTTTAACTGCATAAGCACCAAGAAACAAACACAGAATGATTTGGAAATAGCCGAGTATGATGAAAACGATGGGCCAGCTGAAAGGTAAATGTTCAGTTCTTGTCACTTTGAAAAATGTAATTTCTGGTAAAGTAACGTATATAATGAACTCGGCTAACGCACACAAAGTTTATAACTTTGTCTGCTGCAGAGCTCGGTAGGGATGGAAGTTCTTGGGGATAAAGTTCACTGCCATATTTTTTCCTGTGAAAGGGTAACTATAGGTAGAACTTCCATTTGAAACTTCCAGTAGAAAGAACTTAGACACTGCAATGACTTTTCGAACTGGCAGAATACGTATCAACCAATTTTAAGTTGGAACTTCAACCATGTTGAGGCATGACGTTTCCCTTATAGAAACAATGCTGTCTCAGTTTTGTTCCATCAATGCAAAAAGTAAATAACAATAGCAATTTAGCTTCCTCAAATTGCTTAAGATATAATCACAGCGGTCATGTGACTAATGAGGTCATAATTTTGGCCTAAAGAAAACTTCAAATGGGGTACTGAGAATGGCTGACTTGAGCTCAAGGGGAATTTTTGTTTCTTTTTTGGCACATAATTTATTTCTGTCAATTAAACTCATCACAAATTGATGAGCTTGGGAACTGGTGCCGTAAAGGTTAGCGGGGAGCAGCAACCATAAGGCGAAGGGGAGGAATCCATGGCAACCCTGGAAGCGGGAACCACCCCCAAAGGCAGCCGCTAACCGGCACCGTCACACTGAAAGAATCAGTGGAAACAACTTACCTGACCCATACTTACCTAGATACCAACCACCAAAGAGGAGGGTGCGGGAGGGAGCAAGAATCCGCAAAGATTCGCTAAACACCGAGCAAATGATCTGCAACGATCAGCAAGCAGTACAGCACATGCAATGCAACAATACACAATGGCCCTGCAAACCCCCAAAGGACCGCCCCGCAAGTCACGTACTGTTACGCGAAACACCGCTGGCCGCATTGGTTTGAGTCTAACTTTGGCTAAATTCTATTTAGCCACATCTAATTTTGAGTTCTACTGATAAGGAAACTGTATTTTTGTTGGTTCAGTTAAAAAACTTTTGCAAACCAGAATCAAGCTTGGTTGCCCACGGTTTGTTTGATTGAAGCTCTCCAAGATTTTGATAGAACACTTTTTTAACTATTTTATAAGAAAACATTATTCGTCATAAGTACTGTACTTGATGATACTGAAACTGTGTAACTTAAGTTCAATTTAACTTTATACCTGCAGTTATACGGAAGTTGGAGTTGAAGCTGCTGAGATAGTGGAGGGAAATCTCAAGATTAGTTATGATCTTGGACAGTTAGAACTCGGAAAATTGGACAGAGAGTACTTTAACCACCCAGACCTGAAAAGCATTCTACAAGGAACGGAACTGGAGACTGAGGAGATGAAAGAATTTGAAAATGAGAAACTACATCTTATTTATAGCGTCATTTATAGTGAACGGTTTGAACTTAAAGGCAAGAGACACAGAGAGGTAATGATGAAAAATTTTACATAATGGTGACCATAATGTTTCTATTTAGCGCGTTCCATCCAGTAGAACCTCTTGTCCTGATAAGTGTTACTCTTGAGCGTCCCTTCCAATAAGAGACCATATTCCAATAAGCGCCCCTTCCAATAAGAGACCCCTTCCAATGAGGGTCCCCTCTAATGAGCACCCCATCCAAAAGTGCCCCCTTCCAATAAGTGCCCCCTCCAATGAGTGCCCCCTTGCAGTAAGCACCGTATTCAATAACCACTTCTTCCAGTAAGCTCTCCGGCCGCATTAAATTGTATGCGAAAGCAGCGTTCAAATAATTGGTGTAGAATAGACTAATTAGGAGAGTGACTGAATTAACAAGTCTTCCCTTCTGAATGTAACATTCGACATGTTAAATTAAATTAATTAGTCAAAGCTCATTATGTTATGTTATGTTATGACTATGAGGGCCCTTATTGTTATAGTTGTTCGGTTCGAGTATCTGTTGTTTTAAACTGTGCTCTATTACATTCAGATACTTTAATGTGAAAACAAACAAACAATAGTTGTCCCCTCTCCAATAATTGCACTCTAAATACTTTGAGCTAACAAAATTGAATCTCTGAAGTAAATGTTTGTCAGTCTTGTTTGAGCTAACATAATTGTTTTTTATCTTGGGTCCAGTTTTGTACTCTCATGATCACCTTTAAGTTTTCTTCGAGTGGGGTTGTGTGCGTGGGAGCACATCAGTGTAAAATAGGGGGAGGGGGTACTAATGTGTTAATTAATTTCTTGCAAATTTTTGTTCCAGGTAGTGATAGATGGAGGTGTCCATGTTCCGGTCTCAATGTATGCCCTGCTCAAAGCTAAACTAAAGCTTCATGTTAAAAAGATAACTGTTCCTCCGAAACCAGCAAAGAGAAACACACGAGGCCCAGTTTATTTTAAATCTGTTCCTGTGGATTATGATAAGGCGCAGGGAAAATTGAAACTTCGACCAGGAGCGTTTTTGGGCAAGAGTGTTCACAGAGCCGTTGACGATGGAGATGATACAGGGAACAAGGAAATTGCGCTGGCTTTTGAGGATGAGGGCAATGATCTGGCAGGTACAACACATACAATAAGTTCTCATATCAAATTAGAGATAAAATGAATAAACAAATCGAACAAAATAGCAACTTAACTGTTCTGTGAAGCTGCCGTGAACTTACCTGTTTTCTTACGAGAAGGATGATGGCTAGAAAAGGTCTTTTTGGGTCTGGTTTTAGCCTGAGAAGACTGTTTCAGACTGTGTAACAATTTGGCCTCAATTCTCCTAGCTGTCACTAATATACCTGAACAGACAGAGTTGTTTAACTGAATTTTTAAAGCTGAAAGATCTCGGGCATGTCATATTTTGCGCCAGATAAACTGATTTTACAGTCAAACCAAGTGAAGCGTACCACTCAAGATTTAATGAATATTGAACCCACCAGTCGTTTCAAGAATGCAATAATGAATTGATTATTTGAATATTGAACTCGCTAGTCATTTCAAAACTCAATATTAAATTGACTTTTTTAACATTAAACCCATTATCCATCTTGGAACAACTAGTGGATTCAATTTTGCAATAAGCAATTCATTATTGCATTCTTGAATTGGTTAGCGGGTTCAATATTCAATATTGTAATAATTAACTGGCATTAATGTAATCTTGAGAGGTACGCTTCACTTCGTTTGACTGAAAAAATTGGCACTTGTTGTACTGACAAACATGCACTTAATTATTAGCTTCCTTGACAGACGAGGATTTTAAGAAACTGGGTATCATCACGGAGGCCGTGTTGATGTCTGAAAATAGGAAGAAGCGTAAAGAACGAGTGAAAAAGTATCTGAAGTGGGTAAGAAAGTATTTTTGATATTCGTAGTATGGTTGATTGGTCAAAATGGAAGCAGTAGCGGGAACAGTAGGGCCGTCTCATATAAACAATTTAGTTGTAACATTTTGTATCTTCCTGGAAATTCTTTGGCAATATTAACTTTAATCTTTTCAGTGATTCCCCCCCCCCCCCCACTTTGTAGCCATATTTGTAACTTTTCACTCACTACTTTATAGTTTGAAGAAGCTTTAACCAAAGGCAAATTGAAGTGGTCCCTTCCCGATGACCAGCCGCTTACAGATGAAGACTGTGATTTTCTTCAGAAGATTTACTGCCAGGTCCTTCCCGGCAATAAATACACCTTGGATCTGTCATCTTTGAAAAACACAGACAAGATTCAGGGATATGCTATAGTTCTTAAGCTTATTGATGGTAAGAAGCTAAATGTACAATTAACCCTATTTATTATATGGCTCTGTCTCACAAGGACTGGGAACTACCAAATTCACGAATTTGATTGGCTGAAATCGATAATGAAAGCAGTCTAGATTTTCCCATCTCGACCGATAATGTTTTGTAGTGAAAAAGTTGCAAACTAAAATGCAACGAGCAAACTTTGGCAGAATTAAATTCAGCTCATCGCCATTCGCAAGCAAAATGTCAGTACAAACCAGTTACATTAAATGAATTAAATTGTTCTTGTTTGCGCCATATAATAAGCATCTTATTAACTGAGCTTATTTGGTCTGTATGGGAGAATATTGACCTTGGTCATGTGTACTCATGACCTTGATCAAGATTCTCCCATACAGGCCTCCTGCTCGGCTAATATTAAATTCTCAACCATGATTAGTTATCGGTATGCAATCACACGAGTGTCCAATTATAGATATCCAATTTCAATTTTTTGCAGTTAGATACATGTCAATTAAGTGAGCTTTATAATGGCTTTCTTCTTGATCAAAAGATAAAAATGTTCACTGGCTAAAAAATTTCAAAAAATAACATGAGCTTTCAGCTATCAATCTACAACCTTCGACTCATCTTTTTGCATTTTATTTTTATCCACTGAAGGCTGAAGATTGAAAGCCGATTAAGCTCACGTTATTTTTTGAAATTTTTTAGCCAGCGAACGTTTTTACATGTGTCTTTTGAATATGTCTCACCCTGGCTATGCTTCAATTTTTATTCCCTCTTAATGTTCCCCACAATTTTTATAACTTATAGAAAACACTAATGACCTTATTAAGTCTTTAAGAATACGAATAGAACACAAACAGCAGTGATAAACATCGTATTCCAATGCATTTTTTACAGAACTTGACATTTCATATGCTAGTCTACATACATTTTCAAAAGTGACCGTTAGAATTTTTTTGAAAACTATATATCGTAAGCGTTAGAGGTCTGGAACCTAGACTGAGAAGAATGATCTGCAACAGTACATTAACCTGTCTAGACTAATGATGAATGACTTTTTTGTTCTAAACTAAGAAGTTATTTTTTAAAACACTCTGTGTTACTGATGCAATTTCAAATCGGCCTCGTGCTGTGCACTCATCCAATTTTGCAATTAAAATACTCTTGCAATTACTCCCTGAAGTGTACTCCAGTCGTTCCAACTGTGAATTACTATTTCTAAATTGCTGATAAATCTGAAGTTTCCACAATAAACTTGCTGTGGACGGAAGCCAGCCTTGTGTCAGACATTCACAGACATAATTTGCCGATCAATAAGGGAAATACTGTATTTATTTTATCATGATGGTAGGATTGATTTCCGCTTCTCTCCTGGGTAATCCAGCCTATCATGATTGGTGACTCGGAGAGCAGTCAAGATGAGATAAATTCTTTTGCTGTTTTTGGCTACCTGGGGAATGATAAATTGAGTAATCAATCTTGCCCACTTTCTCCGGCAAGAAAAATAGTGTCCTTTAATACTAAACAAGCTTGTTAGGATCTTGGTCAGCTAGTTCTGAATCCCGGAATGGCAGAACGGGTTAAGTATTCCTGGTTTTAGTATTCCAGTGTTCCGTGTTTAAGTATTCCACGAGGTAGCCAGTTCCAGGCCTTCAGTCAGTGGGGAAGATCGAAAAGGTGGCCACTTGACGAGTGGGATGTGATCCTTTTGTCTCCCAGACCCCGCTTGTTGCTCGTACGTCCCACTGACCAGGAGGCCAATACTAGCCATCTGCGGTTTCGTCAATAACTGATATGCAGTTCCTTTCTAACCCTAACCAAATACTAAATCACCCAATGAATCCAGGAGAACCAATTAGAAGGGCAAAGTCGAAGTTATTATACCTCGGAAAGAGGGATAGTTCAAAGGGGTGGGGGAAATAACCTGTGAAAAGACAAGTAGTGCCATACACACCACCTTACTTTTACATTTTACATTAGTTGTGCGAATACAGGTTAGAGCTGAAGGTAGCCATTGCAACTTTTGACAAGTTTTCCTTGTTACCATGAAATCATTCTTGGACATTTATTCCACAGATTTGTCTGATGAGGATTGGGAAGAGATTGAGAAGGCTTGGGCTGAGCCAGAACAGGATGAATGATTGGAAATAGGCAAGCTGCTCCATAGTACAGTGTTGATAAGAGTTAATAAGCTTTAGGAGAAGCTTTTTGTAAAGAATGGTTTCGACATCATACAACCAAGTAGTGCAGTGAAAGTCATTTAGAATCAATAGACTTAACAGAGCACTTTTAGTGTGGCTACTATAAAAGTTCTATTCTTTTCAATTTTCATGTAATATGATGGTGGTAGAAATTGTACATGTGCAATATCCATGTCATTCATGTAACCATAAGTAAGACAGCCCTAGTTTTGGCAGGAACTTACGCTGCCAACCGCGCTGGGTCCCATTGCTTGATGGACATCTTTACGTTTGTGTGCAATGCAAAGTCAGTAAAAAAATAAATGTAAAAAAATTGGAATAATAAATTTTTGCGAATAGAGTGTTGTTTAATATTTACCTTCTAAAGTATTCTTTATAAAAAGAGTTGAAAACAGAAGCTCACTCTTGTTTTAACTGGACTTCTTATGCATTCTTCCGGTAGATATTGAGGACTTGGCTCATCGAATCTTAATGAGTCCTTAGAGCTTGATTGTGCACTCACTGAATTTGAACCTGCTCAAATGTTTTCGTGAAATTCACTGAAAGTTTTCTCTTGTTTGCCTCACGCCCACTGAGATTTGCACTCAACTCTCTTCCATGGTCGTCTATTGAAAACGTGGTAACTTTTCATTGTCGCCTTGCACTGTTTTTTTGATACAACCCTGTTGGTGTCTATGCTTCTCTAAAGTGTCTACCTTCCTTGGAGCGAAATTAAAACATACAAAAGACCTTTTGGGGACTGTTTTTGAATGCATATGAGTTTTAAATTTGAGGAATTAGTTTTAAGCATTCTAGTGCAGATGTTGCAACTAAACAAATAAGAATCTGTGGGGAGCCAATTATCAGAGATTGTTACAATGAATAGTAGCTGCTTGTAACATTGATTCGTGTTTTTGCCTTACACAGAAAACTTGTAATTGTCCTATTCTCTGAATAGTGGATGGACGTTTGCGTAACTTGAGCAAAAATGACCGTATCAAGAGAGGTCAGACAACGTGACCATGGGTGACAGTTACATGTAATGCGCCGCGCAGATGTACACAGGAAGTCAGTGGAACGTTGTCATGTTCTTCCCTCCCCTTACTTTTGCGCCACACTCCTGTCCACTGTGGCCAGGCATTTACCTTTTTTCACGCGGTTTGTGACCCTGGCTATGAGGAGACTAGTACTCCTCCTGGCTCAGATATGCGCGCAAAAAGGTTGCTTTTCACTAGCATGAGCTGATAAGCATTGATAGCTGACACAGCGATATGCTTTTACCTGGAGCATTTTGTTTGGAAAATTACCTTGCAAAATGGGTTAACAATCAAGATGCTACTGGATCTGCTTATGTGAACCTGGCAATACTGCTAGCCTGCAGAACAGGCGCTGCAGTAGGACAGCATGATTCTGTTTCATTCCCAAATTTTGCCACAATTCTCTTGTCACATGCACTTTTCACCACAGACTTAACTAGTTCTTCACATTTCATGCATTAGCTTTTTCCTTTATGAAATCTCATCCACTGAGTGGTTAAGGAATAACGGTTTAAGCTGTGAACAACTGGAGAGCCTATTATTTTATTTTGTTGGTTTGCAGTATAGCATCATGTGTGTCTAACACACATACCATAACAATTTTGTGTTGTGTAGTTCCACAACATATCCATTCCTATCCCTTGTAAGAAGGTTGGAAGCTTAGCTGTAATTTTCAGAGGGGTTTGGTGGGAGGGGGGAGGACTGGGGGGTTTAAACCAAAAACCTTTCATGGGGATGGTATGGATAGTTTCTTTAATGACTTGTTAGACTTAGTGTTGTAGTGTCACTTGGAGAGTACTTATGAATAAACTGAAATGTCTTTCATTATCCAATGCAGGCCCCAGATACTCCGCATCACTTTATAAAAATAAGTTCATATCCTCTAAATTGCTTTATTCATCTTAAATACAAGAGAAGAAAACTTAATATGCTCAGGAAGACTGTCAGAAAATTCAAGACCACATAAATATGAAGAAAAATAAGCAATAACACTTTTCCCGTGTTTAAATAGCCTCATCTAAACACAAGGAGGGTTGGGGAGACAGTTACCGGTATATGCAAACCCAAGACTTAGTCAAGGGTTTGCATAACTTTCGAGAATATCTCCAAAATCCCCAGGTGTTCAGATGAGGCTATGTGAACATCGAAAAAGTACTCTATTGCCTTTAAAAAATAATTCTCAGAAATACACTCTAATCTGAAACGTCACAACCGTGTTTACATACTGCCATGTCGACCAACGGGAGCGCACGACTAGTAGCTCAGTTATTTTATAATATACATTCATACACTGTACATAGATACATTGTAAGGAGTAAAAGAAACAAAAGAAAGATGTTTTTGTTCCTAACATGTTATACAAATTATGTATTGACATGTCCAGATTTTCATTGATCAATATTTTTAACACCATAATGCATGTGACAATCTTGAATCACTTAACATTTATGCCACTTCATAAATAATATTAAACAACAGGGTGAAATATGTAATGCAAGTTAGCTCATAAAAGGTATAGGACCCTCAATAAATAAAAAGGAGGGGGTTGCTCATCGGAAATTTTCAAAAGACCCCCAAAGAGGTACCAAGATCTATTTTGTGGGCGGGGCTTGAAATAATTTCAAGCCAATTGCCCAGAAGTACAAATTCTCAAATATCACATTAATTGACCTCAACTTTTTTTGGTTCAATACCCTAAAACATACTGCAAAAGCTCCTGCCATGAACCTTTTTAGGCTGAGCACCAAGAGATATCAAACACGCTTTTTTAACCCCTCAAAGATACGACGAGCACCCCTGCCCTTGTTACAGTATACAAGGGTCCCCCTCATGGGAGAAGATGGCCATGGTTGATACCCAGTTCTACTTGTTGAAGGAACCCAAGAATGTTTTCCACCTCATTACGTAGCACCCTTATTGACTTCTCCATTTAGATCATTCAGAAGGTCACTGGACTTCACTAGCATCTCAAGACTCACTGCCTCCTCATCTGGTTTCTCCACTTTAACTACAATCCCTGCAGACCTGACTTGTTGAAATTCTCCATTTGTAAGACCACCACCGGCCTGAAGACATCTGTCTGGCTTGTCATCCTCATGTCTATCACAGGCTGGCTCCTCACCAGAGTGTTCCTTTCTGTTATGCCTGAGCAGAGATCTCTCTCGTACAAAGTACTGGCGACATTTGGAACAATAAAATGGCTGTTTGGAACTGTGAGTCACTTTGTGTTCTTTAAGGCCTTTCCTTGCAGAAAAACACTTCCCGCAGACATCACATTTGTGAGGTTTCTCACCTGTGTGTATTTTCTTATGCCGGTTCAGAGTTGACCCTTGTCTAAAGCACTTGTTGCATTCAGTGCATATGTAAGGCTTTTCTCCTGAATGCACACGCAAATGTTCCAAAAGGGAGCTTCTATAGTTGAACCTTTTGTTACACTCTTCACACCTGAATGGCCTCTCGCCCGTGTGCATTCTTCGATGCCTTTTCAACTCAGAATTACATTTGCATAGCTTGTTGCAATCTGGACAATAAAGACATGGTAAGTTCTTAAAAGAGTGGTCAACTGGGTTTGACCCAAAGGTGATTTCGGCAAGTTTGTATAATGTTATTTCTCCAGAGTGCATTGTGCGTAAATGCTCCCAAAGAGAACTGGTGCAGTCAAAAAACTGGTTACACTCTTTGCAGACAAATGCCTTTTCACTAGAGTGCCATCTTTGATGCTCGATCAATTCAGATTTAAGTTGAAATAACTTGTTACACTCTATACAGACGAAACACTGCGGGCAGTTTGCAGATTCTCCCACTTGGAACTTTTCAAGGCTTGGAGTAATGGTGTCCAAATGGCTCAATACATTAGCATTAGAACCTTGCATAACCTGGCTCACGACACCTCCTGCAGGAAGAAAACCAGCGATAATTATGAATCTTTTAAAAAGTTGGTACAAGTTAAGAAGCTTCTGAACTAGTGCAAATTACAAAAATATTTATCATCAAACTTGACACCTGCAACAATTTGTTTACATCCCTCCTTTTGTCTTCCATTTCAACAAATTCACAGGGTTTTTTTTTATAACAGCTGATAATAGTAAGTTACAAGAACTATAAGAACCTGGCTGGCTTTCTATTTACCAAAGAAATTATGCACACAACATACCGCACAAGTTTAACTATGATTGCATGATTGGCTGAACCTTAAAGACTTCCTAAACTTCCTATAGACGATATAGCTGAAATTTCTTTGATAGAAAAGACATGTTCTTGCACAACAAGTGACAACCAAAACATGCAACTAAAGTTTTCGAATAAAGGGGGTAAGTTTCTAAAGAAACTGTGGTGCTGCGTCGGTGGGGAGTATTCCAAGATAATTTGGTTTTATCAACTGAGTTGATAATGTGAATTGGTCACCGTAAAGAGATTCGAAAGCTGACGTTTCGAGCGTGGCCCGTTCGTCGGAGCGAAATATAGTTTTGTAAAGTTTTCGAAGTTGTCTTTATAGTTTTGTTACGTTGTGGACTCAAGGTTCAGGCAAATTGTGACAAGAAGGCTCGACACCACCACTTCCAGTGCACTACTGTAAAAGAAAAGCGATCAAATTCTTACCTTCCATGTTTCCAAGCAGTCTACTGTAGTTCTATAAAATTACCGTACACTTCTTTTGTAAAACATCAAAGAACAAGGCCGCACGTGGTCGAACAATGTTTGTTGAATGGAAAGGCGCCGTCGGTACATCAGCGGTTGAGATACTTCATGTAATATTTCTGAAAGTTTCCAGACGCGGAGTTTTACCGAGGATCCCGTGGGTAGGGGTATATATTTTCTCCAAACCAGGAGCCCTGTCCAAACTTATTCAAGGTTTGGTACGTAAGCCTTTGTAGCAGGCTAAAGACCAGGTTATAGTACATGTGGGACGCCAGAGGGCATTTATACGTACATTTCACAGACCGAGAGCCTCTCAGAGGTGTCAGACGTTTTTTTTTTGGAGGGAGCAAGGGGTATTTTTGAGATCAATTTGAGGAAACAAGGCATACGGTATCAGCACTATTAAAAAGTCAGGAGCTTGCTGATATCACTTTTATTTGAAAAAAGAGAGAGAGAGAGAGAGAAAAAAAATATCAGTTCTTACCTAGCTTTCTAAAACTTTCATAGTTCGCTCCTTCATTAAAACTAGCACCTGGCTCGAAAACGCTTGTTAATGTGGTTTTATCCTGGTTTCAACTGAGTCGCGGTTTTGACCTTACGTTTCTTGTTTTTATGGTAAGCCAATCAGATTCTGGCGTATGACACAAAAGATTAATTTGATTTGATTTTTTTCCCTTGATGCACTCACAGTACTTTAAACGGTCGCCTTTTATGTACATAAAACTGTAGGCCCGATATTGCGAATGCTGGAATCCAAATTTTAATATTTAGAAGAATAAAACCTTTAATATATAGAAGAATAATTGAAACCTTTTTTTCGGTTTCAAGCAGCCGTTTGACCACGAGGCTAACCGGAAGTTTGACGAAGCGGGAAAAATGAAAATGAGATTCCCAGGAAACCAAAAACAATGCAAAATGCTGTGATCTGATTGGCTGGTTTCGCGCATAATGTTTTCACCATGCAAAGCGGGGGAAAGTTTGAAAAGCCTAGGTTCGACCGAAGCACCACCAGTATCTTGCTGTATTCTTTCGTTTTCCACGAAGTTCATGTATCAGTAGTTTAGAACCGCTTCTCTTTCTCTTGCACTCTTTTTCGGAGTCTCTGTAGCGTCCGTGGCCGTTTTCTTGTTAAGACGTACTGTATCTACGTGCCTTTCGACGACTACTGCACGAGTCATCAATTTACAACATGGCCGGACTGAAACCAAGAGCTGGAAGCTACCTCGAGTTAGAACTTCCACAACGAAAGAATTCGCTGGATATTATCCCTAACGCGGTACTTTCTCCAATAACAGAGCTAGCTATAAACTTTGAAAGCAGGTAAACTCGTATAAAGCTCTCATTTGTACGTGATATTTATGGCGGTATTTCAGGTGGATCTCGAACGGCTACGAACTGTAATATGCCCTGACAATCGTGTGACGGAACAGTGTACATGCTATCCTCTAACCTTATTGACTGGCTCTTGATTTTAGCAGCTTGGGAAGAACGCCAAAAAGAAAGCTTTCGCTATGTGGAGACGATCCCTCAACGCCGAACGCTGGTTTCCAAAGGTCGCTTTCAACAGTGTCCAACGAATCCGGTACGGTTATAAGCTAAATTAATCTACCTCGATTGACTGATATTTAAGTTTTATTTATCTTGAAATAAGGAAAAAACAGTGCTTGTTTCATGGCGTTTTTCATCTGCGATCTCTCCATTTCTTAGGCTACTGCCCCGATTCACCACCAGGGTTTCTGTTTGACTCGCCTTCAATGGAAATGTTAAAGTGAGTGCGCTTGATATGAATGTAATTTTAGTGGAACTTAATGCTGTACTGTGTTGTAAGTTAACTTCAGTTTCACGTCTTATTTCTCAGTCTTCGTTGCTAGCATTTATTCCTTCAAACTTGCTGTTTCATTGCTGCTTCAGTCCCAAACATTGCTATTTCAGTCCCCAACCGTCTTAACATACTCTAAATCAAGAGCATTATTTTACAAATTTCCTTTATTGTCCAATCCTTTGTCATTTCAAATCTTTCAGTATTAAAGCTTAGTCTTGTGTGATAAATAATTTGATTTGTTCGCTTGAAGTTGAAAGAAATTCTGCCCATTCCGAAAACGTGTTTCTCTATAAACACGAATTTTTAGCTTGAACCGAATTAAATTTCTGATGAAGTAAACATATCAAGCAGCTTGTAAATCTTGTCTTTTGTTTCTTAACTTCTTTTGCTATATTTTTATGTCTGTTGTAGGGCCAACGCTGAAAAGAGAAAACAAAGGTCTGTATGCTTTATAAATTAACGTTTGTTTAGCTTAGCTCGATTCAGTCGGTTATGTTCTAATCGAGTTGATTTTGTCAGATGTTTTTTTTTTCCAAAAAATCGACTAATCTTTCTTCGCAGTGAGATAGTATGAAAATTATTTTCATTTGCGTGCAAATGGTGCAACACTCTGGAATGTTTGATCATTTAAAGTGTTGTCTTTCAGTCCAGCTGTTCTGTAGTCCACGTGTTTTCTATTGTTTTAGGGAATCTTGTTATCGACAATTGTTGAATAGTTCTGTGCCAATTATTCAAAAGTCGACAGCATTTTGACATAAAAAGACTAAAAATTGTTTAAGTAAGCAAGGAAGAAATAAATATGTTCAGTTTTGTTTGGATACTTGCCAAAATCGTGGTGGGTTTCTAATTCATTGTCTGACACAATCCAGCATAATTTGAATGAACCATCTAATGATGAATGAAAACTTTGTTTTGTAAAATGTTGCAAAACTGCTTAAGCTGAACTGAACATTTTATACTATGCAATAAAAAATACAGCCAATCTGGATACAGGGAAGCCATTGCATATTTGACGGTATTACACCCAACCTTCCCATTGCGCACGGGGCATTTGTCAAATCTTCAGACTCTTGTTAAGTCACTTTTACCTGACTGATCTATGAATTTTAATTTTTTTTAAATGTGTCTTTACCAATATTTAGGTGCTCATTTCTGTATAAGTAGTTCTATGAGTAATATAAGCTAAGTAAGATATAAGTTAAGTGATGTAACTGAAAAAACCTTGTAGGGAGTTGCAATGAAGTATGTATTTTCTTGGTCTTCACACTGCCTAAAGGCTTGTGCATATACCAAGAAAATATAAGTGACTAGTGTGATATTCCATGAGCACACATCTACCTACTTTATTACTATACTACATCTACTATTTTAATGGTACATCTCTATTTCTAGGAAGGATTGAAATTTGTGCTGTCCATTTGGCATTGTGTCTTGAGCTAATAAACATGTACAGTGTATATATGTCATGACATAATAAACATGTAGGATCTAATTGGTATGAGCTGATGCATGATTTGGTATCACACATTTGAAGTTTGGCAGAACATAATGTAAACTTTCATGTCCACAGTGCAACACAGTTATTGTTTTACCGAGTTGCCAAAATGTTCTCAATAAAGAAGTACAGAGGAAACTTGATATGTGGATTCTTTTCTTGAGGGGGGAACTCCTGGTTTTAAGTTTTGTCTATGCTTGTTGAAAGCAAGAAAATAAAATTAACTCTATTCGACTTTCGGCAAAACAGGTTTTCCAAACTTGAATAATTGAGATGGTGAATCATGTAATATGTGATACCCATTTAGATCATGGAAATGATTTTACAATACCGGGCCATTTATATCAACTCTTCTAAGAAAGAAACATATAGAAACAAAAGGAACCATTCAAATTCAATGAGTTGTAAATAGTGGCCTGGTGTTCCACAATCTAACCAGATCATGCTTTCACATTCATGTAATGGATGTGCATGCTTGGATGGAAACGACGGTGTTACAAACACATCACTTTGACTTTCATATCTGTTTAAATTAGTCTGTCAGGCAGTGAAGTGTAATTTGTGAACCTGGTTATAATTTTTCTTGTGAACTGAGTTTCAAGTGTTTTCCTTTCTGCAGGAGACCTCCTTTCAAAAGGTGGAACTCGTTGCCAGTGAGTGACTTACGTGTACATATATCATTGATTCATAGTTTAGGAGAAACTTGCTGTGGTCTAGTGCAAATGCTGAAATTTCATTGACTAGGCTGTGCTAGGCTAATAGGCACATGCAAAACTCTTGTTTGCTGGACTCTGGATCAATTGATCAGGGTCCAGGGTCGCTGTGTAGTGTTCTTGGACAAGTTGCATGTACACTGTGCTTTAACTCTCACAGTGACTCTCTCCACCCAGGTTTATAAATGGGTACAGGAAATTTAGTGTTGGGGATAACCCTACGGTAGACTTGCATGAATCATGTGGCAAGGAGTAGACTCTTAGTTGCTTCAAGGAGTAGACTCCTAGACACTTCATGCTACAGAAACTGGAGATAATTGCAAACTTTACCCACATTTTTTTGATAAATATGGTCAGAGGTCAAGCAGCTTCTTTTTTGTACAGTGGATGTACTTGTTTTGTCAATCATCAGTGCTGGTTGTTTTACCGCGATTTTTAACTTGCTTCCATCAGGTGAAGACCGGAGAGGATCCTTTTACTGCAAACAAAGAAAACATTGAATTGAATTTTGATACTGGAAAGGAGAGAGAAACAGAACCTTCAGAAACTGTTTGCCCTTCTGAGGAAACAGAATTCAAGTTTGCTCGGCCAAAATGTCCAGTTGGAGGAAGAAAAACATCAGTACAGAATTTTCCTGGGAGATCTTTGTCTGAACCTTCACCTCTGGTAAATTGAGCATTACAATAAATCATTTTAATGTGCTGAGAATTAATTCACACCCATTGCTCTACCTGTAACATTGACAGTTACAGTGTAAGAATGAGGCCACATCCAGCCATCTTGACTTCACAAGCTTGGTTATTAAAGGATTTATTATATGGCTTTCCGTGAAATTTTTCTTGCGGGACAAGGTGGGTAATCCTGAGCGGGCAAGATAGCACCATTTTGCCCGGCCCGGTAGCTAGTTGCAGTCCAGGATTTGGTTCATCTTGGCCACTTTGGGAGTTAGCCATACAATATTTAACAATTATTCCACAAGCGCGTGTTGGATATGAGATGGTAGATAGCCAACGAGGCGCATAGCGCCGAGTTGGCTATAATCATCTCATATCCAACAAGGGTGAGTGGAATAATTGTTTTATTAAAAGCACCCTAAAAATATAGGAAACTAAACTTTAAAAAAATTGAAACACCCCCGAAAATCACGCGTTCGCTTACCATATTCGTATAGCATGGTATAATGGCTCATAGCCCATGGTGGCTAAGCCAATGAACTCTCAAATTGCATTATCCAATGATCCAGTTTTTAATAAGTATGTTTATTATATGGCTAGCTCCGCGAGCGGGCAAGATGAATCAAATCCTGCGCTGTGATTGGCTACCTGAGCAGGCAAGATGGAGCTATCTTGCTCGCTAAAGACTACCCGCCTTTTCCCGCAAGAAAAATTTTCCCGAAAGCTAGATAATAAATCCTTTATTTCTTTTTTGCGCGTTTATGGACCTCGACTCTGTCTCGGTCCATAAACACACAAAAAGAGAACTCGGCCAATATCCAGCGATCTTGACCTCACACTTGGTCAATAACGCCATACATATTGAAGTCTGAAAGTGTATGTTACAAAAACCAAGTACTAAACATTTCTTTTTCTTTTTTTTGTTTTTTCTTTTTTTTGTTTTCAATTTGCCCAGTCCCAGGAATTGTTCGTTCCATCTTCTCTGTCAGAGAGTGGTAGTCAAGAAAGTGCAGATGGAGATGATGATGGATTTATTGAAGACTTTGTTCAAGAACAGTCTAAAGAGGTACTGCATTTTATGTGTACATGTTCTCTTTTTACAAGCTTTTAATTAACAAGAGAGGCATTCTAGAGCTGTTTGGATACCTAGTTGTTAGAGTGTCATGCTAAAAACCTCCATACTGACTTGTATAACTGATATCTTTTCCAAAACATTTTATTAATTGGTTTGGTTTATTATTGTCAGTAATATTATTGAATACAATCATAAAAATAGGCTCAACATTATGTTACTAAGGAATTTAAAAGAATATAAACCTTCGGGGAAGGTTTGCTTCCTGTTGAATGGATTTCTTGCTGACTTGTTGAAGTCTGCAGGATTGAAGGTTGCTATTTATTGCTTGTAAATTTGTTTTCTTTAATCTTCATCCACACAGGATGGCAGTTTAGAAGTACCATCAGGAATAACGGAACTTGTTAGTGCGCCACTAGTCTCTGAAGAAGTGGTATGTTATCAGTGTAAACTGAAAAGGGGATCTTTCCTGAAATTATGTAATTGTCACTGTGCGTATTTAAGGTTTGCATACAATGTAATAATGTATTCATTTATTAAATAAGTAATTCAGATTAGAACTTTTGAGTTTCTTTCCTCTGTTCATTACCTAAGTTGATGTAATAATACATGTAATAATAATAATAATATAAATAGTTATAATAATAATAATAATAATAATAATAATAATAATAATAATAATAATAATAATAATAATATTTAAACAGGGGGGATCTCACTTATAGTAGCTTTCAAAACAGCCCAGTGAAGAAATATTAACTTATGAAAATAAAAACGTATGTGTACATGTATAGGGGTCAAATGACTACAAGTCAGGAAATAATTATTCCTTTCTCATGTACAGAAGACTGAGGACACAGGGAAAAGCTCTAAAGATACACCAAAGGTGAAAAAAGATACATAAATGATAATAGACCATATTTGTATCCTCAGTATTGGACTGGAACTAGCTAGCAATGGAGGCTCAGGCAGGGGAATATCATTACAAAGAGACTTTCTGCATTAGCTTCAGTTTCTCAAGTTCTAGTCCAATATTGAGATTACGAATATTACATCATGGGACAGATTTTGCGCTTTTAATTAGTTTTTGCAGAGGTGTAGCCCTCTTTAATACATTCTTACATGTAACTTCAAATACTTAATAATGTAAACTCCATTTCTTCATTGCATGCATGTAAATTGTATGTTTAGTTTATACTAATGATAAAAAAATGTCTGGGCAAGAAGTGCTCGGACTTTTTTCCTCATGCTTTATTTTTTGCATCACATTCAATGGACTAAGCAAAAGAGCAACAACTTGTGAGCCACTGATGCAGATGGTGATATATTTTGATAGTCATCATTTTGTCTTAGACTGGTGAAGAACATACACCTGTCATTATCAAAGATATAAATGATACGGAGATGTCAGTTGACAAGTTGTAAACAATAAATCTGAACTCTGATATCTTTGCATTGATTCCTTGTAGGCTTCTGGACCAGGCTATAAACCAAGAGACTTGTTCAATGCTGGAAGAGATAGAGCCTACACTGTGGCCTCGGAAAGCCCAACTAAACATGAAAGAGGCACAATAAGACAGAGGTCCAAATCCTTTGCTCTTAAGGTATCATAATCTGAATGGTATTATTATATAAACAACCCCTGCCCCGCTCCTTCTCTATCTGATCTGAATCTCCCTCATCCAAGAAACTAAAATTAAAAATTTTATCCAAAAAGTGAACTTCCAAACTCCAGAACAAGCCTTAAGGCAGAGCTTGTGATTACAATATGTTAACCTTGTTCGAGCCTGTGATCCAATCGAAAACCAGTACCTGGGAAATGATCAACTTAAAAAAAAAAACATGTGACCTCAATGAGCTCTAAACCTGAGCCCACGATATGTTCATGTCATGCTGGTTAGCAGATATCTTGTTTTGACAGGTATCAATTGACCATAACTTTGATGGCCGACGTCAAAGGTGTACACTTTAAACGAAGACTGTATGCCTTGGCCAACCTGCTAGCTGGAATATGGCCGCCATGTTGCATGATGTTGTTGTTGTCGCTGTTGTAGCGTACATGCACCCACGATCCATGCCACTAGCCATGTTGACCATGAGAAAACAGTCGCATGGCTTTCTATTTCTATGCATGCCTATGGCTCTGTTCCTGTAGTTAAGGTGATTCACTTGGTGGCTGTTCTGGCCACTGGAGCTCTGTTAAATCTCTTAATTTATGTATCATGCAGAGACCAAATCCTCCAAGAGATCCAAGTCCAAACCTGAAGAAAAAGCTCAGGTATTGCAACTTCCTAGGGTTGTTTTTTGGTTTGTTTATTTATTTTTCATAATGTTGTGTTGTGTCAATGACTGATGCTGACAATTGCGTATACCGTACCTTTTTTCACAGGGCAAGATGTCAGTCGGTCATTGAAGGAAACAATCATTCATCTTTTCTCGATATGGTAAGTGAACTAACTGAGCCGTAACAAACTGTCAATTAGAGGAGGAGTGTCCATGTGTATGTACATTTGAGTTACAATGCTAGACTGACAAAATTAATGGCCAGTTTTCAAGAAGGACTTGCATGGATTTGGTCAGGAGTACATGTATGTTCTCCTAAAGAAGATCTGGCATGATTATTTTAAACTTGGTTGAATGCAATACAACAGGAGTAAACAACAAGGGGCAGAAGTCTAACCTTAGAGGTCAGCAGAGTTTACAGGGTTTGTACAGGTCATGGAAAACCTGGAAAGTCGTGCAATTTTATTTCAATTTCCAGGCCTTCCTTCATTGAGGTTGGTGCGATCATCTCTAAATTAAATTAAAATGTTAGTAGTAGTCAAAATTCAATTGAATTAAATTACATTCTTTTCCAATTTTTTTTTTCTTTATTATTATTATTTTTTCTTCCCATTTCTCTTAATTTTAGTAATAACAGTAATTAAAGTAATAATAAATAACTTCTAACTATTGATAGACTGGCCTGCTGAGACTAGCATAGCTATCCGCAGGCCATCCCGACTGTAATATGTATTTTTAATTAGTAATAAAATGATGATGATGATGAAGGAAAGTCATGGAATTTAAGTGAAAGTTGTGGAAAAGTTATGCCAGGATTCCATGCATTCTTGGACCAAAAGGCGTTGTATCAGATTTGCGTCAGCTCTTGCGTGTCCCTCCACTTCCCCTGCCCCTCGCTCTCTTTCCACTGTATTGTCAGTGTGATGGGTGCCTATTTGTCTCCCTACTGTGTGGCTGGATTGCAGCATTTGCCAGCAGTCTCCATGTAGAGGCTGGCTGTTAATAGTGGAAGCTTCTGGGTGTGTCAGGCACCCAACTGTCCTTTTACGTGGGGGTTGCGGAGTCCACATGTTTGTCAGTGACAGGATTGTTCTTAAAATCAGTATTTACAAAAATTAATATCGTATCTCTATTAACATGCAATCAACAGGCATTATTACAACAAAGGCCAAATGAAGATCAGCCTTGTACATTGAGACGCTCGCAGTCAGTTACGTGTGAACATGACTTGGGAAACCTGCTTGATGCTTCAGGTATGAATCAAAAACCTTTTGGGGTCAAAAGAAATTCCATGATTTTGCACAGGTTCACAGTAAGAAAGCTGAAAACCAGCTTTTTTGAGGTGCACTAACTATTAAAGTTAATTTTCTATGTTACTGCAATACACTGTGCAAAACCTTTTTGAACTTGTACCTGTACATTCAGCAGTCGTTTGTGGATGGTACAATGTCAGTCCCGAGGCCATCTTGTTACTTGCAAATTCATCACTCACTTGTGACATGCACTTTTATTACTTGCTTGTGACTTATTCAGTTCAGCACTGAAATAGAGCAGGAAAAGAGTTTTGAAATCCAGTTGCACAATAGGCCAGTACATTTCAATTTTCAGGTGCCCTCACTAAAATATTTCTTGCGCAGGAGATGTGCAATGTTAATGCCTTATCAACTACATCATTTAATAGGTTTTGTTTATAATCAAGTATGCTTGGATTTTAAATTAATCCATGCTCTCAACTCATTGTTTTGCTCATCTTGTTTTTAATTGGACATTGTTACTAACAAGGCTACTAATTAAGTTAATTTTTCACTAGCCCACTGGACCTCTAAACTTCTATTTTCACTTTCTCAAGAGCAAAATTTGCATGTACTGGGCAATCACACCTGGGTTTCTTCCTGCCCCGTGAAAGGAATTGTTGCAAGTCTCATGACTTATTGACTTTTTAGATCATAACCAAATAATGAATGGCCAATTCCCTCTATGAGGCACGTGCACAGGAAATCATGGTTGTTGTATTTATCCACACAAATATCCAGTCCGAGATGATGAATACAACTATCATGATTCCCTACAGGTGCATCTCATAGACTGAATTGGGTATTGAACTCTTCATCGGCTATTAGAGACTGTTCAATAGATGATTTATTTAGCATAATACCACCATAAACTGTGTACATGACTGGGCATATGTTCTTTGTAGAACTGAAGCAAATTAGTAGCAAAAATGATGACAGCTTTTCTAGAAGAATTTGTTATGAAGTGATACATGTAGAGTGGTAAACTGGAATGAAGACTGGACTTACATTGCAACAACCTGGAACACACATTTAGTTGACTTGTGTACTGCTATTCATTTCATTAAATCAACTGCAAAGTACATGCAATTTACATTGCTTAGTTTGCTTGTTTGGTTTTTCTCCAGGCCACAAAAATGTTGTTGGAGATTTCAGTGGGGTAGGTGAAAAGCTGATTGTTTGCATCTTCGCTAGTTTCCGGACCCTCATATCAGTTGTACAGTGCCTGAGACAAAGCGGCCAATAGCAATGATCATTCTGCTAGACTATAGACTGTGGGGCTGAGCCTTAATGGTTCTGTTTTGCTACATGGCTTGCTTCAAGTGTCGGCAATACTAGAATTTTATAATAATAATAATAATAATAATAATAATAATAATAATAATAATAATAATAACTTTATTTACCCTGCAAGAATGAATCAGCTTGTTTAAAAGAAAACAAGCTGGTATTAATACATGTGCAGCAAATGCTAAATAATGCTATACTGCTGTACATTGTAAAATTCTGGTAAGATGGACCAATCCTGAACTGTGATTGGCTACCTTAGCAGGCAAGATGTGGTGTTCTTATGCCATGTGATAAATTCTAATTGACAGGGCATATGCTGTAAATAGACAATTTCCGAGTTATCTAAAGCCTCTCTTTCAAAGCGAGGCCTGGTGCACAACCATTCATATGAAAATGAGTTTAATTTGCATTTGAATGAAATCTCATTTTCATATGAAAGGATGAGCACCAAGACTCGCTTTGAGAAAGAGGCTAAAGGTAATTTGAAAATAGCCTATTGACCTCACTTTTTTTAGGGGGGGGGGGGCATGTTTTTGGAGACTGACTGTGTGTTGGTCCATAACTCTGCAATAAATGAATTTGATCAATATCCACCATCTCAACCTCGCGCTTATTTCTCTCCACCCAGCTTTTTAAATTGTTACTAGCGACTTAAATGCCTGGGGGCACCGTGTGATTGACTTACCTCCCATCTAGGGTGGGCTAGAAATGCTCTTTGTGGCTTCACGCTTGCACAAGTTTCATTGCGCTTCTATTTTGATGTTATTTAACAGTATTTCTTTCATTGTAGCCATACACCTTACCATCAATACCAGGACAACACGATGACCTGAACTGTTTGACTCCAGAAACGGTATTAAACTGGCTTACATCTTGTGTGTACTGATTACTCGCAAAAACGTGTGTTAGTCATTTGTTGACGCAACTATCTGAAGTTACTCTCTTGTATACGCTGTAAAATGAAATATCAGCATCGCTTATGTCTGTTTTAGGTTGCACGAGTCCTGAACAATGAATTCCCAGACGTGGAAGCCCACATCATAGACTGTCGCTATCCTTATGAGTATGAAGCAGGTCATATCAAGGTAAATAACTGTTTATGTCCCGTTGCTGTTTCCTTACGAATCGACAAACCTCGCCAAAACTCCTTGGGACATCAATTTTAACACCGATAGTTAAGCATGGCAATTCGTCACAATTGCTACGAAATAGCGATTTCCCTTCCTCTATTTTTCAATGTCGACGGCAAAAGGAGACCATGATTTTTCCCGCAACAAAACGTTGTAGGGGTTTACTTAATATTTCCTTGTTTAAAGTGAAGAACAGAAGCAATATGACCAGGGCTGAAGCAAGTCGCTAGCTGTGTTTTTCTCAGTTTCCTTTTTTGAGGGGAGGGTGCGTAGGGAGGGGGAAGGCTGGAGGTTCTCGTGATTTCGTTTCTCTGTCGCGCTTTGATCATTTGCATCACGAATAATCTCGCAACTTTCAACTCGAAATGGCACGTTACTACCAAGGCGAGGCAAGTAGGCTTGGGTGAAACGACAACGTTGGTTGTTGATACTTGTTGGCAAAACGTCTGCGCCGTTGACATTTGAACTCTCCTTGTAGATGCATTACATTACAAGGCCTAGGCCGTTCCTTTTTACTGGAGTTTTCAAAATATACAGAGAAGTATTGGCCTAAATATTCCTTGCTAGCCGTATCGTTTATACTGCAGTGTTGATAAAATTCTGTTCTACACAGGGCGCACGGAACATTTACACAAAGGAAGACATTTTTAGCGAGTTTATTGAAAAGCCGAAGAGCAGTCTGACAGGAAAGAAAACAATTTTAATATTCCACTGCGAGTTCTCATCCAAGAGAGGACCTGATATGTGAGTAGGAGATTTAAATAAATGGAATAGTGATTTTTCCCTGCGTTACATACAAAACATTCCCCTATCGCGACACTATCTGACTGAAGAGTAGACGCTATACTTACTCCAGTGATTCCTAGTTTCTATCATTTTATAACTTGAAGTTCATCGAACAGAAGGCTGTAGAACGGTACAGTCAGTTTGCTGTTGGTAGACCTTGGTACAGTTAGAACCTGAATTCTAAAAGCGATCTTTCCATCGGAAAACGCATCAACTTCTCTTTGCCGTGCAAAGAACCCGTAGAAAGCCGAAGCTTGTGGTTCTTCCATAGCAGACAAAATTAGGGATATTTTTACCATCCTTTTCACGGCAAATAATACGCGACATAAAACAACAGACGCATATCCTTGTGCGCTGTGAAGTTCCTTCTCGCGTAGTTAAAAAAAAACCATGTTTAAGCCTCGCAATATATTTTGCCATCGCCAGACAAGAATCACCAAACCATGGCAAGTGGAGAGGTAGAGGGAAATATCTAACGTATGGCTCTGAGGGAATTTTATTAAGGTTGTGATATTGAAGTTCTGTACTGTTGTTCTCTAGGTCACGCTTTTTAAGGAACCAAGACCGCGATGTTCATTATCAGATGTATCCTAAACTGTTCTACCCAGAACTGTACCTCATAGAAGGAGGATACAAAGCATTCTTTGGAAAGTGCAAGGTAGGTGACATTCTTGATGTTGAGCTGAACAAATTTAGCAGTTCTGCCGGAATCTGGCCGTCTGTTTGATTTCTCTCTGAGCTACAGGATTGGTGACCTGTACTTCTTGCTAAATAGACGGCCATTTTCGTATTCTCGATAGTGGACTGGAACTAGCTTGCAAGTGAGGCTTATACGGAGAGTCTTTTCAAATGCGAATGGAGTATCTCTTAATAATATTCCCCTGCGTGAGCCTTCATTTCAAGCTGGTTCCAGTCCAATAAAATGGTCTATTTCGGTACTCCTCTCTGTCAGTAGACCTTATCGGAGTTAGCGCATTATATTTCGAATTTCGTTTTTCCGTTTTTCAGGAATTCTGTGAACCTCAGTGTTATCTGCCGATGTTGGACGAAAATCACTCGCAAGACCTGAAGCGGTTTTCTAAGCGATCTAAATCCGAAGGAAACATACCCACGAAAGGATTCCGCCCTGGATTAGGATATCGCCGCTAATGCATACCACTCTGCACCTCGCTTGTCAACAATCTCTACCTTTACCTACTCTGGTTTTACAAGATACAAGCTCATAAGCAGCTTCTTTGCTCTAACAAAACATCGATTCTTTCATCAATTTTTTTTGTGCTGAAATTATTCCTAACTTGATATCATTTCTCCAATCAATTTAAGAAGCTCAATCTTACTCGTCTTAGATTCTAGTTATCTAGTTTCTAAATTCGAGCTCCTCGTTGACTTAAACTATAAAGAGCTCTAAATATCCATTCTTTCCTGTAACTATTTGCACTTAAAAATGGCCTACTACCGAACGTGAAAGTGTTTTCAACAAGAGAGTTTTCGTTTTATTCAAATTGTAAGTAAACGATCATTATTTGTGTAAATTCTGTACGCTTAAATAGTCCAAAGCTATTAATAATTTGAGGTTTACGAATTGCTACTGAACTAAGCTTGTGTTTCATCTGCTACTTGATGTAATTGTAGGGAAAATCTGTGGAAGATGGATGTAAAATTGCGGTGGTATTTTCATAATATGGGCATTTTTATCTGGTGTATATCTGGCTATCTGCCTGTTTTTGTTGTAAATGTGTGGGACGACTTCTAAAAATGCAGCGCAAAGCTTAAAAGAATTTACATCTTCCAGTCTGCAGGCAGATTGATCTTTCCTTTATTCCTTTTTCGTTCGTATTTTAATTCTTTTTTTTTTTGCTTTTTGACCGTACGGCTATATTTCAAAGTACTCTAAAGCTAATGTAATATTTGTGTATAGTATAGAAACTACTTTGTAAATAACTTTTCTTGCCTAGAATCTGTAATAAAGTATCTTAAAATGAAATCTCAATACTTGCAAAGCAGTAATTGTGTCCAAATCCGTTTGTCCTAATTGTTTCCTGGGCCTCTTCACCATTGCGAGTTACATCTTAGATGCTTCAAGAAAGTGCTGTCGAATTGAGGAGAATCCGGTGGCGCTATAAAATGGTTCAAAACGGTACGTAGAAAAGACCACTGTTAGAAGCGGACAATTTTACTATAAAAGATGTAAACAATAACAAAGATATTACGTGAACAACACTAATTAGATACCAAAGTTACCTCGATATAACGGCCTGTTCCTAGCACAATCCTTGTTTTTACGATAACTGCAGAAATTCTCGCGCGCTCATTGGCTAATTTTTATCGTCAATATGCGGACAGACACATGAGTTTGAAATTCGCGCGACGCGTCAGCGAGCGAGAGCGGGCAATTCGACCATTTGTTATCGTAAAAAACAAATTTATGTCAGTTTTTAATGAGTCTGTCCTGTTATTGACAATGAATTTCGTCATCACATTGTCAAAGTAGTCTGCGGATCCACAGCTACTTTGACAATGTGATGACGAAATTTATGATCAATAACAGGACAGACGCATGAAAAACTGACGTCAATTTGTTAAATTGACCCTGAAATCGAAATACCGCTATTGGAAATATGGTCTTTAGACCCAACTGTAAGGTCGCACAACTATTGCAGTCTTGAAGAGGTCAACTATTTCGGCAAATTCAAATCTTTTACATATGTTTTTGGTTTCCAACTGAGTTACCTGTTAAAACAAATTTTAAGTGGATGATAAAAAAGCCATTTACAAAAGACTCCATTGGTGGCACCCGTTTCTGGGCTAATTGTATCGTAAGTTTGTATTTTTGAACCATTCTCAGGAGAGGGCTTAATAAACATATCATAAATAATTGATTAAAGAGACTCGAGATCAGTCAAGAGAATAACGGCGGTCTTTTCGATAACAATCAGTTATGAATTAACTGTGATTTTTCGATCGAACATCAGGCATGAGAAGTGTTTGGCCTTGTTCGCTGTGGAAATTGTGGTGAGTTTTAAACCATTCCTGTTGCAGGCTGGCTAAACTAAATCGGCTTATTTAGATCTTATTTCGCTAAACGTAATATAGTTAAACATTGTCAATCCCGGTCTCACAGTAAAGCACATTTCACGCGTTTAAAACCTTATATTTGGTCCGTGCTAGTGCAGAATTATTTCCTTGGCCTGCTCACGAGCATTAGCCGGTATCACCCAGTGATCGTGAAGCGCATTTGTGTAAATCCCGTTTCGGGTGCCTCAGTAAATACTATGTTTTATTAATTGCGTACACTTTATTTCTGTGGACTGCTAGCCTGTGAACTATTGCCTCTGAGCTTTCGCCAAGACATAAAGTTTTAGTTCACCCAGTCGCACCGTACCTGGTTCGTAAAACGTTTGACGCGCCAATTGTTATGTGAAAGAACAGCATAAAGCACGTATGAAGATTTTGCTTATTTTAAAGAATCTACCACCTGTTCTAACGTGACAGCTCTTGTCCATCTTAGACTCCGAGGATGTGAAATTAAAAATCACTGAAACGACCTCCTCGTACTTAATATCTTGCTTTCTTTTCTGAATTAGATTGCTCTTTTCTTCAACATAAATGATACCTTAATTACATTGGTTCATGTGAAAACGTTCACCAAAGTGCCAGTACCATTTCACAAATTAGGAAACCGTAAAGCACCCGGATATTTCATTAATAACAACAAAATTAAGTCAAGATTTAAGACGCGTTCACACGTGTATGTTAACTGCTTGTTTGCAAAGAAACACTTTCCGTGAGGTTTTTTCGTTTGTTGTTTCTTCCTCGCTTTTGAGTTTAATTATCCGATTATACTCTCCACACTGGAACTCGTGAGAGGAGTCCCCACTCCCCCCAGGACCTGCAGCAAGACGTTCGGCACAGAAAGTCTGCACACTGCAAGCTCAATGTATTCACTTTCATTAATCATTTTCTCCTTTCCTCCAAGAATTGAGGAGGCATTGTCTCCCAATTAATGGTTGGTACGTTGAAGTCTGGGTCCAAACTATTGTCCGTTTATTACTTAAAGGAGCTCTGTCACGCTTTGCGCGTCTCGAAAAGTTTACCCACTATTTTTCAAGTTCGTCGTTTGTAATCCTTGTTAATCTTTTTCATCCTTAACCATCCTTGTTCCTTAATCTTTATGGTTTATTATCTCTTTGGTGTTTTCTGTCTTAGAGTAAACCGTTATAAACCACTTTCATAAATGGCGACCAATTATAAATTCTTTTCCAAGTATTAAAATTAGCCTTACTAAGCTCATTTTGAAGTTGGTAAGATATTTTACTCTGAAACGAAGTTAGTAAGACTAATTTAAAGGCATACAAAAGAATTTTCAACTGGCAACCATTTATGAAAAGGGTCTATTTTTTTCAGGTTTAAAATAGCGTGCCTAAGTTCTTGTGCTAATACTGCTGAGGCAAATAGGCAGTCATTTTTAAACAAAGATTCCTCTATACTCGATTTCGGAGAGCCAGAATAGAAGTTGGCCATTGAGCGGAACCAGGTATCAGAAACAGAACTCGGATTGTATTATAGTTTGTATAAAGAAACAATGCCATATCTGAAAATCCATATCTGAAAATCCATATCTGAAAATTTTGTTAGCCAGTCTTAATATTGTCATTTCAGCCTCGTTTTGGCCGCTCTCAAGTCATCTTATGTGCTTGGAAAGAATAAAAAGAAGACGTCAAGGTGGATAGCGCCCAGACCCCACATCGTCATGATTGTTGCGGACGACCTGGTACGAAGTTGGGAGTTAACTCTTGTTTAAGCAATTAGCTTTCGCACAAACTAGCCTTGAAAGCCCCTTCTAGATTCGTATGTGTCAAAAAAACAACGAGAGCAGGTTTTATTTGATTGGAGATTTGTTTCGTATATTTCTTGTTTTATCCACTGGGTTACTGCGCATGCGTCAAGAAGGGAGGCAACATTAACTTCCTTGTATTTTTTAGGGCTGGGATGACGTCAGTTTTCATGGCTCGCCCCAAATTCCAACGCCACACATTGACAAGCTGGCCAACTCTGGAGTTATTCTTAACAGTTACTATGTGTCTCCGATTTGTACTCCTACCCGGGCCTCTCTTATGACTGGGAAACACCCGGTCAACCTAGGTAACGGTCAAGAAGCGTTTTGAATTGTTGTCATTGTATTCGTTGTACCCTGGACTGAAGTAATTGTTGGGCGTTTCCGAACTTCAATTGGTCCAACAGGCATTTGCCACAAGGTCTCCTTGCCAGGAAAAGAGACCATAGTTTAAGGCGGGGTTAAACGTGAAGGCTGTTTTGAGGTTGCTAAACACGGCCTTTCTGCCAATATCTCGGTCACGTTTCAAGCGGCACTAAATCTCTCTGCTTATCTCATTAAGCAATGTTTGGCGGTTTTGTGTACATTTTTGGGTGATTTTTGGGCATTTTGGGAAAGAGATTCTTTTTCTCAAAGGATAGGTTAAATTGAGGAAAATATGAAATGTTGAAGATTTGATGGATTTGGAAAATTGAAATTTGAAGTGAAGAATTAGTAGACATATACCAAACAGTCCCCTAGCGACCAGGGGCTCTCTTTTGCGGGGTCAACTGTCTGGTTGTGTTTCCAATCCATCTTAATCCTAACAATTTCCTTATTTATATCACTTCAAATTTCACTCCTATTCTTGTTTACCCCCGCCTTAGGCCTTAATTAAAACCTCAATGTCGCAAGAAAGTTTTGTAATGGCGATGGTCTCTGTATTGTTACAGGTGTACAGCATGCCACTATATTTGGTACTCAGGCATACGGTCTACCCCTGGGTGAAGCAACGACACCACAGTACCTCAAGTCACTTGGATACAAAACGCATGGTGTGGGAAAGGTAAAAAAACCTCTTAATTGAAGTAGAAAAAGTACCTTTAGACAAATAAGTAGTCTCCACTCTGCCAGACCGCCTCGTGGATCCACAATTACTTTGGCAATGTTATGACGAAATTCATGATCAATAACAGGACAGACGCATGAAAAACTGATCTCAATTTGTTAAATTCATCTTATAACTTGCGCGATCATTACTGGATTTCAACAAAACTTAGGTTATATTTGGTTACAATATATTGGAACCAGCTGCAGGCCCCGTATTGATTCTGAAGCTGTTTAGGTTAGTGAGATTAACTGACTCGCCCTTCATTCAATTGTTTGTTTGCTGTTTTTTTTTGTAGTGGCACTTAGGTTTTTTTGAGAAGGAATACACACCAACCTACCGCGGGTTTGAAACTTTCTACGGGTTTTGGAATGGAAAGGAAGATTACTGGGACCACTCGTCACTGGAAGATGTCTGGGGGGTAGATCTCAGAGACAACATGAAGGTAAAATCAGTGCGATTTATAAGCATGTAGTTTAATTGGAATATCAAGACAGGTGATTGCTTTGTTGCACTACAGGCTCTCAAAACCAACTTTTGGTGAAGTGTACGGTACATAAAAAGGATAATCGATACTTAGAGCAACAGTTATACAGAAACGCCAAACGCGCACCCTGGCAGCAAATGTTAACAGAAAATGCTACTTGAAAAAATTCAGAATATGAAATGGTTATGCCTTAGTTTTACTGAAAATTCAATCATCTTTGTTTTGGTTTGGTCATTCAACACCCTGAATAAAACAGTTTTTTTTTATGAAAGCTCCCTTAAGCATGGTCATATGTGAATAAAAATACGATAAATCACAAATGCCCTACAAAATGAAATATATCACAAAATGTAATTATAATATCGTACTAAAGAATTGTCAGCTCAACTCCTTCAACGGACAAGCAATCCTTTCCCACAGAAAAGAGTAGCCACTCCTCTAGCACTCGTTTTTTCTACACTTGAGTGATGTATTTGTTGTTTTCCCAGGCTGTGAGGAACGAAACTGGCCATTACGGAACTGAATTATTTTCAAAAGTGGCTGAACGAATCATCGACACTCACAACAAGTCTGAGCCGCTATATTTGTACCTTGCACAGCAAGGCGTTCATTCCGCTAATGGACGCGAGCCTTTACAAGCGCCACAAAGACTTCTTGACGTAAGTGTTAACTGTGACTTGATCATTACGGGGTTGTTTTGCTGACAATGTGCCTTGGAATTAGTGACAACGTCTAAGCAAGGTTTCACAGTATGCCTAGTAAATAAAGCAATAAAGCAATCAGGTAACTTTTCTGAAAGTATGTCATTTCAAGGGAACTTCACTGAAGTGCACTGGTCAAGGTGTTGTTGCTGAGTTGTCTTAAAAACCCAATACGTCTGTCTGTATCTGTGTGCTTGTTTCTGTGGCCCAGTCTGTGTCTTTGTTAGCTCCGCGCCGGTTTCTTCCGGTTTCTGTCTGTCTGTCAGTGAGTCAGTCTACCAGTCGGTCTACAGTAAGAAAGAAAGAAAGAAAGAAAGAAAGAAAGAAAGAAAGAAAGAAAGAAAGAAAGAAAGAAAGAAAGAAAGAAAGAAAGAAAGAAAGAAAGAAAGAAAGAAAGAAAGAAAGAAAGAAAGAAAGAAAGAAAGAAAGAAAGAAAGAAAGAAAGAAAGAAAGAAAGAAAGAAAGAAAGAAAGAAAGAAAGAAAGAAAGAAAGAAAGAAAGAAAGAAAGAAAGAAAGAAAGAGACAACGGGACAAAAATACTTTGAATTTTTTGTTGACTTTTCAACGTTTGGCGTCGAAACGAAATTGTATGCTCTTAAATTAAATATTTCTTGCCAAAGGTGATCATCTGTACTTTTAACATAACTTCCTCTCTCCTCAGAAATTTCCTCACTTTTCATCAGAGGAAAGAAGAATCTACGCTGCTATGGTGGCTTCGTTAGATGAATCTGTTGGAAACATTACAAAAGCTCTTAAACGAAGTGGGTTGTATGACAACTCTGTTATCGTTTTCACGACAGATAACGGAGGAGCGCCACGGGGATTTAACTGGTAAGAAAATGACATCACTATCCATGAAGGACCGGAGCAGGATGAAATATGGAAGAGTTTTCTCATGACTGTAATTCTCTTTTCTTAGGAATCAAGGTTGCAATTATCCGTTCAAAGGAGGCAAAGACACATTCTGGGAGGGTGGAGTCCGTGGGGTTGGATTTGTACACAGCAGTCTAATAAGAAAAAAAGGCCGCGTCAGTTATGACTTGATCGACGTCACAGACTGGTTACCAACCTTCTATCATCTGGCTGGAGGTGAGGTCACCAAGATACAAGAAAGGATTGATGGCATGAATGTGTGGGAAACCATAGCGTATGGAAAGAAATCTCCAAGGACTGAGGTACGATATCGGTTAACAACAGTCTTCTACAATAGTCCTTTTCAGGATTGCCTTCAACCCACCCGATCCAGACGATCACTTAAGACGAACCACTGATAGTTCTTGATTCAAACATTTTGTCGTGTTGTACACATAACAAGATATGGTGGACGATTGGCCAAATTTTTCTTTGAAAAATCATTAAATGTGCAGGCCTTTCCATGGCCAGATAAGAGTCGCCAGTAGTTACCAATTTGTACCACTGTTAATGGGAAAATTAAAAGCAAAATCAAGGACTGAAAATTAAGAATGGATCAGAAATGCTAAACATGAAAACTGTAGGCTACATGAACATGTTTCGAGAAACGACATCCGTTCAAGTTGTCTTGTTAATAGGGTGGATTTACAATCTCAAAACGTAACCAGTTAGTAACGACGGTAGAAAAATTGCAATACGTACGAAGTCTCCCAATCTTAAGGCGGGGATAAACGTGAAGGCTGTTTTGAGGTCGCTTAACACGGCCTTTCTGCCAATATCTCGGTCACTTTTCAAACGACACTAAATCTCTCTGCTCATCTCATTAACCACTGTTTGGCAGTTTTGTGTAAATTTTGGGAAAGAGGTAAATTTTGGGAAATTGAGGAAAAAATTAAATGTTGAAGATTTGATGGATTTGGAAAATTGAAATATGATGTGAAGAATTAGTAGACGGATACCAAACAGTCCCCTAGCAACCTGGGGCTCTCTTTTGCGGGGGTCAACTGTCTGGTAGTGTTTCCAACCCATCTTAATCCTAACAATTTCCTTTTTTATATCACTTCAAATTTCACGCCTATTCATGTTTACACCTTAAGGACGTCATCACTTACTATGACATGACGTGAAATGACTTCATACGACCTGGCATGACGTGACATGACACGATGTGACATGACGTGACATGACATGACATAGTTCAGCATTTATGGGGTTTATTTCAACTAAGCTAAGAAGTCTTCATGATTATTATGATATGCAGAAAACACGTCAGTACAACCTGACGTGACGTAATAGTTCTCCTGAAAAATAGCTGAATATTTATGCAATCTATTTACGTGAGGCTAACGATATTTTTTGCCTTCTTCGATAGGTTCTTCACAACATTGATCCCATTCGTAAATTTGCAGCCATTCGTGTCGGGAACTACAAGTTAATTATTAACCAGGACGCGGTATACAAAACAACATGGCATCCGCGATATTATGTCGAGGGAGAACTGGAAACTCTACCCCAGCCCTCCACTTTACCCGGCGCAGTTATCAGTTGCGGAAAGTGGTCAAGGAGTAAAAAAGCTGTTTGTAACACTGATGACTTTCCGTGTTTGTTTAACATAAAGAAAGGTCAGTAAATTATACTTTATGTCCTGCTATTCGAATAGTTACAATTATTTCGTGATTGGAATGCCACTCTAGTGTTTTATCTCCTGAACCTTTATTTGGTATTTTTTGGGGAGGCTCACGCCAGCATGTGGCCTAGATTCAATTCTAGCCCGGTGCCATATGTGGGTTGAGTTTGTTGTTGGTTCTCGTCTTGCTCCGAGGGGTTTTCTCCGGGTTCTGCGGTTTCCTTCCTTCACAAAAGCCAGCATCTCGAAATTCCAATTCGACCAGGATAGAGGATCCGCATGAAAACCAACTAAGGCTGACGTGGCTTCCTCTCTAAATATCGTAATTTATTTATTTATTTACTATCTTTCTTTCAGATCCTTGCGAGTACAGAAACCTCGCGCACACCCATCTTAACACTGTGGAACGACTTCTCCGCAAGCTCATTGACTACCAGAAAAAGGCCCGTCCCGTGTGGTTCCCTGAGAGGGACCCCACTGCGAACCCATCAAAAAACGGGACCATTGGATTTTGGGGCCCTTGGAGGTCCTCAACAGCTAATCAATTTATTTTAGATGACGTCCTTGATTCCATACTGTCAGTGAGTGGGAAGAATCACTCCTGTCACACAAACCACAAAAACAATAGCAAGAAAACGGGAAAAGTGTTTAGTACTCATGAAGATAGTGACAAGGAGGTTTATCTGATGCTGGAAAAGATTCTGCGAATGACGAAAGAAGGTAAAAAAGGTCAAATTCCTCGAAACAGCAGGCTAATGAAAGAATCGTTAGCTATGCTGTACGCCAAGATGAAACAAAAGACGAAAGTGGATGATTTGATGCACAAACTGCAGATGATAAAAAAAGGTCGAGTAGCAAAGAGAAAAAGTCATAAGCCTGCCGCGAAACATGTCAAGGAGCAAACTAGCTCTAGAGTCTTAAACCAGATGAACTCTTCTTTGGAATCAGGCAAATCCAAAAAGTTTCTGAATAAAAACGCTCAAAAGGTAGACAAAACAGGGTCAAGGCGGACAGAAATTGAGAACGTTCCTGTTAGAGATGACAACTCTATAAATAATGGAGTTGACAACCCATTCGAAATGCGCAGCAACTCGAGAGAAGAACACCAAGATATGGAAGAGATGCCGTCTTTGGAAACAAGCTCAGGTTTTGAGGAAGCTGAACAGAATGATAGTGACGAGCTTATAACAGATGAAAGTGAAAATGACAGAAACACAGATACACAAATAGAGGATGAATATAATTCTGACGAGGAGTATACGGGTCAATCCGCGGAGACAAACGATCAATCATTTGGGGAAAATTCTAAGTTGGAGTTTCGGGACAGCGATGACAATAGCGATGACATTGACAATGATAATAATAATGATAATGATGATGATGATGATGATGATAATGATAATGATGATTTTATTTAGGACAATTATAGAAAGTCCGACCAGTATCCTTAGTATAATTTTGAGAAGCTTACTAACTTACCTAGATTATAACAAACCCGATATTAACGAGATTATTTTAGTGTAGAAGAGTAGTCTAAATATATGACAGGGGGCTATTTAGAAGTGAATAGGGCTACGGATTATCAGGTTTGATTTGGTGTGCCGTATAAAGGAGAAAATCAGAAGCTTATTTTAATCGGTTGTATACCACTGAAAAAGGGACAACAAAATCTCGGTCGACACGTGCTGTCTTGAAATTTTTACTGTTCACATTGCAAACATTGTGATGAGTTTGCTAAGCTTGTTCAAATTTTCTTGCTTCTAAAAAAGGTATATTCTACGAAAATGTACGAGTATTTAAGAGATATTAGTGATATGTTGTGTTTTTAGTCAGAGGCATAACTCCTTGATAAGGCTTTCACGGGTTTCGGGTTACTTTTTGACTTTAAACTCCGATGAGATTTTTCTTTCTCTCTCATTTGGTTGCCCGGTCCATACCTCCTCCACAGAATGATTACGTGTGGCTAGACTCCAGGCTATACTCTAAAGTGGAGAGTGAGAGACACTGCCTTACTCTTAAGCTAGGACTCGAACCCAGGCCGAGCCAGCATTAACGGTCAAGTGACAATTCATCCACGGTATCAACAAATAGATTTCATGCGAAGTGATAAAACTGATTAATCAATACTCGGCTGTTACTTCTCTTTATTTTCATTTACTTCACAGTTTTAGCATAGTTACATTTTGACATTCCGATTGCGATGAAAAACTAGTGATTTCCAAAAACAGGGGAAAAAAATTAGGTGTAATTACTTTATAGAAGCTACACAAGTATGCGAGACGCCAAAGGGTGTGGTTATTGAAACATTTCATTTGAAACTCAGTTACCACTTTATTGTTTGTAACCAAAGCAAGTTAGTTTTTCAAGACTCGAGATTCCTTGATACAAATGTGCCCTTATCTACCAGAACATTGCCTTGGACTCTTCCGTTACTTTACCGGAATGTGGCCCTTTTTGCGTTTTGTGTTAACCATTCGGAGAATTCGCTTTAGAGTTTGGTAAAATTCTTTTTCTTCTGCTTCATAGGTATTAAAAGAGACCTTTTCTGTTTTCTTAGTCTCATGGGCTTTGCATTTTCCCTTACAGTTATGCTTTCTATCAACTCCTGATGGTAAGTTATCAATAACTTTCTGCAAAATAGCTTTGTTTTTCTTTGAGGACTGCCAAGGACTCCAATATCCACAATGCTTTGCTGGGTCAGCTTTAATGTCCATCTCAGGGTACCACACAGGAAGGGCCCTTTTCTGGTAATAAATCAGTCTCAAGACCAGACGCCTTACTATGTCGATATGAGTTTTAGCAATGTTTTTGTACTCGCAAGGGTCTGAAAGAGAAACCAGGAAACACATTGAACAATGTCTTAAAATTCGATGACAAAGGATGTGGGAGTCTAAGGTTTTCACGTCAGGTTTGATCCAAATAACTCCAACGACAGTTCAAACTCCAATTTTTGCTAGGCTTTGTCTTATGGGTCGTCATTCATTCACCGACCCAGTCAGTAAAACTGAAAGAAAGACTGACTGCCTTGATGCCAGTCAGTCAGCCGGTCAGTTAGTCATTCAGTCAGTCATTCAGCCGGTCAGCCAGTCGGTCATTCAGCAGGTCAGTCAGTCGGTCATTTAGTCAGTCAGTCAGCCTGTAATTTAGTCATTCGGTCAGTCAGTCAGTCAGCCGGTCAATCAATCAGTCAGTTCGTCAGTCAGTCAGTCAGTCAGCCAGTTAGTTAGTTAGTTAGTTAGTTAGTTAGTTAGTTAGTTAGTCATCTCGTCAGTTAAAACTTTGGCCGACAGAATGACTGACCAGCATTCAGCCTGTCAATCAGTCAGTCTGTCAGTCCATTCGTCAGTCAGTCAGTCTAGGGCTTTCGACAAGGTGCTCGGCAGCTTTTTGGCAACTTCTCGTATCACGAATAACTTTATTTGTTTCGAGCAACTTTTTGCATTCTGAGCAATTTCTAGTTTTCTATCCGTTATTAGAAATCAGACCAGCTTTGAGTGCTTAAATTGACCTTGCTTGCGCATTTCACAATGTTGTAGTAGACAGTTTATTAATTTCCTGTGAAAAAGGAGCTAGATGCCCCTCCCCCAACCCCGGGGGAAGATCATGGGTGCATCTGATGCATGCAACCGGGCTGCTAGGGCAGCCTTTTTTAAGAGAAATTCATACAGGTTTTGGTTTAATCGAGGACAAAGTTATTTAGCAACACTGGTTACGCCGCATAATTTCACAAATTAAAATGCTTAGAAATCTTACTTTTGTTGTACAATTTGCACATTTTTACATCGAAACAAATAAAGGAAGAGAGCAACAACAAACATTTTTAGCAACTTTTAAGCAACTTTCGTTACTAAAAGCAACGTCTGACCTTTTTTGAGCAACGTTTGAGCAACTTTTTGAGAAATTGCCGGCAACATTTTGGGAAATCTCGAGCAACCTGTGTGTTGTGGAAAGCCCTAGGTCAGTCCGTCATTCAGTCAGTGGTTCACAAATAAGCTACAACAGGAATAGTTTGCTTCATCGACTCCTTATGACGTATGTCATGTCGTGAATTAATATTTTGTCTCTTATATTGTACCTTCTTCAATGTCAAACAAACAAGGGAACACATCACTGTTGCAGGCAGCTTCTATTCTACTGTCCCATTTGCCACACTGGATAACCGCGCCAGGCAACGTGCAGGATTGGGGCATAGTGTCTAGTTCTCCCGGCACCTCATAACGTGGATACCAAGTCGATTTGTAAACACCGTCCTGATTCACAACTAACTTGTATTTCTCTACTCTGATTGCTGCAAATCTATTGATGGGGTCAATGTTGTGAAGAACCTAAAAAACGGAAACACATTTTAACCGATCATCTTCAAAGGTAAGCTATTGGCTTAAGGTGCCTCTGTTGATTTACACTGCACATCCATGCTTCGTTTAGAACTGATTTGACAGATCTAGATTAAAAGTTGTTGTACGCGGAACTTAATTTGCCACCGTTCGTTTTGTAACATGAATTTACTTACAATCTTCTATTTAACAATTAGATTATGAGCTCGAGATTTCTATGAGGCGATAGTTGATTCGGCCTTCGGCCTCATCAACTATCACCTCATAGAAATCGAGAGCGAATAATCTAATTGTTCTAGTAGAATTCTAACTGAAATTAACGCAAATAACGGTTTCCAATGATTTTCCCACGCATTATTGAACTTTACCCATAAACAAAGTTGAACGTATCGAACTGTCCTTGGCAAATTTGCAGTTGTTTACGCGCGTACCCGCTTTTTCAAGTCAAGAAACCTTTAAAGTGATTCTTTTAGTCTTCTCAGGAATTTAATTACCCGTTTACATCTAAAATTCCTTCCAAAACTTCGGAAAAACTATAAAAACATCGCATTTCTTGGACGACGGGCGGCCAACTGTACTCTAATGGCTGATAGTATACGAGTAGCTCAGCCAATCAGATTGCAGTATTTGCATTAGTATACTAGTAGAATTCTACTAATCCTAGTTAGGAAAAATGCACTAGTTTCCTATCACAAACGCCATTCTCAGCTATTCTCGGATTAGCTACGTTAGCATGGTGCCGTTGTTAATAAAACGACGGCCGTTTCTTCACATTTTCGAAGTGTCTGTGAAGAGGATTTAGAGACATTGCTGAACGACTAGTAGATTTATACGAAAACAATTAGATTGTTTGCTCTCGATTTCTACGTGTGATAGAAATTAATCTCAAGCTGATAATCTACTTGTTAAATATATCTAAACGATTAACAATGAAACCAGCTCAAAGTGGGGTGGAAAAGATGTTGATTTTTCTGTGTTTGACAGCTGTGTTTCAGAACAATGTTGTTCAGTCGTACCTCAGTCCTTGGAGATTTCTTTCCATGCGCTAAGGTTTCCCACACATTCATGCCATCAATCTTATCTTCTATCAAGGAGACGTTACCTCCAGCCAGATGATAGAAGGTTGGTAACCAGTCTGTGGCGTCAATCAAATCATAACTGACGCGACCTTTGTTTTTAATCAGATTGCTGTGTACAAATCCAACACCACGGACCCCTCCCTCCCATAACGTCATTTTTCCTCCTCTGAGTGGGTAGTTCGAGCCCTGATTCCTAAATATGTACACAGGAGAATATAAACTGTTAAATAACTGTATTTATGGCAGTGCCAAAAAGGCTGATTAGAAAAAAAATTAAAGATAAACGAGCAAACTTTGGCAGATTTTAATTCAGCTGGTTGTCGTTCGCAAGCTAGTATAAACCAGTTGCATAAGCAAACTTATTTTTTCTTGTTTGCCACATAATAAACTTCTTATTGACCGAGCTTAGTCGGTCTGTATGGGAGAATCTTGACCTCTGTCGTGTGTACAGACCTCACTACGTTCGGTCTGTACTGACGACCTCGGTCAAGATTCTCATATACAGACCTTCTGCTCAGTTAATAAGAGCTAAAAAATCTTGGACTTCAAAATGATATCCCTTGAGTTGATGACGTATGAACGGATTGTGACGTTTTTCTTACCAGTTAAATCCCCAGGGAGCGCCCCCGTTGTCTGTCGTGAAAACGATAACAGAGTTGTCATACAACCCACTGGTTTTAAGAGCTTTTGTAATGTTTCCCACAGATTCATCTAACGAAGCCACCATGGCAGCGTAGATTCTTCTCTCTTCAGTTGAAAAGTGGGGAAATTTCTGAGGGAAAAAGACATTGCGTTAAAAGTACAGATAGTTACATCTACGCAGAAATAGTTGAGTTAAACAATGACTTGTAATGGAAAATTAACAAAATTAAAAGATTTCATCCAAATTTCTCCCCTTCGAAAGACTACACTACAGACCTTTGCCGACATTAAATGTTACAATACCAGGTAAATCGTGTAGCAGGTGGGTTCTTTAAATGAGTGTAATATCTTGACGTACTTAAGTTGCCTCAGTTTAAGCTTAAAGAGAGAAACCTTTTCAAAAAGATGCCTTCGTCTTACTTCCTGGGACAATTTAAAGTTCCATTCGGCGAGAAAAAATTTTTTTTAGTTCCTTTGAGATTGTAGATATAGCTTATACGCAAATTTGTCTCTCTCCATACTGGTGAATTTCGTGCTAGGGGGGGGGGGGGGGGGGGTTAATCCTGTGATGGACTAGCATCCCACCCAGGGTTAGTAGTGAATAATCCTAGTTGCTTTGTATAAACTCTTATTCTTGAGCCATCGTAGCTTTATTAAGAATAGGGAGCTTAAGCAAACCTCGACGACGACGGCAACGGGAACGTGATCAAACAAAAGGTTTAATGAGCAAAACAATAGCTGTGCACGTGCGTTGTAATTCTTGGTAGTTCCTGGTCCTCTGAAAACAAGGACGTGAAATGACCACGTTCTGCGTAGCTGATTTCCCTTTCGTAAACGGTCTATCCCATTTTTAACGGTCGATGCCATTTTCGTAAACGGTTTATGCCATTTTTAACGGTCGATGCCATTTTCGTAATTGGTTGATGCCATATCTGCTTTAGTTTAGGCCTGGACAAGGTAGAAACTGGTATAATTTGTTGATGGAGTAAAATGCACTCACCAAATACTTAATTGTTGATATTCACACTGGTTTGCTTGCGGTTAGCTCTTATTTGATGTTTGGGGTAACTCTATTATTAATGTTTAAGAATGTCCCGTTTTATAATTAAATTTTGGGGAAATTTGGCGGATCAACCTGGTAGTGTAGTGGTATAAGAGGGATGTCAGTAAAACGAGGTTCCGTGTTCGATACTAGGTGGTTACTTGCAAATTTTCCTTTTTCTTTAATTTAGTAGAGAAAAATTCGTGTACAGTTGTAAAAAATTTCTAAGTGTCGCGAAAATGGCAAAAACCGTTTACGAAATGGAAATGTGCTTCTGCGCAGTCTGAGGAACGCGAACAACGACGGCAAAATTTTGGTATTTCTATTTGGAATTGCTCGTTGTCATCGCATATTTAGTCTGAACACGTTTTTAGAGCCATTGGCGTACTGAACAGAACTAGACTGAACTGCAAATTTCACTGGTAAAATATAAATTCATTTTTGACTTGGCGTCGTCCTCGTAGGTTGCTTAAGCTTCCAATATAACACAAACAGCGGTGAAAAACATTGTATTCCGACGCATTTTAATACAGAACTTGGCGTTTTGTATGCTAGTCAACATACATTTTTAACAGTGACCGTTACAAATTTTTGAAAACTATACATCGTTAATGTTAGAGGTCTGGAACACAGAGTGCAGTACCGATCTGATGGGCCACTAGGCTCGAACGAAGACTTTGCTCAGTATCCTTCTCCAAAACAACAACAATTGTTATAGTTACAAATTCAAAACTCAATGTCGGTAGGATTATACGACTTACGTCAAGCAGTCTTTGTGGTGCTTGTAGGGGATCATGTTCATTAGCTGAATGAACCGCTTGCTGTGCAAGGTACAAATATAGCGGCTCAGACTTGTTGTGAGTGTCGATGATTCGTTCAGCCACTTCTGTGAATAATTCAGTTCCGTAGTGACCAGTTTCGTTCTTCACCGCCTGGAGAAACAGGAAATACTTCAAAACGTAAGGAAAGCAGTGTACCCGGGGGGGACTTCCATGTGACAAGGTCGGAGATGCCCTTCGGAAAATTTGAATTAAACCCCTAAGGGAGACCAATTTGGGCGTGGTTCGAGCTTTATTTGACCCCTAAAAGATACTATTAAATCGGGATGGGCTCCATTATCACCTGATGTTCAGGACAAAAGCCCTTGCTAGTATACCGGATTCGAGAGAGCCACGGAAATCGAGCCTAAAAACGGAAACGAGAGCCAACGGAACGAGGTTGAAACGAGAGCGTGTTTTAATTGTTGTGTTTGTTGATACTTTGACAGCTAAAAGTAGTTGCATTTCGTCCTGAACACCCTAAGTGAGACCAAAAACCTTGATCTACACCCCGAAGCGAGACCACGAACATCCCCGACCTTTAAATATAGGTGTTCTCCCAGGGAGCATGCGCAGTGCATGTGTCGTGTCAGAATCCTCTTTGGCTGACCGGATATCTGTTACTTCCCCTGCCTCTTAAAGAAAATCTAATATTACTTCAATTCTGGGAGTGTTACAGCTGCACTTCATCGGAGTTTACCCTGAATTATTATTTATTTTTTCGTTATGTGCCTTATCTCACACGAATCTATATAATAATGTCTTTTTAGTATAATTTCCATAGGTAAATATAAGAATTGGACCGTCTGGTTGAAAAGCTCGGCTTGTGACTCTTCCACTCTTCCTCCCAAGAGGGCACGGTAACGAATCCTGCAATCTGATTTTTTTCTTAGCGCGGGATAAATATGTTATTTGCCGTCTTAGGGTCGGTCCGTATGGCGAAAAACTGTGACCTCGGGCTTGAAAATGCTTCTGTAACAGCTTTTCACTATACGGACCTCCCAGCCGGCAAATAACCGCGCTATGCGGTGAATATAACATTTCTGAGCTTGGCTACTAAGCGCGCCACCTTTGCCATCTCGGCAAGTACATATGGCGGACAGTTGCTGAATGAAATTTTCATTTATTCGAAAGACATCACTCTAAGTCTAGGATATTTGAAGTTAGTAAATTCTCAGCTCCGACTATTGCGTTTCTAGCTTTTTGATTGGCTAAAAAACTCCGACTATGAGCCAATAGTCGGTGTTTTACGTCATATGGAAAATAGTGCGCCAAGTTTAAAAATTTTCCGCACGAAGTTTTCAACTTCAGCCCTCTATAATGGCCGAAATAAAAATCGGCGGCAAACCCAGTTTGAGAATTTACTAAAACAATTATTCAATTCGCCCTTGTTGGATATGAAGTGATTATAACCAACTCGCGCTACGCGCTCGTTGGTTATTTTATCACTTCATATCCAACTCGGGCTCATGGGATAATTGTTATATAGTCCAGGATATTTGAAGGATTTTAAAATGAATTGCAGTCGCCCTTGGACCAAAAATCTTTTCAGGAACTCGTATTCAAGGCATTTAACAATCGTACACGCAGTGGTTACGTTGATCGCCAGCAGGTCAGATCGATTGACCGAAATTTATTTCCCTTCAAACTAAAGCTACTCGTTTTTAGACGATGAGGACAACTGTGAATGAAGTCATTCACGTTAAAACAAAGTTACTGGATGAATTTACTTTTCGTTGTGTTTTGCATGTTTGCTTTACTGTCGATGAGTAAATAGATTCACAGTCGATGTACATGCAAGCTTATAATTAAAACCACGGCTACATACGCGTATGGAAACGAACAACTGCGTCTGTTTTTATCTTTTAGTTCGTTATTTTGTAGTCCTTGGTATTGACCTCTGAATATTATTTTTTTTTTTCTTTATTTTTTACCTCTGAATGTTATACTAAAACAATTATTCGCCTCAGGCTCAGCGAGCATTGGTGAATATTCACCTCGACTTCCTCTTAGTGAATATTTACCAATGTTCACTTCGCCTTCGGCGAGTAATTGTTAAATATTGTAATTAAGAGAATGTTCTCATTTCAGTCTCTTAGAGCTCAGTGGAGTCGAGCTGTGTTTACCGTCATGTTGTCTCTGAGATCTCTCCCCCAAACTTCTTCCAGTGACGAGTGGTCCCAGTAATCTTCCTTTCCATTCCAAAACCCGTAGAAAGTCTCAAACCCGCGGAAGGTTGGTGTGTACTCCTTTTCGAAAAATCCCAAATGCCACTACAAGAAAACGGTCCAGCGTGAAACGTATTTTATTGAGCGTTTAACGTTGCTAAGTTGACAAGTTGTTACGATGTCTATGTGAAGCTAATCAAGGAGACAAATATTTCACTTATCAGAGCAAAGGAATCTACTAAGTTTGGTAAGTGTTGTAATGTGTTTGACTAAGCTAAGATGATTGAGGTTCCAACTCTGTCATGATCAGATTCATTGTGTTTTGCCTAAAGGTGTCTGTTTCCACCCTGTGGTATTAGATGGCTATAATGGCCTATAAGGGGATGCTCCGCTCGAAAGAGGTACCTTTTCAGGCCACATCGGTGGAAGGCGAGCGCTCTCACAACTGCGCCATCCCTACTCAATAACAAAAACATTGTTTCCACGATCACTGATGGTATCATTACTTTATTTAAGAAGGAGGTATTCGATATGGTCAAGAGACCTTCATCATCTATTGACATGGTACAGTATAGTTGTTTAACGGAGCTCAGTCTCTGTATTGTGAGTTATTTTGGCCGCGTATAGAATTACCTTTAACTTGAAAGAAACCTCTAAACAGTAGTTTGCTTAGATGGAAAAACACCAAAGAGATCACAATAAACCAAGGAACAAGGATGGTTAAGGATGGAGAAGATTAACGCGGATTACAAACGACGAACTTGAACAATTTAGGGGAAACTTTTCAGGATGCGCAAACCATGACTTAGTTCCATTAATGCTCTGTTTATCTATGTTTACCTTTCCCACACCGTGTGTCCTGTATCCAAGCGACTTGAGGTACTGTGGTGTCGTAGTTTCATTCAGTGGTAGACCGTACGGCTGAGTAGCAAATATGGTGTCGTGTTGAAGACCTGCAAGGTACAACAGTATTCCAGTGTCATTGTTTTGCTTTCACAAATGAGTTTTACCTAGCCCTCCTATAAACGCTACGTTCAACGTGTTTATTTAACAAATAGATTTCATGTTGCCGTGCGTCTGTTCGGTAATAGATCACAGATGACGTCAAAATGTGGTAAGAACAAAAAAGTGCACACGAGGCGACAGTGTGCCACTGATGTTCTTACTTACCATATTTTGACGTCATGTGTGATCTATTACCGAACAGACGCACAGCAACTTGGATCGATTAGTGCTTATATGATAAAAAAAACAAAAAGTGTTCATGACGTCATCTATGCTTCTGTCCTCCAATAAATGAATAGTAAGAACCAATCAAAATGCGAGAATAATTCGACATATTATGGAATTGAACCTAGAGTTCTCAAAGTCTGTTTTTCGCTTTTTGCAGTGTCGTCGTTTGTTTGCTCATGTTGCATGACTTTATTGCTCATGTTCCTTGCTTAAGAAAAGCCGTTTCCCTGTAAAACTAATTTGAGTCTAAGTATTTTATTGTGAATCTACGTCTTGGACAAACCAACAGCTTCACCATAAAGATGTTTTTTAGGCCTTACTGCGCACTCTCGAGAGTTGTCTACGTCTTTTGTTTTGTTTCATGCATGACGTCACTACTTCGCAACTACTTACATGAAGTAAATTTAAAGTTTCAAGACAACCGCCATTACGGATGCGAAGCGGTCGAAGCTTTATGCTTCGTTCTTTGTCGTATCACTTGATGGAACAACTTCGCTGCTGTAAAAATCAATGAAGCTGTTGGAAAAATAATTTGAAAGGCCTCAAAGATAAGTTATGTGGTTCGTAACAAATAACATCGATTTACGTTCCATCGAGTCGGAATTAACAATGTTTATAAACATTAAGGTGCTGAGACTGCGCAGTACGGACTGGAAATCATCTTTAATTTGAAAGATATTCTAATCGGTGTTCTACTGACCAGATCGTCCCTTACCAAATTGTCTGTTACCTATAGAAAGAATATACTTATGGGAAAGTAGAGGAAAGAAAGAACTTCCAAATGTATGAGGTTTTAAATTCAAAGTCAAACAAAAGCACGAAAAAAGGCAACTATGGTGGCAGAATGGACAATGGCGTCTCCTTGCCAACATCACGAAGCACCTTTTTTCACTAACCTAAATTGACCGGGTGTTTCCCAGTCATAAGAGAGGCCCGGGTAGGAGTACAGAGTGGTGACATATAATAACTATTAAGAATAACTCCATCCTTGGCCAGCTTGTCCATGTGTGGAGTTGGAATCTGGGGCGAGCCATGAAAACTGACGTCATCCCAGCCCTAAAAAATACAAGGAAGTTAATGTTGCCTCCCTTCTCGACGCATGCGCACTAACCCAGTGGTAACAAGATATTCAAGAGTGAACTCTTAACATGAAGGTAGGTTCAAAAATACAAACGGAGGAGGTTTTCAATTTCA
>OZ026595.1:2293500-2298500 GCA_964020085.1 Micromussa lordhowensis
TTGACTTGATTCTGAATTTGTGCCTGGTGTCTTCTCAAAACTATGAAGATTCTACTGTAGGCAAGACATGTCAAGAAAAGACAAATGACAACGATTACCATGCTGACAACAAGGTAGATACGAAAACTTGCCAGCCGCATCAATGTCAAAAGTGCATGGCTGACCACAGGGCTATATGGAGGTAAATAACTTTTTTTAACGTTACAAACTGCGGATACCTCAAGTGGAAATGGATTGCCAGGTACCTATCGATGCTTATTGCCGTAATGGTAAACATGGAGATAACAACGAGAAATGACGAGGACACGTTGTAAACAGCCACAAGCGTGCAATTCACTGAAAGACGTTGGTAACGCGTAATTAGGACTGTAATATATAGTGGCTCCACTACAAGACCAACTCCAAAGTCTGATAGGGCCAGCCCGAGAAGAAGAAAGTTAGCTGTCGAATGTAGGGTTGAACTCGAACGCAAAATACTAAAGATAATCAACAGATTCCCTGCTATTGCTGAAGCTGAAATGATGCCGTTAAAGATGGCACTGATGAGCAGCGCTGCATCTGCTTCAAGTAACAAAAGCAGTGGTGTCTCCATAATACATGAAGTATTGCTTGACATGTTCAACGCAGCCATCAATACCTCAAAGCAAAGCAGTTCTAGTGGAGTTCTGTGTTTGGCGTTGAGGGCGATGACAAATACCTCGCAGCATCCGTTGACGAGGCAGCAATTGAACTAACTGTCAATCAAATGTAAATTAAAACGAGTTTTTGCAATATTAATAACTAGTTGGAGCGCTACCTTCTAGAAAATACACAATTCCGGCATAGCGATATTAATTTTTCTAAACTGTAAAACCGTATTACTCGACTACTTTATGAAAGCTTTATAATTTTGAAGAAGGGTTTTGTTTATATTTTAATAAAACTGTCATGTTCAGGATATATGCATAAGAAAATATTACTACGTATATTTGTAATTGTACGTTAGGCATTAAATTATTTATAATTTTTAAACGAAAAACCAATGATAGTTTTTAACTTCAAAACATTTATCGACAGTTACGGAATAGTGATTATCAGATTATCAGGGCACATATTGCATGTGTTTTTAAGGTCTAGAAAATATAAAATGTATCTGAAATCGTGAATTTTAGGTCATAATATCTCAAAAGTGAATTAGTTAAGTAAGCGCAAAAGTATAAATAAAAGAAAATTACGAACAATAAAGAGTAATAGCGGAAAGGAGAAAGGAAAGTTAAATGTGTCACACCTCTTAACACAAGAAAAAAAACATAGAGTTTTCCCAACAATAAATGAATTTTCGTTTTGTTGAAAGAGCTGTGCCTGACTTTGGTTTGGACAGGTCTTAGAATGAGGTACTGTGTACATTAACATTTTAACCAAGCTACAGGAGTTGGAATTGTACTCCCTTGTTTATTTGCAATATTGGATCATCATTTTTTTTCATTATCTGTATTTATTACTAATACCGTTTTACAGATATCTATCAAATTGTTTTCATTTAAGTTGTCAGGAATTTACAAACGCATTATTTAACCGGAGGAAGCATGTGACGTTTTGTATTGACGTGCATATCTTGCCAAAAGTTAGTCTCCTCCGCAGCCGTTTTTTGGGATGTCACGCAACGCTCATCCCAAAAAACGGCTGCGGAGGAGACTAGCCAAAAGTAGAATATTCATATCATATTAACGCGAAATCGGCCAAAGATTCAAATTCAAATGAATACGGAGATAATATCGAAGACGAAATATTGTCATCAACGAATTTACACAGTTTTTTCTGTTACACAGTATTTTCTGTTTTTTGTTTGTTTAGTTTCTACCTTACGGCTGTTTAACTGATTCACGAAGATTATAATAACGGCAGAACTCGGGACAAAGTTGTTTGTTTTACTTAACTTAATTTGCACGCCACATCAATCATTTTTCTAAATTAAACTCGTCCTAAAATCTTTTCATTTATTGCACATTGCCGGCCGTTGAAGAGACTACTAATAAGTTTACTAAATATCTGGAGACGGTCGAACCCACGAACAAATAACAAAACCATTGTTGTTAAGACAATTAAAATGGTTTTGCAGTTGAAGCAAAGAAGGTCTTTTATTTAGTTAGTTCCCCCTACTAAAGAATTCTCTTGCTTTCTTTGTTTTTGTCAGAGCTTAAAGTTAATTTTTTTTCACCCAGTCCTTTAAAATGGCAGAAGCTACAACATTGATTCATTTTCATTCCAACTCCACCTGCCGTTAAACTTCTTATCACAACAACTGCCACTGAATGTGTCGTAATAACTTCAGTTAGTAATAAATAAACTGAACCTTCATTTGTAACTGCCCACTGACTCAGATCGGTCAAAAAAAATCAGGATTAACGTGGCATTTGAATGCGTGAATCAAATTTTTAAAAACCTATTTCATGCAATTTGTGCCTCTCTATTTTTCAGAACAACTACTTGGGTACCTCTGGGAAAACTTAACTTGGCAATTCTAATCATTTCGTTACCCCCTAACAATCTCTCAATGCCCCATGTAGGGATAGTTATTATTACAAAACTCGGCAACAAAATTTTTCATTTTTCATGCTAGCTTCGAGTACTGTTGACTACTAAAAGCCGAGATCAAGAGGTAAAAGGTATACCTTGAAGAAATCTACACGGTCAGATAATTTCCCAAATTAAGCATGCTGAACGTCTTTTCAATCGCATTGACGGCGTTTATTACTTGGATTCTTGTTTTTCTCAGGAGTGTTGGTACGTATTTCAGATCATTTTACATGTTTTCCACCAATTTGTAAATAGGAAAAAAATAGAGAATTGACATGTACTCGCAAAACATCTACAAATGTGGAATTTTAGCGAAGGTTATGTAAAGAATCCAAATGAAAGTGGGTGAACTTGATTGAGACTTTAAACAACCAGAAACTTGAAACACTGCCGATTAAGTAAATTCTCAGTTTCCAGTTGTATTTGGGAAGTTTTCTTGTTACGTAACTTTTTCCGACGCCTTACAGACGTTTTGGGGCCAAAGTGTTTGTCAATTAAAGAAAACTATTTGTCATTTTACGAGACACGCAAAGAATCTTGTTTGAAACAAACGAACCACTGTGTCATTTCAAAGTCTAGTTTAATTAATTTTTGTTTTTAACTTAGGAATACTTGAAGAGTTTCGATATCACAAGCCTGAGGAAAATCTCTTGTAAAAATTTCCTGTTTTAAAGAATGCCCATTACAGTGCGACTACTCTAACCAAAGCCACCCGACAAAATTTTCTGCAATATAATATATTACCTTCGCAGTTTAGTTTCCAAACTTATTTTTCAACTGCGTTAATCCACGAAGGAGCAAACACACTCCATTCAGTCTTTTCTGGCATCAAAAGTCAGTACTAGAGGCGGCATTTTATAAATTTGAGTAAACAGCTCGAATTCATACGATACGTCTTCAAGAACAAAATTATGAAAAAAATCAATTATCTTTCTTAACTCTTCTCCTGAGGCTATCGTTCATTTAGTTCAAAAGGCATTGCCTGCTTCTAAAATAAAACAAAGCGTTAAAGCGGAGAGCACCGTTGATGCAACTAAAATTAATCAAGTGTTCAGTTTTTTGATCTTCGGTTTCTGGTCTTCGGTCTTCGGTCTTCGATCTTCAGTCTTCGGTTTTCAGCCCTCGGTTAGGTCTTTTTTACGTCTTTTCCACAACAGAAACCGTTTAGGTCATGGCAAACCTATCAGCCCTCCACAATTCTGAGATTTAACACCTAACTTAAAACAACCTCATTTGCATTCGATAAGCTTAAGAAACGTCCACGGTACATCGTTCCACTTACTTTGTGGCTTTGTGCAGAACAGGAGCAGTGTCGTAGAATTTTGAAACCTTATTGAAAAGGTAGCGTCAAACGTAACTTAAAAGCATGCAACGGACGCTGCAAATGTCATTAGAGAATAGGTTGCATCGTGCTCTGGCCTACATTTAGAAGCCGCAGCCTATAATTTTATATGCGCTAGTTTGTGTACGTCAAGCAACCTCGGTCAAGTTGTCATTAAAAGCGAACAGTTCAATCCTACCAAGTAAAACGTGCTTTTCTTATCTTGTGTTTTTTTTCTCTCTCTTTCTTGAGACTGTTGCCTCGTGAAGAGTTATGCCGCCCCGATCTATGGCAAAGCATTACAAGGCCATGTTTTCAAAACTCTTCAGCTGGAAAAAGAACAGTTGTGTCGCATAAATTGCTACCTGGAGGAAACGTGTCAATCTTACAATTTGGCATCTTCCCCTCACCTTGGCCGCTGGGAATGTGAACTCAGCAACACAGACGACAAACAACATCCAGAAAGTCTGGTGAGCTCGCCAGGAAAGATCTATCGTGCAACCCAGGTAACGTGTGTTATCTCCAGAACGCGCCGTTTTGGCCGCGTTTACGGCATTTTTTCTAGGGCATGCGCAGGCTCTTTGGGTTTTTTTTTCGCCTTTCCTTCTTCTCCTTTTCTTATATTTTTTGCGGCAGTGATTGGCCTTCTACTGGGCTAGCTTGCTTCCAGTTAAAAACTTTCTGAGAAAGCAATTTCCGAGAAGGCAATTTCTACCATGGAGTGGCTAAGTGTAGTCACAGGAAATTTTGCTCTGCGTTTTTCACTCACATTTCTTAACTTTTATTAAACCTCCGGTCATCTCTTACAAAAAGGGAAGATCCCTTAAAGACATGCTTGTGCAAAAATATAATTTTAAGACGATTATGCGACGCGACCACAAAAGGCACATGAGGAGTCCGTGCCAGTCTGTCTTTGCCTTTATGCTCATGATGGCGTCTTGTGTTGGGCCATAGCGCCTAATTAAACATTAATAAATAATTATTAAACCACCAATGACGACGAGGACACCCTGGGAACGAGTTTGATAAAACAAAATGACGGCTAACGCTCGAATGTACAACGCTTGATCCCTGTGTGCGTAACTAGTTATTTTTTCTTTATAATTGTTAAAATTACAAAATT
>OZ026595.1:2303500-2323500 GCA_964020085.1 Micromussa lordhowensis
AATGTAGCAATATACGGACTGCTCAAAACCAAACATAATCTAAATCAAAAGTCTTAAAAAATATTGTCGTGTTTGGACTCAACCTTCGCCTTTCGTTGAATCATGGATGGGCGCGCAGTGGGTTAATGGTTAGCGCAAGGAACCCAACCTAGCTTTGAGACGCGTTCTTTGTGTTTTCTAGTTTGATCTGCTCTACAGGAGTCAAAACAGACACGGGCCAACTGTTAGGGCATACATAACCTGACAAAATGCTGGAATGTCATCGTATCTAGGAGAAGTACAAAAACTCCTAGTGCCTTCATGATCAAACTGTGAACCTGGCATACTACATTCCTAAGTTCTTGCCTGTTCTTCTCTGTTCTTACCATACAAGTAATGACTGTAACCATAGTTAATAGAGGGAAATGTTATGAAACACGACAAAGTTTTTTGTTGTATGTTTTTGTTTGCATTTTTGGCCTTAACCGTGCACAAAACACAATAGTCGTTTACTACTGACCGAGGAACTGACCAATAGAAATGTTTTGATTACGTAATCATGCATAGTGTATGAACGCCAAACAAGGGATTGTGCACGGTCGTGGACCTTCCAACATACATCTTGGCATCTTTGTTTGCTCCTTTGATGTTTGCATGGCTTCATAACCATTCCCCTCTATTAACTATGCTGTAACACAGTCGAACCCCCATTAAGCGGTCACCTGCTAAACGGCTAGCCCTATTAGGGGGCCAATAATCAAAGTCCCGATGAGGGCTTTTCTATTGTCTTTTTTTCTCTATTAAGCGGCCAGCCCCTTTTAAGCGGCCACTATTCAATTTCTCGAGAGTGTTTGTTTATTAGGGGTTGAACTGTAAAGCCTTTCACTGATTTCCAGTGAACAAAAATACTGCGCTCTGTCAGAGTTACCCGTGACTTTTGCGTATCCCATTGGTGTTTATGTGAAAGACTTGCCGGCTTTTACTTTGCAGATGACGTTTCACTATAATTCTCATTACTGGCTTGACAAGCAAGTCTACAATCCTGATGGTGGACTCACTGGATTTGACGAAATCGAAACGAAACTGCCCAGCTATTGGAGCACTCCATTTAATAAAATGTGCCTTGGAATGAAGTCACAGGGCACTACAAACTGGATCAGAGTTGAGGCTTCTGACCAGCCCGCGTCACTGTATTCCCTGATAGCTGACGGCAACCACAGCCCAATCAGTGTAGGACGCAACACTTGGAAATCGCTGCTTGTCGGATCCTCGCTTCAAAGCAACTGCAACATGGAAGGGTTCAATTTGAATCCTCGGACGTATCTCTCAAGATGGACAGCAAAAGCACGTATAGGAATTCTCGGCAACAACGAAAATCATTGCACTTCGTGCGATTCAAGACTTGGTTTTGGAACTGGGGGAAGTTTTGTCGGAATGGATGACAGCAATAGCTGCGGGAATGAGGCAGTTGTGAACGCAGACAATGGCAACCAACACATCAAGGCCCACTGTTACATCTTAGTACAGTGAACACGCCCAAAATAGGTCATTTCTGAGTTACCCTGTGCCTCTCTTTCAAAACGAGTCTTCATGCAAAACTTTTCATATGAAAATGAGTTGAGTTGATCCTATAGGCGGAAACGTTTCCATATCAATGGTTTTGCACAAAGACTCGTTTGGACACAGAGAAAGAAGGCAGCTCAGAAATGGCCTATTAAACTGAATTGGAAACACGCATCCTGAATGACACCAACGAAAGGTCAACTCAACTGAGTTGATGATGTGAGTTGGCCACCGTAAAGAGAGCGATTCGCTCCGACGAAGTACTAACGCGCTAAAAGTCAGCTTTCGAATCTCTTTGCGGTGGCCAATTCACATTATCAACTCAGTTGATAAAACCAAATTATCTTGTAATACTCCCCACCGACGCAGCACCACAGTTTCTTTAGAAACTTACCCCCATTATTCTTTTATCTCAAGACTACGTTAATCACCAGCCCGGCGAAATAAGTAATAACAATGAGCGGCATTTAGCCTTTTTTAGATTGCGAAAGTCAAGAAGGTATATAAGGTATATAGTTCATATAATGGAATACCCCTTCACCCCGCCCCCTCCCGAGTAAAATGTACAGCGTCCAAGGTTTTTTTTTTGTACAGTAGTTCTGTACCCGAAACAAGTTTCCCAGCCTCAAAAGAACATAATACAAAAGACTCAACGAGATTATTCAGGCCCAGTATGAGAAAGGAAACCAGCCACATGCTACTATATTATGGTGCGTTCCTTTGGGATGATCTGGATCTGATCAGTGATCCAAGATCTGTCTGGATCACGGTGCATAAATCGAGCCGATGGTTCAGAGTGGATTCATCGGTTCCTTTGATGCAGCATGATCCAGACAGATCTTGGATCACTGACCCTGATCCAGATCACCCCAAAGGAACGCACCCTAAATCAAACTCCTCATTGTACACTGAACCTTGTCGCGTAAGCTTACCTGAAGCTTGCCTCTTACAAACAGTATTTTCCAGACAAGGCGAAAGATACTTCTTGGTAATCCGGAGCTTGTGAATTCCTCAAACATTCTTAAACTCTACGCCAACAGAAACGCTTTCCTATAATCATAAACTCGGCGACCCTTGATGAAGGTCAAGTGTTCCACGTGCTCTAACTTTTGGATAAATTAATTTTGTCGACAATATTGTCCAAAAAGAAAGGCGCTCTGCGGTTGAGTCTTGGGATGACACTAGGTACTGCATGTGTCTCTTACCTCTGGGGTCCGAGTTCGAGGCGTGACCGTGGTCATTGCAGGGGACCAGCGGGCGTAACCCTGTGATGGACTAGCATCCCATCCAGGGTGGAGTAAAAAATGACTCAGTCTCTGTAAGTGACGGTCTGAAGGGCCACTTGGCGCGTATGCAGACTTAACCTTACCTTCCCCAACCGGCCTTTATTTCGAGTAGTTCGACCGCGCTTCTTGTTCATTTTATATTGAGAACGACAATACATAATGCATATGAGAAAGAGGATCTTTTTAGACACTGCTTCGTTTTTCTGTTTACCTATAGCTATTAACACTGTGCTCTCGTGCAGTCAGCGGCAATATAATTAAAAATCTGGGATGCTGCTGTGTTTAGGAGCTCATTTTGGATTTCAGGGCTCGTGTACTTTGCAGTAGGTCCTGCATGTTCGAGGTGATCACGAAGGGTGGAGTTGTTCTTCGCAATCAGGGAAAGGCTAGCATGGAAGTTGTTCTCCTCTGGTACGTGACCCCTTAATTATGGCAATATTCTGCTTTCCCATCATAATCAAAACGTCTGCGATAGCTTTTAAAACGGACCTTTATTGCTCAACTTCCTGGAGTCGTTGCAGGTGTAGCAGCCGTGATGTTTGGACCACCATCACGCTATACTGAAAGAAAGGCTTGTCTTCTGACAAGTGCTGTGTGGTGTGCATTATTGCTATCAGCTTTGTGTTTGTTGATAACTTTACCAACATTAGACCAATCGTTGCAACCAAAGCAATTAGGCTGAGTGCCAAATACGAAACAGTAGCAGCAATACACAGTGTCTCTTGAAAGGATGCATAAAAGCCACCGCGTCTGTTTTATAAAGCGTTACATTTTCGATTTTAACTGCTGATTTTCCTGAAAAATAAAAAATAAGGATGTAACTAGCTAGGCGCCAGCGTTGTTGTATCAAAAAGTAAAAATGCATCTAGCATGTGAACGAGAAGTAGTGTGTCGTCCATTTCAGCTTTCTCGGGATGCACTATGGGCCTAATTTTAAAATTATAATAGCTATTCGAAAGCTATCTTAAACTTTATCAAAGTAATTTGAATTTTCCAAACATTGACGGAAAGATAAAATAAAAACGAAAAAAAAACAGAGTAAATCACGTCCTTTTCTCGTACATCGAGAATTTTAGACCCCGTTAATGACACTCCGGCTAAAGAAGTCGTTTATCGGTTTCTGGGCCATTTAATTCATTCAGCGAACTAAAGTACCTTAATTAAACACTTCACGAACTCACAAGCTTAAACTGACCCGAAGTGACTGCGTTTCACGCTGCCTTCAAATGAGGTGGAATACTTTGCGGACCTCTCAGAAAAAGTCAAGAGGTCAATAGGTGAAGTCTTTGTATTACGATTGGTGGATTTCGATCCATTTTATTATTGCTTTTCTATTTTGTCACTGTGGTTGTGGTGACTTGGTTTTCAACTCTCATATTAAAACGAATAGTGCAATATTCACAAAGTTTTTTCGTAAAGTAACAGCAATGAAAAGAGAGAAAACTTTTGCATGTGTAAAAGTCGCTTCTCGCCAATAAAAATCTATAAATAAATAAATAAATAAATAAATAAATAAGTACATTTTAACATATTTGAGGTACGCACTTGCCTATGTGAGTGTATGGTCGCTACGCCCCTGGAAACTTACAAAAGCAGTTTTAGCATCTCTTAGGGTGTTTAGCCTCAAGAGGTCCACTGCGGGAGCTTTTGAAGTACCTTTTAGGGTATTGAGCCGAAAAAATCGTGACATATCGCTTCTATATTGATGCCCCCCCCCCCCGGGGGGACGGACGATTCCGATCTCGTCGACCGGAGCTTGCCATCAACTCTTTTTCATTTATCGGATCAATTTATTTCAATAACGGCAGTTTCCTCAGGGATAACTCCTTCCTGCACCTTTTCAAGGTCGGTTGTTTTATCAGAATGAATGTTGTAATTCGCTACTTGCACATGACCCATAGTCCCTTGCGTTGTTGGGGGTAACCAGTAGAAGAAATGTATGGTATCATGACAAAAATTAGTTCGGTGAGCTCGCAAAACCAGCTACTAATGCTTAAAAATGCACCAGAATTTACCAAAATCATGATAGGAGAAATTTGTACTAGTTTATAACTAAATGTAGAAAATTTTTGTTTTGTCCATACATCGTCTGTAAAATTACAAGACGATGTATGGACAAAAAAAAATAAAATTCTCTACATTTAGTTATAAACTAGTACAAATTTCTGCTATCATGATTTTGGTAAATTCTGGTGCATTTTTAAGCATTAGTAGCTGGTTTTGCGAGCTCACCGACCTAATTTTTGTCACGATACCATACATTTATTCTAATGGTTACCCCCAAACAACGCAAAGGACTATGGGTATGTGCAAGTAGCGAATAGTCAGTTTGATAAATAAATAGATGTTTAGAAAAAAACGGACAGACTTAGAAAGGTTAGACAAAAACGTCTGTCGTCGACGTTCAAATGTTTGTTGGTCCAGAGCAGGTCAATTTATCATTAATTTGTAATTTGTGTAGTGAAAATAAATGTGCACGTTCGTATTTATTTTCTCAGTCGTATAATTATGACAAAATGAGTAAGGTATACAAAGCGCAAGCAACTAAGACTTATTTTCACTACAAAGCAAGCCTTGTCGGGAAAGCAAACATTTCATGGTGGTAGATGGCCGCTTTTGTAATGATAAAGCAAAGTAGTGTATTTCTTTCTTGATTGATTTATATTAATTTACAGGACTCAGTGAAAGACATTTTCAAGAACCTTCATTGTCTGGGAAAAAGAAATGGAAATGACCTCACATTTTTCTGCAACCGGATATTTGACGAGAAAATTTCATTATTTGCTGTCTAATCTTTAATATCCTCTGACGAGTTCTGAGTCATTTTAGAAAGCTATTTCACTCGTGAAAAAAGAGCAAAACTCTGATTGGGTCTGTGGCACCTAGCTATTTCTTGTTAATAGCTGTCAAAATAAACATTATTCCGCAGTTTTCTATATGATTAGACAGACGTAACAATGATCGTAAACAGTACGCCTTGTTAGACATTTTGAAGTTTGAACATAAGCCGGCTTTTTTCTCCGATCGTTTGCAGCCAATTTTCCGCTGGCAGAAGAGTATTCTTTCGATGGATTTTAAGGAAACATTCAGAGATGCTTTGCTGATATTTGACTCTGTTTTCTTGGCTCTGGGATTGGCCAGCAATCTCTTCGTGTGCTTTATCATGACCCGACGCAAGCTGGTTAGGAAAAACATCTCCAATATTTACATATTTCATCTTGCAGTGGCAGAAGTGCTTTACAGGATCGCACTCATTGTTTTGAAAATCTTCAATTCCACCGTAGAGTCCCATTTGATATCCAACGCTGACTGCAAAGCCATGACATTCTGGCCTCAGGTAACGTGTGCGGCTGTCTTTGTTCTTCTGGCTGGAATCGCCATGGATCGTAAAAACCACATCATAAACCCGTTAAAAAACTTGGGTCTCGTTAAACACCGTAGTACAAGAATTGTCTTGATTTGGTTTTTTTCTGTGGCTGTTTCATTTCCTCTAATATTCGGGGCCAACGTTAGCCCAAAACGTTACAACGCAACGCACACTAATTCAACTCACTCCGACCCTACAGCGCTCAGCTGCCTCCTACCGCACGGAACATTGTTAAGCAAAATGTCGTTTACAATTTACTTTCTATTGGCCTTTATTGCGCCCTTGTCAATAATTACAACTTCGTACTGCAAGATTTTTCTTTACTTGCGAAAAAGAGCCGCTAAGCAAAATATGAGTCCGTGTTACGTAAGGTCCAAAAGCAAGGCACTGCGCATGCTTGTACTAGTGGTTGTCGGCGTTTTGCTGAGCTGGGGACCAATCATGTTCTCGGATTTAGCAAGAATTTATGGTGCCAGGTTTAAAGTTCGAGATATTTCTCTCAAACGAGTTACACTGAGTATTTCGCTCACTAGTTCAGTCATTCACCCTGTGTTGTATTCATTTGGAAATGCGAATTTTCGATGCGAAGTTGAGAGGGCCTTTAAAGGCTGTAAAACATGCAGCTTTCCTGAGAGATCTGGAGAGTAAAAGCGATTTAAGAATGCCATAGAGCTAGTAAGTCTTGTACAACGTTTTGTTGAAGAAGACACTGGTCGCCATTTTATTTTACACTGACGAATCATTCCTTTTTAGATAAATCAGAACGCTAGCACAAAGCATGCAGTTATCATTGGTTCGCAGTCTGAAATTGCTGTAAACTAGATCATATGTTATACAGTATATAGGTTTAACTGACAAGTTGTTGAATGAGGACATACCTGGTTAGATTAATGTTGCGCAATGGAAAAGAGAAAGCTGAATAGATAGACACACAAAACAGCCTTTATATGGGCTATATTGGTATGTGCCGCCCCAAAGGGTATGGTTCTTCAGCCGTAAATAGGGTATCGATTTCGGCCATTTTGGTCTTGAGTAGGGCATGGTTTTTGCACTCTAGTCTTGCATTGGGTATGTTTTTTTTATAAGAAGCTACTTTTTCATCATTATCGATAAGACAATCAATAAAAGCCGTTCACAAATTATATTTACGGCAACTGTGTCAGGTCATAAATAGCCGGGTATCGAAGTTTTGTTCAGGTTATAAATAGGGTAGGGAAAATGGCAGATTTTGGTCATAAATGAGGTAAGGGTTTTGGGAAGCGAGCCGCACATTCTCACCCAATCTTTATGGCAGTACTCCCCGCTAGGACATGTCCCCTCTGAATCAATGAAATCCCACTGGAGCATGCGCGTTCGGCTAAGGAAATCAATGAGTTTTCACGCCGAGTCGCTACTGAATGAAGGTCGACTGCAACCCGATAGAACGATATTGGAACAAACAGTCCAAATATCGGTTTTTCTGCTCTTTGAAGATAAAGGACTGATACAGTTATTTGGTGATTTTCTTTTCCTGCGCAAATAATCCGAATCATGTTTCAATACTTTCACTAAGACTGAACCAAGGTCACAATGTGATTAACTGTCAAACATAATGTAAAATAAAACTAAATTGTCAGCCGCTAAGGTGAAGAGCTATCATTGATCATAAAATCATAAAATATCCATTATTTAAGCGACTCAACGGAAAGTCAAAAACGTCATTTATTGCACATAAAACACTTGCCCTTTGTGTGATACGCCCGGAAGCTGTCAACTTCAGGAACACATTCAAAGAAAAATAGACTCTGATTAAAATGATTGTTTTCTACCCTCAATCTCCTATTCTATGAACCGGTAATTTTGATTCTGAAGATTTTTTTTTCTCGAAAGTTATGCAAACCCTCGACCACGTCGAACTGCCTAGAATTTTCCCAACCCTCCTCGTGTTTAGATTGGGCTATGTAAACACAGAAAAAGTGCTCTATTGCTTAAATAGTATATAGCTATTAAATTTCGCGATTTTAATCTTCGCGCGTCCTATATTTCGGGAGTATTAAATTTCGCGAAGTTTTGAAAATGGCGAAATTTAATGAGAATAAGATAGCCTTCGAACTAGTGTTTTGTTGGGTAGATCTGGACTGTTTGAGAAAATTATACTATAGACAAGCGCTAGTAAAATAAAGCAAGTTATTTTAAAAATCATTAATTGTTGAAGCCTTCCTTCTGGCATGGTGCATGATATGTCTTCTTTTTCAGTCTTCTTCTTCTTCTTCTTCTCTTCCTTTTCTTTGTAATATGAACAATGGTTCTCATTTTTCCTTTTCACCATTTGTGATTCTATAAGGCGGATTCATGCTGACGTCATTGTTTACATTTTTGCTCATTTGCATACGGCTTTGGGTACAGAAGGCAACATGTTAGATATGAATTGACTTCAGGCATCTAAAGAGCTAGTGAAACTTAGTACATGGTGAAATTTTTAGCTCTTTGGGTGTAATATTCAGGGAGAATTTGTCTTTCAAAAACTGCAAAATTTCTGGGTGGCAAAAGCGCTAATGAGCTCATACATTCTTTGTTAAATTTCGAGTTTTAAAATCCGTGTTGCACAATAAGTATTCAATACATCAGGCTCATATTCACTGGCAGAGTTAATCGTACTATGACCTTTCAATATTCAGAACTGATTTATTTGTAACTTCATCATAAACTGAATTGTTTATGCTAATGAGGCAAATATTGTAAACAAGGATTCCCCTATTGTTTGTGTCCAAACAATAGTCAGAGAAAACATGACAAGTGTCTCCCTAATGTTAATGTCTCGTTTCCAACTTGATCATAAAGAAAGGCAGATGGTCATGAACCCAGGGCAAAACTCTTTTTTTTGTGTATTTTTGTTCGGTTTTCTGGCCTTGATAGTGCAAAAAAAAACGTAAAAGACAAATTAAAGGAACTTACAATGTTCGATTAAGAGCCAGTAGAAATTCAACCAATGCGTGAAAGCCCAAAACAAGAGATTTACAAGATCGTGCACATTCCAATTTAAATCCTAAGCTTGCCATCTTTATTTGCTCCTTTATAGTTTGTTGGGCATCCTAACCATTACCTCTACCAAATTTGTTTCCTCCATTTCTGCAGAAATCATGGAAACATAGGTGAATCTGAAGGTTTTTTTTACAATGTAAACAGGTACTTCTCGTTATGTGTAAGCAATGTTGTTGCGTGTTTTCGAAACGTCTTTCCAATTTTGACATTCTGTTGTCCTTTACTTCCTTCCGGGGCGACTTTTATATTCAATAACTCATTTACATGAAACACTATTACATTGTACGTAACAGGATATACATAGAGAGACAACAATAAACCGGTGTTATAAAACTTCAATTGACTATCGACTTCGAGGGCTGAAAACTTTATACCTAAAGTCTTTGGAAAAGGCTGGAAGGATTTTCAAACAAATTTAGTTTGAAATACTGATGAGCTTTAATTCAACCTTTGATTCGATTCGATTTGGACTTACATTGATTCGAAGTCTTGATGAATTAAAACAAGAAACAAAGAAAACCCACATATAGAGAAAAAAAATACTAATAAGCATTATACGGACGTATTGGTCCTGAGGTTTAATTAAAGTAAACTTGATTAGTGCGACTAGGGCAGAAATATACACGATTACAAACTGATGCAATATTAATATTTGATGGAACTCATAACGCCATTAAACCTTTTCCCGTTTTGGACAGGTCACAAAATTACTTCATTGCTTGTGACTCTTTCGATGGGTTTTATGAATCATATACCCGATATTTTTTTAGTATTTGACTCAGTTTTCTTGGCGCTCGGATTGGCCAGCAACCTCTTCGTGTGCTTTATTATGACCCGACGCAAGTTGGTAGGAAAGAACCTCTCCAATTTTTACATATTTCATCTCTCGATGGCTGAAGTCGTTTACAGAATGGTGACAACCGTGCTGCGAATCCTCACCTCAATGATAGACCCTCGCTTGTTATCCCACGGTGAATGCAAGGCCATGGCATTTTTTCCGCATGCAACGTGTGCAACTGTGTTCTTCCTTCTCGCTGGAATTGCCATGGATCGTAAAAACCACATTGTAAATCCTCTGAGAAACTTGGGCCTCACCGGACACCGCAAGAAGAGAATTGTCTCAATTTGGTTATTTTCTGCTGCCATTTCGTTTCCAATAATATTTGGTGCCCACGTCAACCCACTCGTAGTGAAAAGCACAAGGCAAGATAATTCATCAGAGTTCATTTCCATCACACCTGCGTTTATTTGTGTTCTTCCGCGCAGATCCCTTGAAAGCAAAATTTCCTTCACGATTTATTTTTTCATTGCATTTGTTGCTCCTTTGTCAATAATTTCAACATCGTATTGGAAGATTTTTATTTCCCTGCGAAAACGAGCCTCTAAGCTTACAATGAGCCCATGTTACATAAGGTCTAAATACAACGCTCTTCGCATGCTTGTGTTGATTGTTGTAAGTTTTTCGATCAGTTGGGGACCATTCATGCTCTTAGAATTAGCAAAGGTTTATGGTGCCAGTGTTAGATTTGGAGATATTTCTGTCAAACAAATTGTAGTGAGTATTTCGCTGACCAGCTCAGTCATTCATCCAGTGTTATATTCATTTGGAAATGCGAATTTTCGATGGGAGGCCTTGAGGACTTTTAAAGACTGTAAAATATGGTTTTCCACAAAGATAGAGACATTGAACTTTAGATTTTAGCGAGTTATAAACTATGGATGAATACGCAAATACAAATTAACGCAATACTGATAAATTCGCACAGAAAATTTAAGGTTCCGCTTAAACTGAGATCGTCTTAACCTTTTTATGTCAGTCAATTAGAGAATTAAAAATGGATTTCACCGAGCCCTTTCTAAATAATAAACACTAGCCTAAAAGCAAAAGTTAAGGTTGTTTTCAAAACTTTGAATCGTTGCTATAGGAACCTATTTTGTCATGCGCATGTGCACAACCCAATTTTTAGGGGTGCAGGGGTGGCACGGTTGTGAGAGCGCTCGCGTCACAATGTATCCCGGGTTCGATTCGGTTCGATACGTGTGAACAGTCTTATTCTACCGTGTAAATTTAACGTCTGGGGGCATAATTTACCGGAAGGTAAAATCGGTTCCATATGAAAAACCCATTTTCGTGAAGGTGAAAAAGGCTTAGTCAGTGCAATCGTGTTCATCATATACACGCATATAAAAGAGGACCACGCCGTGGGAAAAATTAAGGGTGGGCTCTCACGACTAAGCTGAACTAGCGCCCAAGTTTAACCTGACGAGGACACTGCTAACGTTCTGTTCATCTCCTTCACGACATTCATCGTGAAGGTGATAATGTCAAATTTTCACTTGTTCGCATGATAAATATTGACTGCGATCATAGACCTTATTCATAAATGGCTGTAGATTAAAAAATTATTATTTTGTATGCATTTAAATTAGCCCAACTAACCTCGTTTGAGAGTAAAAATTCTTTTGAATTATCGACTTCAAAAACGAGGTTAGTTAGCCTAATTTTAATATTTACAAAACAATTTTTATAATTTTTCTATAATTGGCACTGAGACATCTATAAATGGGGTTTATAGTCCGTCCTTGTTTAAGTCTGTCCAGTCACTTCATAGTCAGTAATGTCATAACGTTTTACACACGCAGTGTCTGTCTGTCTGTCCACGTACGTCCACCCATCCAGTGTTTCTAAACGGAGTTGGTTGGATGCAGTGGTTTGTTTGATTGACTCTGATCTGATAAGGTAGATATTGAACTCGTCTCACCCCTCTCGAAAACATCAACAGATCCATTTGTTACCATTTTAGCTAATAGGGAGGTATTCACCCTTCTGGCTTGTCAAATGCTCCACTCCAAGGTTATTAGACTGAGGGGGTGGCGGGAGGGGTGTAAGCCAATAAATCTACCCGTTAGTGCAGAGGGGGGGGGGGGGGCAGAATAGGGAGGAGGGAGAAATGGCCCAAAAAGGTTGAGAGGACGGTGAAAAGGAAATGTGGGAGTAGGAAGAACTGGATAAACCTAGACGGGGAAATAATTTCAGGGAATATTTTAAGTAGGGAGAAGGGAAAAAGTAGCTCAGAAAATAGCATACCTCCCCATTTAGTGCAGTAGCAACGGGTTTTCGCTGCCTCGTTCACTTTGGCTTATATTTCATTTCGCCATTCTTTTCAACATGGCACAGATTAAGAATCTAAAATCCATCCCAACCAATTATTGAATTATTAAAAAAAACTTGCCTGTCCTTTAAATCAGGCAAACGATAAAAAGAAATGAAACAACAAACCCTTGTCCTTACCGCGAAACTTCAGCGCGGATAAGAAGTCCACGTCTGGTGGCTTTCATCGAAAACGTCGGGTGCTGGAAAATAAGCAAACTTACAAATAATTTAGATAAAATGAGCTAATTGGTAAACATTTTCTCCCACAAATATCTTAACTTTAATTGGTCTGAAACTCAAAGATTTCACAAATTTGGCATCCTTGCAACAGTCTCAATACGTTCTTAGCTTTCAAAAATGGTTGCGAGTTTTGCCCGAACTGCGCGTGCGTCCTGAGAAGGATTTATGGGACAGCGGTCAGTTTCCCAAAGAAAAACTGCTGACTAAAGAGCCTGCAGACTCTAGCTAAAAAACTCGAGCCCAGAGTCTCTCCGGCTTGGTCAGCGGTGACCGAGCTGGAAAGACTGTAGGCTCGAGATTTTCTTGCTACCAGATGCATGTCACATGAGCTTCTGCTTACTATGAACTTTTCCGGAGTCATTGAATGTAAAAACACCAGGTTTCCTAAACTGTAAGCTACAAATTGGTTGTCCTGGTAACTATAAGATTGTTCCACGTGCGGATGGCAACCAATGATGAGCTGAACACCAAGTGACGTCAGATGTTGAGCCACCTGTCTTTGAAGGCTGTTCATTCGAGGACAGTATTGTCCGCCGCAGTGCATCAGCACAACGATGACGTCAACACCCTTTGCCTGAATAAGAAAGAAAGATTCAGTAATAAATGAAATGGTGACGAGTGAGTAAAAAAAAAATAAATTCAGGCGCGTTTTGCCAAAATTCTAATAGCTTTTCCGAGCCTAGGTCAAGGAAAATTATTAGAATTTTCACAACTGAAATGCAAGTGAAATCACTTCTTAATTTCACGAGTGTACCATTTGATTACCTTTTAATATCATAGGTGACAAATTACACGTACAATCTTCAAATTTTCTTAGTTTACCAAAAATCTGCCTTACAGATTTTTATTTTTTTTTTAATAGGGTCATACGAGTAGATTTTGAAAAAAAAAAACGTCATTAAACCTACTAGTGCCCAGTCTCTCCTTAGATACTCGTCGTTAGTTTTTGCGATTTGTTGACCGTTAAATTGTCCAAGTTTCACATATAATGGTAAAAGGCTTTTAAAGGAGACAGTAAATAGAGAAAGGAAAAAACAACTTTGAATGTTTTTCAAAAGAGTTAAAAGTTGGTCTCTTACTCTCAATTAAAGCTGTATAGCCACCTTGACCAGCCACTTTGCATGATTCAGTTTATCGGTAATACGCACGCAGCAGAAAAAAACAAGGCACATTTTTTTCTCTCAATACCTTTAAGCTGTTTATATCTTTGGTGGCAATCTCTTTCTGGTAAACAGCAGGCCCTGCCTGGAACATCTTCCTTATTTCTGTACAGTTCCTAGTTCTGTTGCCACCTTGTGTCATGCAGTAAGCTAAAACTCCAATCCTTATTGCTTTTGCTTTTAGTATAAGGGGAATCTAAACGGATTATATGACCACATGAAACTTCTGTTTTATAATATACTACAGTACTCGTTTATAATAGTATAGCAAGTAAAGCTTTTCAAAATAAGTGTGCGTAAGCGAGCGTTTTCAAGTGAGACGTTTAATTTTTAACAGATATGAACCCGTTTGACAACTCTGAAATTGCTTAAAATTGCATGACCTAGGCCATTTAAGGTGAATAACAATTTTTATTAAATTCTCAACCTCGGATAATCCAACTCTAGCTTTCTGAATGGTTCACTAGATCTCGGTTACCTGCGTTTGACCTTATATGGAAATGAATGCGGCAAAAGCACTTATCATGTGATTATGAGATCATTTCGTTTTGGAGCCCGGAAGTCACATTACTTTCCGGTCGTTTCTTAGACTTAATCAAATTTAGCAAAACCGAGGGTTGACAATTTAATAAAACAAATATTCTATTCGCGCTTGTTGGATATGAAATTGGTTATAGCCAACTCAGCCCTACGGGCCCCGTTGGCTATTTACCATGTCATATCCAACGCGCGCTCATGGAATAATTGTTAATTAACCCGCTGCAAAAATTCACCGGGATTAAATCACGGATGGGAAGCGGAGAACCAGAATACAGGGTTGTTAGTATCACATTGTTTTACCTGTTTTAATTTATAATTACCTGGTGAGAATTGTAAGGTCCGTACGTGACACCGACAGCTTTTATTCCGACTTCTTTTAAAGCATTGATTGTGTAATTTACGGGAAGATCACCAAAGTCGTTCAGATGATTGTTTGCTAATGTCATGACATCAAATCCGGCAAATCAGCGGTTAAGTTCCATTAGAAAATAAGATACGCGAAATTCTTCAGCTTACTATTTGTAATGTGTTACTCTTAACGAACGCATTCGTAAATATTTTTTTACGATAGAGTTAATCCTAATGAAGTTTCTGCGTATTTAAAAAGCATCTTAGGCCTCGTCCAAACAACACCTGAGAAATCTGAAAACGCAACTTTATTTCTACGGTCAGGTCTAGCTACCGTCCACACTAATCCGTCACGAAAACAGAACTTCTCGAAAACGCTCTTCAAACCGGAGGAATTAGAAAACGCCGCGTTTTCCAGTTTTCGTGTGAAGGGAAAACATTTTGAAAACGTAGCTTTTTGAAAGCGATGTGGTCACGATAATCGTGTGATTTCTCTGACCGAGTTTTCTTTAAACAGAACTCCAAAATGACCCGTGATTGCTGCGATTTCAAATTTCGCCCGCTTATTGTGGACGGAAAACGTTTGATGCGTTTATAGAGCAAAAACGCCTTTTTTAAATTTCTCCAGCTTACCATGGCCTGGTCCTCATTTACGTCTGGACGCCGTTTTATTAATGACGATGGCTACAGTAGTTTACACAAAACGTATTAGTCATGAAAGTTTTAGTCAGTTTTAATAAGCTCTTCAGTATTTAAATTTCGTTTCTATCTTCTTCATAAATTCAGTTGTTGGAGGTGGCGTGGCCGAGTGGTTTAGGGCGCTGGTTCAAATGCTTCACCCTACCACTATCTGGATTTGTTCTCGGTAGTCCGGAGTTCAACTCCTCGACCGCGTTGTGTAAATAGCCAACTGGTCAGCCTCCAACCAGTTGAGATTCTTAATAGTTTATGTTCTATTTGAAATATTTGGTTATTTATTTACAGTGTCCCCAATTAGTACAACAGTGCTAAATACATATCACATGTAATTATTACCATTATTAGTTGCTTTTAATTTCCTAGTCAACCTCGCTCTTCCCCAGTCTTCTCTTATGACAAGAATGCAATCAAGGAACATCTGAGGCGAGGCGACTGGAGACAAGCCATTAGCTCTCTACTAGTCCAAGACTCTCGAACCCTTCGCAAAAAAGACGAGTGGTCTTGGCTGCCTAGCAACCTTACTGCATGACCGACATCCGAAACTCGCAGGCAAGAATTATTCTAAAAATGTGAGAGTCATTTTTAACTCGTGAAGCGCATGCGCAGCACGAGTTATCGTGAGTTGTGGACAAATGTGTCGCTCGATCGATGGGCTGTAAACTTTATGCAAATGAGGTACGCTCGCAGCTTACTTTTAAATTGCTGTCTATCTTTAACACTTTCTTGTTCGATTTTTGCCGCGAAAAAAATTCGAGATTCACCGTTTCGTCAAAAATCATGTTTTTTCACTAAAAAGTCATTGCGGGACATGTGTAAATTTATATTCGTTTGAAAGGTCAAGAATATGACCTTTCTCAGCTATTTTGTTCTTTGAGATAAAAATAAATCTCGGATTACAATGTCACATCGAAACCCACGCGTTACGCAAAATTCCATTCGAACTCTGGCTTCGAAGCAAAATATCACTTTCGCATTGACAAATACCACACATCGGCAGAAGTAAAATCTATTCCTTATCAATCCAGCTTCATCGTGTTAAAATTTCAGCAAAATCGAACAAAACCAGACGGAATTAGAATTTTATCTTTTGTATCTCGCTCAAGTGTTTGAGTAAACTTGATTAGGGCGGTAACCCGTAGCAACCAAAAAACACGGGCGAACACACGAAAGCCGTTTTGGTCCACAAAATCCACAAATATCGTTTAACAGCTGAAACTTGAATGGAAAAATCTTTTTCGAACTTTTCTAAAGTAATTTAGACGAAAAAACTACTTCTGAGTGCTACATAAGAGAGCGAAACGAAAAACAAAGCAGACAGGCATGACAAGGCGAAAACAAGCCGATAATTTATTCAACGTGGGCCGCTGCACGTACGCAAACAAACTCTTGTTTCTGGATAATTTCAGCCTTACCAGCCAGCGAATGGTTCCAAAAATACTTACACTAGCCTTACAAATGTCCTGAATTCCATTTCCGAAAGATTTGGCCCAATTCTTGGCCAAATTAAACATTTCTTCGCGATGTCCGCCATTACGGCCAAATGCATACTAATATTTGTCAGATTGGCAAACTTCTCCCGAGGGGGGGATAGCACGAAAAGAGCTGAAAATTGGCCTGTGATTGGATAATTATTAGGTCATTTCACTGTCCAAATTTGGTGAAAAGCGGATGTAACGCAAATTTTCTGTCACGATTTAAGTCATCAGACTTCAGTATCTGAAATTTACAGGGTCGGACTAGAAAGAGTTTTAAAATAAGCTGTTTTAAAGGTCTAAATTAAAAGATATAAGTTAAAGAAGGCTCGTCTACCGAAAATGAGAACATCGAGAATCGTAAAATCGATGAGCAGCACAAGTTCTCACTGGATGCCAAATTCGTGTGGATTTTACAAAAAAGCGGAAGAAGTACGGTTTTATGGTATGGTAAATGGGCATATAACGAGCGAAATGATATAAACACAGAGCAATTAGTTTCTGTATCTCTAAAAATAAAGAAAAAAAGAAAAAAATTCAGCCTACACCCGGAGTCAATCGCGGTACACTTGAACGGCAGAGGTACGCAGTACCACTGAGCTATGTCAACATCAGGTGCAGAAAGCGAAAAAAAAATAAACATTCTTATTAGTATCAACTATAAAACCTCGGACAACTCAGCGGGCTCGAGTCTATACGAGGATTTTCCGTTGGTTAATTTCCTCGTACTCTAAATATGAAAATCAGCCACGATATTCCCAAAACCAAATAATATTAAACATAATCCAAAAAAAATATTTGAATTCGTTTGTTCGCTTCACGAGTTTGCTCACAGAGCACTTTGATTTTATACTGATGCAAAAAATGTGCAGTGAAACATTTTCCACCAACCTCAAAGCTGAGGAGCTTTGTTTCTCTGCGTTCAGAAATATCAGCTTTGCGTCATTGTTTTTATTGGAAAGCGCCTTTTTAGGAACAAAGGGAGACTCCAGGTTTCCAAAGGCGAGGTCAGCTTCTCTGATATAGCGCGCCAACCGACTCAATGTGTCGTTGTACCCGTAAAGGTGCTGCTTGACATCAGAGCGAACTGGGTCCGAAAAGTTGATATCTCCGGCAAATACGAGGCTTATTGTATCTGAAAAATATAAATAACAGGTTTACTATTCTCTGCTCGTGTGGTCACTGATTGCCAAGATGTTCTATTCTTTTTAAATGTAAATCTATTAGCTTTCTCGATTTCTATGCGTGATAGTTGTCTTAGGCTGCGCCCTCGTCAACTATCGCTCGATAGAACTCTCGAGCTCATAATCTAATTGTGTTGTGCAAGCAATACTCTGAACTTTCTACGCCCAATCGGTCAAAAAGAATGAGCATACAGAGCTCCAGTGCCACTGATTGTTGAATACAGTGCCACTGTCTTGGACCCTTATGTAGCTAAGAACATAAAACAGGTCGAAATGATTCAACGGCGAGCAGCTCGCTTGGTACTCGGGCGCTACGGCAGAATAGCGGACAGTGTCACTGATATGTTATCTTCTCTCAAATGGAGATTTCTGGAGGTCTAGCGATCTGATGCACGTCTCTGTATTCTGTACAAACAGAGTAATGAGCTAACCACTTACGAATGCGACAAGCTTCAGAAAGAACATAATAGCAGAATAGACACCAGGCTCTCGTCTCATTGTCATCGACTTGAGCAACCGCGCTCTGCAGGTGATTATTACAAGAACTCTTTTTACCCTAGGACAATCACTCAGTGAAACAATCTCCCACCAGAAATTATAGCATCTACTTCGCCATGTTCATATAGGCAATCCGTGTGTAATCTTAAATATTAGTAATTTTATGTTATTGTTTTATTCATTGTTGAAATCTTTATCATTTAAAGCAGTCTCCAATACTTTGTTAAGAGGGAAGAGTTCATTGGTAAATAAACAAAGAAGTCAAAACCAGGATTGTATATATATAATTTTGTAACTGAATCATAGTCCGTTTGACTCATAGATCAATGATTTGCTTTCTTCGGTAAGACAAAGCTAATTTCTTGAGAGTCTAAGAAATATTTTTATGTCACTCTGATCTCATCTACGAATTTTGATGTAATGCTCATTGTACTCGCCACCGACACAACACTTTTAAAATTATTCGAAGACCCGCAACAACAAAACAAGAACAACAAAACGGGTTATAATCCCTTATTATTACTAACACTTTAAAGAACACGATTAAAACACCGAATGAAGTGCTACAGTGGCAGTTTTCTGTGGAAATTTATCAGTATTGCATTAATTTATATTTGTGTATTCATCCATAGTTTATAACTCGCTAAAATCTAAAGTTGGATGTCTCTATCTTTGTAGAAAACCATATTTTACAGTCTTTAAGAGCATCAATGGTCCCCATCGAAAATTCGCATTTCCAAATGAATATAACACTGGATAAATGACTGAGCTGGACAGCGAAATACTCAATGCAATTTGTTTGACAGGAATGTCTCCAAATCTAACACTGGCACCATAAACCTTTGCTAATTCTAAGAGCATCAATGGTCCCCAACTGATCAGAAAGCTTACAACAATCAACACAAGCATGCGAAGAGCGTTGTATTTAGACCTTATGTAACATGGGCTCATTGTACGCTTGGTGGCTCGTTTTCGCAGGAAAATAAAAATCTTCCAATACGATGTTGAAATTATTGACAAAGGAGCAACAAATGCAATGAAAAAACAAATCGTGAAGGAAATTTTGCTTGCAAGGGATCTGCCTGGAAGAACACAAATAAACGCAGGTGTAATGGAAATGAACTCTGATGAATTACCTTGCCTTGTGCTTTTCATTACGAGTGGGTTGACGTGGGCACCAAATATTATTGGAAACGAAATGGCAGCAGAAAATAACCAAATTGAGACAATTCTCTTCTTGCGGTGTCCAGTGAGGCCTAAGTTTCTCAGAGGATTTACAATGTGGTTTTTTACGATCCATGGCAATTCCAGCGAGAAGGAAGAACACAGTTGCACATGTTGCATGCGGAAAAAATGCCATGGCCTTGCATTCACCGTGGGATAACAAGCGAGGGTCTATCATTGAGGTGAAGATTCGCAGCACGGTTGTGACCATTCTGTAAACGACTTCAGTCATCGAGAGATGAAATATGTAAAAATTGGAGAGGTT
>OZ026595.1:2331000-2351000 GCA_964020085.1 Micromussa lordhowensis
AAAGGGAGACCGATGGCGCTTTTGAAAGTAAGATCGTGAGAGACTCAGGCAGAGCGAAACTGGAAAGTGAATGACCATAGTGTTTGTAGTCTTTCATAGACCACGAGTTTCGACAATTGAATCAATTAAGAAAATGACTGTTTTTGGCGAAAAGTTTTTCACCCTGTGGGGTACCAAACCGAGTTGATCATTTGAAATCACAAAACCGCTCTCGTTCTCTTGCAGGAAAAAAATGGAAAGCACAGGTGAATCATATATCTTTGCTTTATTATGTTGTACATACACAACCGAAAGCACCGCCTTAACGAAACTAAAAAAATATAAATAACAATAGACCTTTTTACCGATACGGCGGCCATCTTGAATTCCGAGGAAATTATGGGATGCCCAGGGGGCAGATGAGAAATAATTAAAAAGAATACTGTGGCTTGATAACTTTTAACAATAATTTTTCGATAACCATAGGAACAACTGCCAAATATCGTGACGGAAAGATGTAACGCTTGTAATATTTGTTATGGAATATGAGAGACAAGCAGTAAAAATTTATCCTGAAAGCTGTGTATACGATAAATTTTCCAGCGATTGCCCCCTCGGCAGCCCATAATTTCTCAGTCAAAACAATAGAATTCAAGATGGCCGCCGTATCGGTAAAAAGGTCTATTAGATTATGAGCTCGAGAGTTCTATCGAGCAATAGTTAACGAGGGAGCGCCCCGAGTTAACTATCACGCATAGAAATCGAGAACGCTAATAACAGTGACCACACGAGCAGAGAATAGTAAACCTGTTATTTATATTTTTCAGATACAATAAGCCTCGTATTTGCCGGAGATATCAACTTTTCGGATCCAGTTCGCTCTGATGTCAAACAGCACCTTTACGGGTACAACGACACATTGAGTCGGTTGGCGCGCTATATCAGAGAAGCTGACCTCGCCTTTGGAAATCTGGAGTCTCCCTTTGTTCCTAAAAAGGCGCTTTCCAATAAAAACAATGGCGCAAAACTGATATTTCTGAACGCAGAGAAACAAAGCTCCTCAGCTTTGAGGTTGGTGTAAAATGTTTCACTGCAATTTTTTTGCATCAGTATAAAAAAATTGACACAGATTTTTCAGAATAATTCTTGCCCGCGATTATCTGATGTCGGCCATACAGTAAGGTTGCTAGGCAGCCAAGACCACTCGTCTTTTTTGCGAAGGGTTCGTTCGAGAGTCTTGGACTAGCAGAGAGCTAATGACTCTTCCCAAGTCTCCTCGCTTCAGATGTTCTCTCATAAGAAAAGACTGGTGAGGAAGAGCGAAACAAATTTAAATACCGAGGAGCTTCTTAAAACTGAAAAAAGTTGTTATCACTGACTAAAACTTTCATAACTAATACGTTTTGTGTAAACTACTGTAGCCATCGTCAGCAATAAAACGGCGTCCATGCCTAAGCGAGGACCTTCCACAGTAATTTGAAATCGCAGCAGTAATTCAGTGAAATCGCAGCAATTACCGGTCATTTTGGATTTGTGTTTGAAGAAATGAAGAGATGATTTTTAGAAACGCAGAAACCTCATTAGGACTAGCTCTATGGTAAAAAAAACATATTTGGAAATTGAATGCGTTCGTTAAGAGGCGCTATTCTTTGGAACGCTGTCTCGAGCCACTATACGGGCCAGTTTACTGAGTTTTATCGTAAAGTGAAGAAGGACATTTATTTTAAGGAACTTGATTTTAGCGCACAGTCGGCCCAGTCATTGCCAAGGCACTACCTAGATTTTAAATGCTTTTAAATATTTAACATTTTATGCCAGTATTTTACATTTTATGCTTGTGTTTTACATTTTATTCTGTAAGTAATGTTATCACTATTTCAATTTAGTTTCATATTGTAATTATTTCCACACGACCCCACAAGCTCTAAGCTTTAAACCCTATCGTGTTTAAATAAAGGATATGATGATGATGATGATGATGTCAACCTGAAGAATCTTGTGTATCTCTTTTTTCTAATGGAACTTAACCGCTCTTTATTCCACTTTCTCCAACAGATTTGCCGGATTTGATGTCATGACATTAGCAAACAATCATTTGAACGACTTTGGTGATCTTCCCGTAAATTACACAATCAATGCTTTAAAAGAAGTCGGAATAAAAGCTGTCGGTGTCACCTACGGACCTTACAATTCTCACCAGGTAATTATAAATTAAAACAGGTGATACTAACAACTTTGTATTGTAGTTCTGCCCTTCCCATGAGTGATTTAATCCCGGTGCATTTTTGCAGCGGGTTAAAGATTGTTATTCAAGGGCCTAGGTCATGCAATGTTAAGCAATTTCAGTGTTGTCGAACAGGTTGGTACAGAACTGGAATATTGCAACATCGGCTTTAAAATGTTAGAAAAAGTCAAAAGGGATACAAATTGGTAAAATTAGAAAAGATTAAAACGGATTGCATTAAACTGATTTGGGCATCTGCTAAAAACGGCTCATTTGAAAACGCTCAGTTACGCCCACTTATTTTGAAAACCTTTCTTGCTATACTATTATAAAGTGTGTTTTTATTATTTACAATTATAGCATAGATAGGACCCTGCGCGCGTTCTGATTAGCCAAAAACCCATGTTTTATGAGAGTATAAAACATAGAAAAAGCGTGTTTTCTTGTTTTGCGCGCGTAAAATCTATTATAAAGCAAATAAAGAAGACTAAGCCGTGTATTACACTGTGGTAAAACAGTCCTGACATTTGAGAACACTCGAGAAAAACATTTCCCTCGTGTTCTCAAATGCCCGTCGTGTTCTATCACAGTGTAATACACGGCTTAGGCTTCTTTATTTGTTAAATATATTAAGCGAGTACTGTAGTATGTTTAATGTGGTCATATTTAATCCTTTTAGATTCCCCTTATACTAGAAACAAAAGGAATAAGGATTGGAGTTTTAGCTTACTGCATGACACAAGGTGGCAACAGAAGTAGGAACTGTACAGAAGTAAGGAAGATGTTCCAGGCAGGGCCTGCTGTTTACCAGAAAGAGATTGCCACCAAAGATATAAACAGCTTAAAGGTATTAAGATTGATCTTGTGAAAGAAAAAACCGTCCCTTGTTTTTTTTCTGTTGCGCGCGTATTACCGATAAACTGAATCATGCAAAGTGGCTGGTCAAAGTGGCTGACTACAGATTTAATTGAATGCGAGAGACCAACTTTTAACTCTTTTGAAAACTTTTCCAATTTGTTCAGTTTTTCCTTTCTCTATTTACTGTCTCCTTTTAAAGCCTTTTCAACAAATGGCAAAAGCTAACCACGAGTACCTAAGGAGAGACTTGGCACTAGTAGGTTTAATGACGTCTTTCTCAAAATCTACCGGTATGATAAGGCAGATTTTTAGTAAACTAAAAAAATTGAAGATTGTAAGTGTAATTTGTCACCTATGATATTAAAAGGTAATCAAAACCCGTGAAATTGTGAAAATTCTAATAATTTCCCTCAACCTAAGCTCGGAAAAACTATTAGAATTTTGGGAAAACGCGCCTGAATTTTTTTTTTTTTTACTCACTCGTCACCATTTCATTTATTACTAATCTTTCTTTCTTATTCAGGAAAAGGGTGTTGACGTCATCGTTGTGCTGATGCACTGGGGCCGACAATACTGTCCTCGAATAAACAGCCTTCAAAGACAAGTGGCTCAACATCTGACGTCACTTGGTGTTCAGCTCATCATTGGTTGCCATCCGCACGTGGAACAATCTTATAGTTACCAAGACAACCAATTTGTAGCTTACAGTTTAGGAAACCTGGTGTTTTTACATTCAATGACTCCGGAAAAGTTCATAGTAAGCAGAAGCTCATGTGACATGCATCTGGTAGCAAGAAAATCTCGAGCCTAGAGTATTTCCAGCTCGGTCACCGCTGACCAAGCCGGAGAGACTCTGGGCTCGAGTTTTTTAGCTAGAGTCTACAGGCTTTTTAGTCAGCAGTTTTTCTTTGGGAAACTGACCGCTGTCCCATAAAATCCTTCTTAGAACGCGCGCGCAGTTCTCACAAAACCCGCCACCATTTTTGAAAGCTAAGAACGTATTGAGACTGTTGCAAGGATGCCAAATTTGTGAAATCTCTGAGTTTCAGACCAATTAAAGTTAAGATATTTGTGGGAGAAAATGTTTACCAATTAGCCCATTTTCGCTAACTTATTTGTAAGTTTGCTTATTTTTCAGCACTCGACGTTTTCGATGAAAGCCACCAGACGTGGACTTCTTATCCGCGCTGAGGTTTCGCGGTAAGGACAAGGGTTTGTTGTTTCATTTCTTTTTATCATTTTACCGATTTAAAGGAGGAGCAAGTTTCTTTCAATAATTCAACATTTGGTTGGGATGGATTTTAGATTCTTAATCTGTGCCATGTTGAAAAGAATGGCGAAATGAATTTAAGCCAAAGTGAATGAGGCTGCGAAAACCCGCTGCTACTGCACTGAATGGGGAGGTGGGGGAGCAGGGGCTAAATCTCCCTTCTTGCTATTTTTTGAGCTGATCTTTCCCTTCTTCCTGCTTAAAATATTCCACTATAAAATTATCTCCTTATCTAGGTCCATCCAGTTCTTCCTACTCTCAGCATTTCCTTTTCTCGCTCCTCTCAACCTTTTTTGGGCCATTTCTCCCTCCTCCCTATTCTGTTCCTCTCCTCTCTGCACTAACGGGTAGATTTATTGGCGTACACCCCCAACCCTAATAACCTTGGAGTGGAGCATTTGACAAGCCAACAGGATGAATACCTCCCTATTAGCTGAAATGGTAACAAATGTTGATGTTTTCGTAGGAGAGGGGTGAGACGAGTTCAATATCTACCTTATCAGATCAGAGTCAATCAAACAAACCACTGCATCCAACCAACTCCGTTTAGAAACACAGGATGGGTGGACGTACGTGGACAGACAGACAGACAGACAGACACTGCGTGCGTAAAACGTTATGACATTACTGGCTATGAACTGATTGGACAGACTTAAACACGGAGCCAGCCTATAAATGGAGGCTGAGCGGCTCAGCCCGTGCATCACAAATTACTCTGCTTTGATTGGCTTCTTCACCCAGGCGTGTCGTACTCCCGCGAAATTCGCACGAAGTAACATTTCAGGCGACCGCACAAGGGAAGGTTTTTCGTTTATTTGCTTTCTTTGTGAAAAGGTCAGCGAAAACAAAAAGAATGGCATCTGCACGAGAAGAAAAATTTAGACAGGTATCGTACTTCATATACATGCATTTTAACTTCTTATTTTTGGTGTTTCACTTGTGAAAGCATATCGATTGTTTTCGAGTTGTTTACTCAACGTAAATGCCGTGTTTAGCTAACAAAGTGCAAACCGCTGACTTTTTATAGGCTCGCTCCGTGTTTAAACAAGAAACGGGCTATAGGCGGATTCATGCTGACGTCATTGTCTACATTTTTGCTCATTTGCATACGGCTTTGCGTATAGAAGGAAGCATGTTAGATATGAATTGGCTTCAGGCAACTAAAGAACTAGTGAAACTTAGTACATGGTGAAATTTTTAGCTCTTTGGGTGTAATATTCAAGGAGAAATTGTCTTTCAAAAACTGCAAACTGTCTGGGTGGCAAAAGCGCTAATTAGCTCATACATTCTTTGTTAAATTTTGAGTTTTTAAACCCGTGTTGCACAACAAGTATTCGATACATCAGGCTCATATTCACTGGCAGAGTTAATCGTACTATGACCTTTCAATATTCAGAACTGATTTATTTGTAGCTCCGTCAGAAACTGAATTGCTTATGCTAATGAGGCAAATATTGTAAACAAGGATTCCCCTATAAACCCTATTTATAAATGTCTGCCAGTTAAAAATTATTCTGGAAGTATTAAAATTAGGCCAATTAACCTCGTTTTGAAGTTGATATTTAAAAGAATTTTTACTCTCGAACGAGGTTAGTTGGGCTAATTTATATGCATACAAAATAATTATTGAGTACAGCTATTTATGAAAAGGTCTACGGATCGCAGTCAATATTTATCATCCGAACAAGCGAAAATTTGACATCATTACCTTAACGATGAATGACTGAATGTCGTGTAGGAGATGAACAGAACGTTAGCAGTGCCATCCACAGGTTAAACTTGGGCGCTAGTTCTGCTTAATCGTGAGAGCCCATGCACCCGTAACTTTTTTTTTTTCACGACGTGTTCGTCTTTTATATTTAAGCAATAGAACACTTTTTCCGTGTTTATATAACCTCATCTAAACACGAGGAGGGTTGGAAGAATTCGAGCCAGTTTTGCAAACCCCAGAATTCTCCCAACCCTCCGAGTGTTTAGATGAGGCTAGTGTTACTAAAATACGCGCGAATCTAAAACACGCGCGAATCTAAAACGTCACAACAGTGTTTACATACTGTCATCTAAACACGCCTATCGACCAATGAGAGCGCGCGTAGTGGCTCAATTATTTTATAAACGTGTATATGATGAACACGATTGCACTAAGGCTTTTTACCTTCACGAAAATGGGCTTTTCATTTGGAACCGATTTTACCTCCGGTAAAATTTACACGGAAGAATGGGACCGTTCACACGTATAAGTTAAGGTCCGTAAACGCGTTCAAAGTCTTTCGTCCACACGAGTCCGGCTAGCTGTCCGTTCTCGCCTGTTCACAGGAGTTTACGAAAAAATGCGTCAAGATAATCGTTTATTTCGTCTACTTGTTGATTAAAAGCGTACACGTATGATTTATTCACAGGTTAACGCACTCATTGCTCGTGCATTATCGGGATTTACCTGCACGAGTTCACTAACAATGAACGAGAAATTTCAATACCGCACTCGCAAAGCCTCGTGCAGTATTGAAAATTTCGAGTTCATTGTTAGTGAACTCGTGCAGGTAAATCCCGATAATTCACGAGCAATGAGTGCATTAACATTTTTATTATTCAAATTGAATACACTGCACAAAGAAATCGTCAAACTTTGAGTCAGCCGAAGCCATGGTGTAATAACAGTGGTGTGTTGAATTTACACCACAGCTATTACACCACGATAGTGACGTCAAGGAGGTTGTTTCGTCATAACCTAGTATCACGTGGTACAAATCAGCCAATCACAAAATCGGAATTTGTACAGTGTATGAAAGCTGAATAATAAATTTGTTTACAAACGTTAACGCGTACGTGTGGACGTGGAGTGAAGGATAACGAAGATAATTACCCCGGATAAGACCCTTGGGTATAGAAGGGCTTTCAACTAAACAAGTCTGGATCCCAAGGAGATCGTATGTAAAAGTACACACCAATGATTGTCAGTGACTAGAAGTTACCACGAGTTTAAATACACAAAAAATATGCCGGTGATACAAAAATCACGTCTGTCACTGATAATGCTATATCTTTTTAAAATATATATATCTTATTAGACGTTTTGGTGTGTAGTATCGCTGTATATTTTTACGAGTTGTGCGGTATTTTGACGAGCCCGTAGGGCGAGTCAAAATACAAACAACGAGTAAAAATATACAGCGATACTACACACCAAAACGTCTAATAAGAGATTTATTATCCAACGATTTCTTTTCCCAAAATTCTGACTTGCCAAGGTTTTAAACTTCACGCGGCCGGGAGGAATGAGACGAGTACAAATATCGTGTGATATTTGTACTCGTTTCGCGCGATATTTGTACTCTACGAAGCAGAGTTGGATAATAAACACTCCTATTCAAAAATATTAGAATCATAAGCTCGATCACGCATAAAAATCGAAAGCGAATAACCTAAATGCTTGGTATAAATCTACTAGACGTTCAAACACTTTATCTAAATCCTCTACCTAGACTCCTCGCAAACGCAAAGCAGCCGCCATCTTGTTAACAACCACACACTGCTACACTTCTCATTCTTCAGAAACAACAGATGGTTAGCAGTGTAGCCAATCAGAGAACGGCATTTGTGATAGAACGCTAGTAGATTTATACTTATAGAAAATAGCGGTCTCTCTTGATATCCAAGTTGAATCATTCTCTTTCTTTGCGGAGGAATGCGTGTAGCTTGAGACATGCAGTGCTGTAAATTTGCAAGCGATGAAAATTTATTTAGCAACCGCAGAGAAGAAATGCTTCAGCAAACAACTCCAGGAAGAGTAATTTTCTTTTAATACTCTTTTAAAACGCGTTTTCTTTTCCTATTAAAACCGCTTTACAACCCTACAGGAACATCTTCTGTATTCTCAGCTTGTTTGCCCTTGTCACTCTCCCCATCCTCACTGATTTGTTTTGTATCAGTACTCCCCCCTGGACAGCAGGGATCTTCAGAGTTCCCAGTGATTTTTGTTACTGTACTCGACTCCTGCTTAGCGCTAATCTCGTCCGTTTTAGAGCGAATCTCTTCCATTCGTTCGTCAGTATAGGAGTGCTCAGGCAAAGTTCTTAACCACCTCATCATTCTGAGATCAGTCAAGGGCGTTATAAATCTGCTATTTTTATCTCCGTACATAAGGCATATCATGATTGCCACACATTTTAAGTGATAATGTCATAAATAAGTGGGCCACAAGTTATTCAACTGGGACAAGCGACTCCTTGAAAGACTGTAGCGCACAGAGGTTCAACCTTGTAGAATACTGACACACAAACATAATAGCCTGGCGAACAGGACTCAATACAGTGACCTTAGGTGGAAACTTTTGAGTTTCACTGAAAATTTAAAAATCTTCAGACATTTTTAATGGCTTTAATTTCAAGGTGATATCTCCGTTGTAGTTTTAGACTTGAAGAGTTCCTATACTACTTTACTTAAGATTTTTAGAATCTTATTGTGGTTTTTCCAGTTATAGTTTTATAGATGTTTAGTTTTTAGTACAAACGACTCCACAAGCTTCTTAGCTTGAATTCTCGTCGTTTTGAAATAAAGGCTACCTATCTAAGGACAATCGGCCACAGTCTATTTTCGAACTTTCAAATCTCGCACAAAACTAACCATACGAGAATTTAAACGCCTGAACAAATAAAGCATCCGAAAATTAAAACAACTAGACCTTTTAGAACAAAGAAGTTTTTTCTACGAGGTACTTTTTAACATTAAAAATTACATCAGTTAAGTGACTGAAAGGAGAGGCCTTACTTGTCACTCACCTTATGGGACAGTTTATGACTGATATAACACTAGCTTCCCACACAGACACTCTTTGGGCTCGTCACGCAAATGTTGGAGAAAGACTGCGTGACAAGCAAGAAGAGCGTTTAAGTAGAAGGCTACTTTAGCAATAGCACTTTCTCTATTCAATAGCTAAATAATAATTATGTACCATTTGTATGCTACTTTTGGTCTCTTAGTTGTGTGTCGCTATTGAACTGGGTACACAGCTACTGCGTTACAATCAGCCATGACTAAGGTAGTTTAACATCATGGTTTGTGAATAAAAGGATACACATGGTCTCTTGCGTCAGTGTCCAGAATATGTTTGTAGATATACTGGTGTTTAAAATTCTGTATTTCCTCCTGAAAAAGATATCACCCCAGAAATAAACATGATTTTTTTAAATTTGAAAGTGAATTTTCGATTGATTGCCACTTACAAAATCATCATAAAAACAAACTTGGCTACCTTCTTATATCAAATATGTTATTTGTTTGGTGCGCCAAACGTGTGGATTGTTCAGTTGTAATTGAAAAGGAGGAAACTACATGTACATGTGTGAACATGGTGTAGCAGGAAAAAAAACTGGAAGGATAAACTTCAATGCAAACATGTATCTTCGTATGAATTGATGGTCTGTACGAGTTCACATTCGCTTGTGTTTGGGAGGAACAGGCAACCTCGATACCAGGCTCTCTCTCCTTTGCTTCCCTTGTCAAGGCAAAGAAGAAGGAGCCTGGGATCGAGGTTGAGAAACCGGTAAATTCCTTACGTGATGACGTCACTGCCACTAACCTCGTTCTCATCCCATTCTAAGGCCTCATGTATCCCATCGTCTCCATAGCGACGATTGTAAGCTTCAAAGTGGACCTAAGGAATCGTCACTTATAAGTTAAGTGAGCTACTTTATGATAGCAGTAGCCATTTCCGAGTTACCTGGTGCCCCAGTTTGAAACTCTTGCAAAGCATTTCATATGAAGACGAGTTTGATTTGCACGAGAAAGAACCTGTAGGGGGAACACATTTTAATATGGACGATTTTGCGTTTTGACGCAGAGGCGTCAAAAAGACAAAAGACAAAAGTTAACTCGGAAATGGCCTATTGGCGTAGAGTAAATGGCACAAGGCAATAATACTAAGAGTACATTGTGTTCGATATACCAATATTTACCGGTAACAATTATTCCACAAGCGCGCGTTGGATATGAGATGGTAGATAGCCAACGAGGTGCATAGCGCCGAGTTGGCTATAATCATCTCATATCCAACAAGGCCGAGTGGAATAATTGTTTTATCAAAAACGCCCCAAAAATATAGCAAAGTAAACTTGAAAAAAAATAAAAACGCCCCCAAAAAATCACGCGTACGGTTACCATATTCGTAGAGCATCGTGGTATAATGGCTCATAGCCCATGATGGCTAAGCCAATGAAAACTCTCGAATTGTATTATCCAATGATCCAGGTTTTAATAATCTCACTTATATCCATCAAATATTTTCACTTGTGCATGATTGGTCTAATTGCGTCACATGACTGAATATGATCCAGCTAAAACTGGGACATATCCGAGTGATACCCCCCCCCCCCTGTTTTCAGGACGGTGTATGTTGCAAAAAAATGTTCGAAGGAAACTAAACAAAATAGCCTCCATTTGGCGCAAAAATATGCTGGGATATTTGTCCTTGGACAAATCTGTTCCTCGAAGCTCACAGTTTTCCTTGAGCTATGCTCTTGGAAAACTGTTCGCATCTTGGAATAGATTGTGTCCGAGGACAAATATCTCAGCATACATGTACTTTCAAGCCAAATGGAGACTATTGTTTATTTAGTAATTCTCAGCTCCGACTATTGCATTTCTAGCTTTTTGATTGGCTAAAAATCTCCGACTATGAGCCAATAGTCGGAGTTTTACGTCATATGGAAAATAGTGCGCCAAGTTTAAAAATTCTCCGCACGAAGTTTTCAACTTCAGCCCTCTATAATGGCCGAAATAAAAATCGGCGGCAAAACTCGGTTTGAGAATTCACTAAAACAATTATTCCATTCACCCTTGTTGGATATGAAGTGATAATAACCAACTCGCGCTACGCACTCGTTGGTTATTTTATCACTTCACATCCAACTCGGATATTTGTGTGGAGAGCCTCGGAACCATGTTAGAAAATTGATTTATTGAAAATGGCCTATGCAAGCTAATGCACTCAATAAAGACTTTGCAGAGCACTTTACCTCATCAAGAACAAGCCCTACTGGTGGTGCTTTAGGTATGTCCACCTAATAACAAAAAAGCAACCATCTGTTACCAATACATCAAAGTAGTGCTTTGTTATTATCCAACTCTGCTTCCCAGAGTACAAATAACGCGCGAAACGAGTACAAATAACAGATATCTGTGCTCGTCTCGTTCCTCTCGGCCGCGTGAAGTTCAAAACCTTGGCAAGTCAGAATTTTGGGAAAAGAAATCGTTGGATAATAAATCTAATAGACGTTTTGGTGTGTATTATCGCCGTATATTTTTACGCATTGTTTGTATTTTGACTCGCCCTACGAGCTCGTCAAAATACCGCACAACTCATAAACATGTACAGCGATAATACTGTACACACCAAAACGTCTAATAAGATATATGTATCCAACATCTTGGATTGATTGATCTGTAACTAAGGAAAAGTACGATCAAACCTCTTTAATACAGACACTAAGGGACATGGGAGTTCCCCCAGGGGTTTAACATGGAGGCGCGTGTACGTAGCCTTCTACCCAGACTTCCTTACAGCCTGTCACACAATCTTCTTCCCCAACCAGGAAAGATTGGGTGACCAGCTGTCAGGTTGTCTGCATAGGAAGCTAAGGGTATAGTAGAGGTAAAGATTGTGTGCATTTTGGATTCTCCAAGAGTAGGTGAATTGTCTGTAATATCAAGGAATCCTTATTATTGAGGTGTCCCTTAGGAGAGGTTAAGAGTAATAATGTATTCCTTAACGGTTTCCTTTATAAGCCCCTTGTGACAGCTAGTAGAAAACTTGAAAGCTGGCCAATCATTTAAATTTCATGATTGTTTGAGATTTTTATGGAAACAAATGCTAAACAGCAAAAACAAAATACAAATCAAAACAAAAACATGATTAACAGTGTAAAGCATACTTTCTTCTCTTTCCTTGTCAGGTCTAGTGTACTCAAAGGTGCCACTCCACGGACAATAGCCAAAGCAAGGCCTAAAGTAAATAAAAGTGAAGTACAGTATACTCTCTTTCACAAAATATGTCGTTGCTAACATATAAACAAGGATGCAAAGCAAGAAGAATTGCTAGGAAGGAAGGAAGGAAGGAAGAAATGAGCAGTCATTTCTTCTCACGACGTTGGTTATTTATTGCTTGGTTAGTTAGTTTCAATTAGCACTAAATGTTGAGAAAGTAGAACTTCTCAAGGTGATTCCTCAGAATTGCAGGTGCATCCCTACTGCGCACGATTTTTGCGTAATTAGCGTGCGCGTGCGCATGCACGTACAAAACGTAAGAGATTTCTCTCAAACTAAGCTTAAGAGCGAAATAAATGCTTCCCACTTTTTAATGCATGAATTTACATTACACAAGACAATCTACAACATATCTTGATTTGAAGAAAACTTAACAATTCTGTTTAAAAATAGTTTGATTTGAAGGCTAGGTGGGTAGTGCTGGGTATGCGCATAGGCAAAGAATTCCTAAGTTTGTATAAGTGTAATATGGTTTAAAATGTACGTTCAGGGTCTATTTTGTTCACCTTCTCTAATAAATTAATCCAATAAGTGCTTTTCTTAGAATTTGTAGTGCCCATTTCTGCCAACTAAGGTTAAGTAATGACAACTTTGTTGGTCGCAAAGTTGCTACACGTATAAAGGCCATGCATGTGTCCACAAATGAGCTTGGTCACCCCTAGCCTGCGAACGCAGACGTATTTCCGGCGGTCACTTGGTTTTGCCGAAAATAACGTCTGCGAACCCGAGCCAGGAAACGATTTCTGTGACGTAATGACTATTGTTTTCCCTTTGGCCAATCAGATTCCTTGATAGAATGAAACTCAAGTGCTCCTCGCAGCTACTCGCGCGCGACTTCCCCGCTCTGGCATACTTATAGCCATGAACGAAACGCCAAAGAAAATTCCCTTTGGAGGCGAAATTTGTATTCTCTGCAAAAAGTCCTTTACAGTTGCAAAAGAAAAGATTAATGTCTTTGGAAAAAGTGGTTTAAATATTTCCTCACCGGTCAAACATGCAACAAACGTTGATTTATCTGTTTATCAGGGTTTGCACGCACCTTGAAAGTCCTTGAAAGTCCTTGAATTTGAAATGCAAAATTCAAGGCCTTGAAAGTCCGTGAAAAGTACATTGGGTCCTTGAAAAACCTTGAAATTTAGCTGTTTGACTGTTTTCACTTAGTGGAAGAATTAGAAAAGGCTGACACTTGAACAAATCTGGCAGTTATCACTTAAACCCGATCATCTAGTATCACATTCTAAGGGAATGTTTTACTAGATGGAGTGCTTGAAAAATTGGAATTGCGCCCTGGAATGTCCTTGGAAAGTCCTTGAAGTTTTAGCCCCAGAAAGAGTACGAACCCTGGTTTATGTGGGGTGCGAAAAGCTCGCCATTTGTCGCACGAAGTGCTACAATCGCCTTGTGCGTTTGAAGAATGCCTTGAATAAAGTTGACGAAATTACGAGAGAAATCCAAACTGATTTTGACGGCAATGTGCCTCTTCGATTTAAAAGGCTGTCAAAAGATTCCAGCGGCACACCGGATGCTAAAAGAGGTCTTAATTTCATGTTCCGATCAAGGCGAATTGCAAGGCAAAGTCGCTGCAAAGTCGTTGTTCATCCTATGTATTCCGGTTTCGAGTCCCAATCTCAGCCCTGTCCCATTCGGAGTTATAAATCCTTCCGGAATTCTAGCGTATGGCTTTCTTTCGATTCACTAATCTGAAATAACAATGGTTTTGGTCACATTTACTAATGTCTGACCACAGATTTGACTTGGCAATTAAAAGAGCAAAATTTCTCACTAAATAAAAGACTGAAGCCTGTTGTAGGCTAGGAATGTTTTTAAATGCATTAATATTCACATCTTGTCAAAACTGTAATTTACTTTTTCGCTCATAGAAATGCAAGATTTCAACAAAATGATATCAAAACTTGAATTATGAGAGGAGAATGCTTGATAATTATTGCCAACATGAGTATGTTCTGTAATCATCGTAAAAACTGTTAGAATAGACATATATGCAATCCTTTTGAATGTTACTGCATTGCTAGTGAGATTAGCACAAACAATTACTACCAAGAACTGTAGGAATAAAATACCATAATTTTTCTTTCCAAGAAAGAAAATTATTATTTTACTTGCATACACTATAATATGTACAGTGTAGTACCCTCACTATTGTATTGCATCAAGCTCAGGGACTTCTCCCTATAACTGACTCAAGGTGCACCTTTTTCAGGCTGGAGGTATCATAAGACTTAAATTAATATTATTGATTATTTATCCAAGAAATAAGGTCTAGTGGGGCCAAATTAGCTTTGTAAAAAGGGTTTCAGGCTAGAAGCAGCAGGTGTATGAAAAGGAAAGCCTTTCCTGTCAAAATCACTGTAAATGGATAATTCTTTGACATTGGACCAGAGCCTCCTTGAATAAAACTTTGTTACTGCCCTTCCTCCTCCCCAAAGACATAGTTCTGTAGTAAAAAGTCTTATAAATTGTAAATAAAAACATTCCCTTCACTTCAGAGCCAGGTTGTTCAAAGCCCGATTAAGCTAACCCAGGATTAGCGAGAATTTTGATTTCATTTTTGTAGCTTTTCAGCAATGTGTTCTGTTTGTATTCTTTGTTCTTCAGTTTTGAGCATGACTAATCTCAAACTACACAAAACACAAGCGGTGGATAGCATTTTTATAGAAGAAAAATTGTTACCTCGGTTACCTTTTAATCCTGGCGGGTTAGCATTAAGCAGCTTTTGAACAACCCGGCCCAGGTTCATGATTGCAACAAAACTGCGAGTGTCTGAAATGATTCTTATACTACTGAAGGAAATACTTTTCTATTTATAGTTTTCCTATTTACCCACAAGCTATCAAACTGTTTTTGTTTGACTTAGCTTAAAGTAAACAAGATTTTGCCAATATCCATGTCTCACTTATGTGAAATTGGGCAAAATACTCTAGAAGATTGTCTAGTTGATTTTTGTACTTCTTTCGTCTTTCAAGCAGTCTGAGCTTGAGCCCTGGCTGGGAACATTGTATTGTGTTCTTGGGCACAACACTTCACTCTCACAGTGCCTCTTTCCATTCGGATGTATAAATAGGTACTGGCAAATTTAATGCTGGAGGGGGGGGGGGGGCAACCTTGCGATTGATGGACTAACATCCCATCAAGAGCGGTGGTAGAATTACCCTTAGTTGCTAAAGGCTGGTTTTCACTAGCGACGGAGTCGGAGTCGGAGTCGTAGTCGGAGTCATAAGAGTGCTTATGACCTAGTGAAAACCGAAAATCGGAGTCGTAAGCGGAGTCATAAGCTCGACGGAATCGGAGTCGGAAGAATCAGAACGTTTCCATTTCTTCCGATTCCGTTTACGACTCCGTCGCTTACGATCTAGTGAAAACTGGACTGTCGGAGTCGGAAGCAGAAGCGGAAGAACCAACAAATCACAAGGCCCGGAATCGAGCGTTGTGATTGGTTTATTCTTCCGCTTCCGCTCCCGACTCCGACAATTCAGTTTTCACTTGATCGTAAGCGACGGAGTCATAAGCGGAATCAGTGATCTGCTTCCGACTCCGTCGGTTTGATTTTCACTTGATCGGATCACTCTACGCTTCTGATTACGACTCCGACTCCGACTCCGTCGCTAGTGAAAACCAGCCTTAAGTGTCTAAGTGTCAGCTTGATGGATCACTTGGCCCATGTGCAGACTTAACTTCCACACCTGAGTTGCTGTTTTGCCAATGTAGAACAAATGCTTGTTCAAAACATTTTACATGAAAATGACTTTACTTAAAGAGATTGAAAGTACAGGTGACATATTTTTCCATATGAATAGTTTTGCACAAAGACTCATTTTGCCACAGAGGCAAGAGGCCACTATTAATACATGAGCTGGCTCAGGGAGTCTTTGATTGAGTAATTGTAATAATAATAATAATAATAATAACAATAACAATAACAATAACAATAATAATAATAATAATAATAATAATTTATTGATTTGCATCGCGCAAATATCAATCCAGGGAAAGAAATTTGTAACTTTTTTATAATGAATTCAAAACTTAAGTTCAATAGAGCATTTTAGAGCTGAAAATGGGATATCGTTTGGCATACTGTCAATAGACTCATCCTTTGAATCATCAATTTCGGCTAGAGTCAGTTCATCCCTTGCCATTTCAGCAAGTTCATCATCCAGACCAAGGTCATTCCAGTCTTCTGGTAATAGGTCATCTTCCTCATCTGAAGAAAATTCTTCCATAGTATCAGTGCTGTTAGTACGATCCATGTCTCCAAAAACTTTCTGCATGATTGCATGAATTTTATGGGCATGTGACAAATCCCATGTTTCCACAAAATTGCTTAATTATGTCTTTGACTGTAAACAGTAATGAACAATGTCTGATGACTTGGGAGATTTGGATGTCAGAAAAACCCAACAACAACAACAAAGGATGGTTAAAAATGTTAAGATTTCCACTAGCATCCCTTTTCAACAGTGGCATGAGCAAACTGACAGGGAATTTTTTTAGTTCTGTTCTGAGCATTGCAATTCTGTTCTTAGCATTGTAGTTTGTTTAGCTGCAACCACGCGCATTTTCTGTGATTCAGAATGTGAAGGCTTTACACTGGCACATGGATAAGTGAGGACATTGCAATCTGGAAGTCCACACTTGCATTCTAAAGAGCAATGATCACAACACAAATGGAGTGCCTCCTTAGGTGAACAATGCACCTCAAAGAAATCTAGCAGGAATTTGCGTCGACAGGACTTTGACTTTATGAAATAATTATCTGCTGTAAGAGCTATGAATGGACAATCCAGCAACAGAGATCTTAATTAGTGGAGCCTGGCAAACCACACTCTGAACGCGGCATGCTTCTGGCTTTTGGAATGTCCCCTGAAAAGAAGTATTCAGCAAAGTAAGCTTCTTCGAAAGATCTCTTTCACTTACTCTTCGCCTGACAAAGCAATGGGTCTTTGAGAAATGCTGTAACAATATTGCCAGAGGCTGACATGGAGGTTTCCATAGAAAATTCAGTACTAAATTAATCAACACCTCCCACCCTCTACACTAGTTTTTTTGTCAGCTAATGATGTAATGTATTAACTTGCCTTCCAACCTAAGGAAACTCTGAATCAGTAGTAACAAAAAATTAATCAACTAGCATTGTTATTAGGTAAATAATTTGCATAATTTTTAATCTTTAACATTTTGCTTTTGCCCCCAATTAGTCATTACATTTTATGATTGATTTCCATAATTCGTCACAATCTTTAGCAGCAATTAACAGCAAAACAGAATTTACATACCAGAGGCAAATAACGTGTGTTTCATCAACAGCGACGACCCGAACAGAATTTTTGTATGTCTCAAATGTGAGCATTTTTCGCCATCGTGTATCGCCTAACCACGACTCCGGTGATCCATAAACGATCGAATATTTTCCACTTTCGACTCTTCTTTTATCCGTTTCTGACAAATCGTTGTTTAGCCATGTGGCATTTATGCCCCGAGACAATAACAAGCTGACCTGGTCCTTCATCAGGCTAACGAGCGGAGAAACGACGATTACAACATTTTTTTCACGGCTTGGTTCCAAACAGGAATAAACAAGGGCAAGGCCTGAAAAACAACAGATTTACCAAATCCTGTCGGCAGATTAACAAACACATCTTGTTTTTTCTCAATAACAATTGTCAGAGCATTTCTCTGGTGCTCATTTAGAGTTTAAAACCCAAAATCATCGCAAACTAGACTAAATGCGGCATCCAGATTGTCCGCCATTGCTGATGAAGTTACGCTCGCAACTCGCGCGAATACCTCGCGCGGTAGTTCTGGGACTACTTGAGCTAAACTGTGATTGGCTTAGAATTGCAACGTCACAGAAATCGTTTCTTGGCTCGGGTTCGCAGACGCTATTTTCGGCAAAACCAAGTGACCGCCGGAAATACGTCTGCGATCGCAGGCTAGGTCACCCCTGTTTTTATTGCATTTTTCTAATACACATAACATGATTACCAACTGAGAAGAAAACTGTGACTATTCCAGAAATACAATCGTTAGAAGGAGCTTAATTAATGGAACAAGCATTACCTGGCAAGATAACAAAAACTGCGAAAGATTGCCACAACTGCCAATTTATGCAGGCAAGCTAAACTGTTCGACATGTGCTAGGTTTCAAGAGCGTGTGCACTTTTATGAGCTTACCTATCATTTTCCTGATTTGATGCAACATGAAACTCTGTCCCTTGACTGCTATTGTGATGAACTCTCTGCCATCCTCCTCAAACGGCTTCCCACACTAAATGTCAAAATAGAAGAATAAAGCAGATTGCAATCAACACTGAACATAACACTAACCCTAATCCTGAGATTTCACTCACAAGGGCAGGCAAATGCACAGGCAGAAGGACATGGCTCAGATGGGAGATGTGACAAGGTCGCCAGGGTGACGAAGGTGGTGAGGGTGGAGAGGGTGGCAAGAGCGAGGGTGGTAAAGGCGAAAGTGTGGTGAGGGTTGCAAAGGTGGCCAGGGTGGCCAAGGGTTACGTGGGTGCTGAAGGTGGCCAGCGCGATGGTGACAAAGGTGGCGAGGATGATGTAAGTAGCCAGGTGGTGAGAGTGGCTAAGGTGATAAGGGTGGGGAGGGTTGGAAGGGTGGCTAAGGTGATGGGGGTGGGGAGGGTTTTGAGGGTGGTTAAGGTGACCAGGGTGGGGAGGGTTTTGAGGGTGGTTAAGGTGACCAGGGTGGGGAGGGTTGTGAGGGTGGCTAAGGCAACCAGGCTGGGGAGGGTTGTGAGGGTGGCTAAGGTGATGGGGGTGGGGAGGGTTTTGAGGGTGGTTAAGGTGACCAGGGTGGGTGGGGAGGGTTGTGAGGGTGGTTAAGATAACCAGGGTGGGGAGGGTTTTGAGGGTGGTTAAGGTGACCAGGGTGGGGAGGGTTTTGAGGGTGGTTAAGGTGACCAGGGTGGGGAGGGTTGTGAGGGTGGCTAAGGCAACCAGGCTGGGGAGGGTTGTGAGGGTGGCTAAGGTGATGGGGGTGGGGAGGGTTTTGAGGGTGGTTAAGGTGACCAGGGTGGGTGGGGAGGGTTGTGAGGGTGGTTAAGATAACCAGGGTGGGGAGGGTTTTGAGGGTGGTTAAGGTGACCAGGGTGGGGAGGGTTTTGAGGGTGGTTAAGGTGACCAGGGTGGGGAGGGTTGTGAGGGTGGCTAAGGCAACCAGGCTGGGGAGGGTTGTGACCAGGGTGGGTGGGGAGGGTTGTGAGGGTGGTTAAGATAACCAGGGTGGGGAGGGTTTTGAGGGTGGTTAAGGTGACCAGGGTGGGTGGGGAGGGTGTGAGGGTGGTTAAGATGACCAGGGTGGGGAGAGTTGCGACGGTGGTTAAGGTGACCAGGGTGGGTGGGGAGGGTTGTGAGGGTGGTTAAGATGACCAGGGTGGGGAGGGTTTTGAGGGTGGTTAAGGTGACGAGGGTGGGGAGGGTTGTGAGGGTTGCTAAGGTGATTGGGTTGGGGAGGGTTGTGAGGGTGGCTAAGGTGATGGGGGTGGGGAGGGTTTTGAGGGTGGTTAAGGTGACCAGGGTGGGGAGGGTTGCGAGGGTGGTTAAGGTGACGGTGGTGGTTAAGGTGACGATGGTGGTTAAGGT
>OZ026595.1:2356000-2366000 GCA_964020085.1 Micromussa lordhowensis
AGCAATTCAGTGAAATATTTAAGTTCTGCAAAATAATGCATGCACTGTACAGTAGACACAAAATGTGTACATGTGAAGCAATAGATATCATCTCTTATAATCCATCAAATATTTTTGCTCGCAACTGGTTTAAACATGTCATGTACATGTACATGTACATGTAGCTGAATATTCCCCAGCTAAACTGGCCAGGGCAATATCCGAGTGATATTCCCCAATTTTCAAACACCGCGCATCTTGTGAAAACTATTTGAAGGATAATAAACACAATAGCCTCCATTTGGTGTGAAAATATGTTCGGATACTTGTCCTTGGACATTATCTGTTTCTCAAAGCAAGGGACAAGGCAAGTTGTCTACTAAGACTTGCCCAGGGTAAGCATTATTTGAGAGATACCTATCCTAAGGGCAAGCTGGAATTCAAGTTTTTTTCCCGAGCCCTGAAAATACTAACAGCTGTATATTATCCTATACAGTTTTCACCAATGTTTATATACTAATGCCTACCTTCCCTAAGCAAGCCTTATCATCTTCAGTTATCACCTCGGCTTTGAACAAAGCATTCAATAATTCTTCTTCAATAGTTCTGACTCCAGGATTTCTTGACATGAAGAAGGAAAAGAAAGAATATTTATTTTAAATATCATTATCAAAAATGTTGAAGTACATTGATGTATATAAGTACAGGATACAGGTCAGGGAAAAAAAATTGAAATCCAGTTTCCCAGTAGGCCAGTTTACTTCAGTTTATTTTACACTAAAATATTATTTTCCCGATACGTGCGTAACAATGAGCAATGTATGCTTGGATTTTAAATTAATCCATGCTTTCAACTCATTGTTTTGCTCATCTTGCAGTCATAAGTTTTGAAATTGTTTTCAATTGGAAATTATCACTGCTTAGACTACTGAGGCTAATAACATTTGCCCACCAAACTCAGATTTTCACTTGCCCAAGAGCAAAATTTACTTGCCCCGGGCAATCGGACCTGGGTGTTTTTTCCTGCCCTGCACACCCTCCCCCCCTCCTCCTCCCAATTAACATGTAATTTACAGGGGTAATCCCAAACACCTGATTTTGTGTGTAAAAACAAGATGTTGCCCGTGTTGTCACCAGACAGTTACTGATAAGAACACTCCCTGGCAAAGATTAGGGCAGATTATTTCTCTTGTCCACAGTAACAAAACACAACTCCAGTTCATACAAAGCTGTGTTGAAACCATCAAAGTGGACATAATCAAAGAGGCCAAAGTGTAAGCAATGAAGCCTGTTATAGCTCTCAGGGAATCAGAATCAATGCTGATCTTCATGGATAGTCAACAACAATCTATTTAGGAATAAATTAAGGGCAACAAATCTGTTGTTTAAATTCAGAAAACAGGGGGGTAGTACTAATACAAAATCTAAATCCTGTACAAAGTTATGGAGAAATCTCTAGTCAACGAAATTATTTTGCAGCAGCTGCAGATTCATAGAAACTATCAGTAAATTTGGAAGTACAGTGTATCCAAACAAATTCAGAAACTGATTCAACCTCCAGTTCCCCCCCCCCCCCCTTGACCCTGTCTTTCTGTTTTTTTTTCTAGAAGTACATTATGTATAAAGCCCCCCCCCCCCCCCCCGCTCAATGCAGCAGATCATTGTCAATCACCGTTAATAACCTGTTGGTCCCAATAGTGACCAACAGTTCACTTCTCCTTAGTTGGGTCAAGTTGATCATCATACTGAAGATCAATTCAATACAATCAGAATGAAAAAGCAAAATCTTGATGAGTAATTTCTCTGAGATTGATTTTGTAATAAAAACTTATGATACAAAATCACGACGTTTCGACCTCTCCGAGGTCATTTTCAAGTGCAAGTTGATAAAAATATTTATGGAGTTAAAAAGGGGAACAAAAACAATTTTCTCATTGTTTTAGGTCCCTTTTTTAACTTAATAAATAGTTTTATCACTTGTCTTACATATTTTATTGCATTCTACCGTTCGAAACATATTCATGCTAATTTTATATACTTCAAATGACCTTGGAGGGTCAAACTGTCAGGATTTTTTATTGTTAGCTTTTATTGTGGAAAAGCAAAAATTGAAATTATATTTGAAACTATGAATGATCATGACTCCGGAGTACCTGAAAGGCCTATTTAAACCCTTCAGCATGGACTATGGACTTAGAAATATTGAAAACAAATTAACTCTGCCCAAGCCCTGTACTGATTTTTTAAAACATAGTTTCTGCTACAGTGGGACACATTTGTAGAATAGGCTTATGCCTAACATCAGAGCAATAATTTAGATCTTTTATTAACCCTTGAAATGAGATCAATCACCTAATGTCTTCCTTGTACTCCCAAATGGCAAACATGTAAATCAATTTTTTAATCTTGATCTTGTAACATAATAGACCATTTCCGAGTTACCTAAAGCCTCTCTTTCAAAGCGAGGTCTGGTGCACAACCATTCATATGCTAGGGCGGATCGAGGGGTGGTTCAGGTGGTTCAGTTGAACCCCCTAAACTGAACATAAAAATGTATAACAAACGCATGGTTAAAAAAAAGTGAACCAACTCAGCTAATAAATGAAGGGCTTCCTGCAAAAAGGGCGTATATCGCTTTTTTTAACTAAAATCAATGTATTCTAGGAAACAGATTGCGAATTTAGCAGATAAAGCTTGCATTGTTTGGAAAAGGGGTAATAATGTAATTTTTTTAGATGCAATGGAATAGTCTCCCAAATTTTCGATGCAGTGAAAGTAAAAGTAGAGGCTCCATAATTATTATGTACAAGTGGCCTATGGAAGTTAAGGTTAGAGACAAATCTAGTGTAATGGCTAGTGTAATGGCTATGGAAGTCAGAAGCTTGCATACGTTATTTCTCAAAAACAAAGCGCAAACCACCAAAATCAATTACGGAACAATGTTTTTCATGTCAACACAAGTCAGTCTGCCAAAAATTAGCTTGATCCTGCAAAAAATGAAAATCCACTAAAAAAGTGATATACGCCCTTTTTGCACGAAACCCTTCAAATATATCTTTTGAAAAGGATATTTCTTTATGTCTTTGTATGCGAAAACAGCAATAAAAACAAGACAAATTTGTGCCATTTCAGAGGCCCCCGGACCCCCCTAGGGGCCACCGCCTTCGGTGGGCGTTTATCCGAACCCCCCTTGTCAAATCCTGGATCTGCCCCAGAAATGAAAATGAGTTTACTTTGCATGTGAATGAAATCTCATTTTCATATGAAAGGATGAGCACCAAGACTCGCTTTCAGAAAGAGGCTAAAGGTAATTCGGAAATGGCACATTGATGTTTCTACTGTGTTCAAATTTATGCATGTATGCATGTAATATAACCAAATTCTCCCAACAGTGATGAATCATGAGATATCCATGTCACCCTTGCCACTGCAAGATACTGTACCACAGAGTTTTTGAAGGGAGTGCTCTTTGAACAAGTTGATCTGAGAAATATCCACACTGTACCTACATTTGCATGCCATTGTAGCCTGCTCCGCAGTAACACAACAACAAAGCGCACTTCTTCTTTCTAATTCTAGGAACTGAGTTTACTTTCTCCTGTTCGCTATCCTCAGGTACCTGGGGATAAAATTCTGATTGTTCAGTTAATGAATGATACACTGTACAGGTAAGGCATTCAAGCTTACAAGGAAAACGAGGTGATATGGGACTTCGAAGTAGTCTTCTAACTTATGGCTCAATTATACCTTTACATCACCAAGTTCTGTCTTCAGTTTCTTGTTTGAAGTATTTTCTAACTCGATATCATCATTCAGGGGCCTCTTCAGGCTGCCATTGTCCTCAGATGTCTCGGGACAACTCACTGAATTCTCGTCAATCTTGCACGTGTTGTCGTCCGCCATCTTGTCTAAGTCTAAAAGCCTTCGAACAGCTGAATATCTTAATTTTTGTACATGTAAATTGTAGACTTTGCACAAAAACAAGGAAATAAAAGGTCGCATACAAGAAAATACGGAAATTTCTGTCTACAACAAGAGAAAATTGCTTTAAAACTATAAAACGTCTAAAGTCTGCAGCCAGCGATCAGCCCACAACATGTAGTTTACTCAGCGGATTTAGCCGTCGAAGCAAGTTATGTTGTGTAAGAATTATCCTCGACCCAGTTCTCCGCTATGAGTGTGTTTCTAAGAAATAAAAACACGATCAGTTGAATAACTGCACGCTTTTTCTTGTCGTGCACATTTACGAGTACACTACGATGATACAGATCGTGGGATGCCCCTTCAGAAGCCTTGGGGTAATAAATATTCTCACAAGAAAAGCGGTAAGGAATCAGTAAGTTTTTCTAGTTTTGTATATCAAGCTTACACACTTCAGAATAGAATAGCTTTAGAGGTCTGTGTTGCATCAGCTGAAAAGGAAAATCAAGGAGGAAAAATATTAACTCTTTTCGGATTTTTTCACGTTCCTTTTCGGTTTTCACTTCCATATGTTCTTCGATGAAAGAACTGTTGACAAGAAAATTATTGACAAGCAATTTAAACTGGGAAAAAACAGGATTACATAACATAAAATGACAGTGATGAAGTAGATCATATCTACATGCTAGGAGTGCTATGGAAGGAGATACTGGAGAGCAAGGAACTACTATTTTGGGACCATTATTTTTTGTCGTCCCCTTGTAACTTGAAAACCGATAATTTGAACAATTATTTTTTTTGCAATAAAAAGCCTAATGAAGGAGAACCTTCGTAACCCTACATGGGGTGAGGGGTAGGGTTGTGGCTGGGGGTGGGTGTGTGGGAGGGGGAAGATAGAAGATAGCTTGCTTCCATACCTAACTCCTTGCAAAATTTTGGCTCATTCCTGTTTGAGGTACTATGAATGATATAAACTAACATACAGGCTTCTGAAAATTTCACATACCCTAAATTTACATGTAAATAGCTTACAATTTCTCTTTATGGTTCTAAGGCATTGCAAAGGTGTTTTTCACACAACAGTGTGCCCTTATGGAGAGGTCAGAGTAAAGACAAGTCACAAAAACTGTTTTCCTGGATAAGAAGCAGCTTATCTGTAAGTTGAATAATTTTCATTGTAAACTAAATGTGCATGTTCACGATAACTCATTTGATCATCCGTTTCTTGAATTACAAAAGTAGCGAGCTATCAAGAGCTATGCCATGTGCGAGAATGCGAACCTGATCTGATAAGTTATGCAAAGACCTCAACCAGAGTCATTAATAAACCTATTTATAATCCTATTTTAGCATCACACAAAGGTCTCAAGTTTATCAAAAGGATGCAGAAAGTTTCTTACCACCGAGGCTTCAGCTACACCTGCAACAGCTGAAATCTCACCTCGAGCTACTAAAGTAACAGGTGTGTAAATATTTCTAGCCCAAAACTAATTTAACAAAACAGTTTATAACCAAGATTCAAGACAGACATTTTATGCACATACCAGTTTTTTCCCTCTCCTATGTGTATTTGGAGAAATTATTAGTAATAAACTCTTTCAATAGATGTAGGTTTACATATGACATTTCTAATTACTGGAGCCAGTAGTTTTAACTTGTATTACAGCCCAAAATGTTGTCCTTGGGCTTGGAATCAGGAAGTCCCTAACTATTGGCAAAGTTGGAAATATCCGATTGGCATTGCAGATCCACTCCATTAATGAAACTTTGTACCAGAGAGCATCACAGAATTTTACATGTATAATCATGATGATCAAAATGTAAGCCTAAGGCTGCTCAAGAAAATTAGAAACAATATCTCTAAATATCGTACTTAGAACAACTTACAACCCTGAGTCAGATGCACAATCCAATACTCCAAATTGACATGGAAATAGATTTATTGCAATTGGTAATGAGAAGTCATACTTTGATGTTTATCAGGTTATTGGCTACTGGGATGTGCTGGTCTGGTGGTCGGCTCTGTGGTTCTGGGTGGAGTCACAAGGCTCACAGAATCTGGTCTGTCAATGGTGGACTGGCACCTAATCAAAGGAATGAAGCCACCAAGAACGCAAGAAGAATGGGAGAAGGAGTTTGAGAAATACCAGAAATACCCAGAATATAAATAGTAAGCCTCAATGTGCAATGCTGTTTATCAAAGGTTAAGCTGCATCAAAGGCAAGAAATGTCCGAAAGTATTTGTACTCAGAGTACTAAAGGAGGAGGAAGGAACTCCCACACAAAAATGACGGGGGTGCTCATCAGGAATTTTGAAAAGGACCACTAAGAGATACCAAGATCCTATTTTGTGGGTGTGGTTTAAAAGTTCAATGTCTAAGAGGTACCAATTCTAAAACAACACATCTCCTATCATATAAGTTTCAGCTCAATTACCCTAAAAGGTACCGCAAAACCTCCTGCTGTAGACCTTTTGAAGCTGAACACCATAAGAGGTACTGAATGAAATCCGCGTTTTTAACCCCTAAAAGGTACATCTAGCACAGTAGACATGCTATTTGGGAGAGGGGCTATTTGTGCATAGGTACATAGTGCCCTTTGCATGCTTTGCTTGCCTTTGATGCTACACAAATTCCTGATAACCACAACCTTTTTTAACTGAGTGAAAATGGTTTTTCTTATAAACATGTAATGCTGGATTTATTGGTTGTGTGGCTCCAAAACATATTTGGGTGGGTGATTTGGTATATATAGTTATGACTTTTTTTTAACTCTTTTATGCTCTAGGAATTTTTTTCTCAAGATTTGTGTGTTCATGATATCTTTTTCTCTGTGCAATATGCTTTTTCTACCTCACTGAATATGCATGATTTTTTTTTTTCGGCAGTGACTATCTGCATGAATTTTTTGTGGTGCTTGCAGAGTATTTTTGCTTAAAATCACCCACTCTCTAAAGAAGATCTTTTTTCTTTAGTTCCAACCAAGACATCACTCTAACGCAGTTCAAGTGGATCTGGTACATGGAATATGCTCACAGAATGTGGGGTCGTATGGTTGGAGTCGTGTTCTACCTTCCTGCGGCATATTTCTGGTACAAGGGCTGGTTTAACAGAGGAATGAAGATTAGAGTGGGAGTGTTTGGAGCATTGATAATGTGCCAGGTAGTGATTGAATACAATGACGATTTTTGTAAAAGTCTGTACATAACATTTAGAATGATATTGCTGCATGGAGGAAGGCCTTCACACTAAGTGGTCTGAGCAATGTCCGCAGACTAGCCATCACTCAACTTGGCCAAGATCATAGGAGCTCAGTGTTCTTGCATGAGTCAGAAACTTGACTCAGCCTTGCCTCGCTCTCTATCTACATGTAACTGTGAACATCTTCATTTTTTGCATGAACTCATTAGACACTTTCCACTGCCATCTTGCCTTGGGATGGCTAGCTTTTTAAACAAGCAGACTTTGGCTACAGCGTAAAATACATTTCACAAACTCATTATTAATAATTCGTCAATTTTATACAAAGGAAATCACGGCCTTTATGGCGTTTGGATATCTGATCTTTACTATCACAGATTTTTTTTTGATTTTATTCCTCCATTTGCTCCTTAGTTTTAGTTTCAATTGACAAGATATATCAAACTCTCAAGACTTTTTTTATCACATTACCAAACACCTCGAAGTTCGTCAAAAACATGCCGCTATGCGCCATATTTCAATTCTCTTCTCAGTGTTTGGAAATGTGGTCAAACACAGTCTTTTATGCTTAGCTTTAAAGTACAGAAGACTGGACGTCAGATAACCTGCCGATAATATTTCTGTTGTTTCTAACGATGCATTTTCTGGATTGTAGGGTTTGTTAGGCTGGTACATGGTTAAGAGTGGACTTGATGAGAAGCTTATCAGCAAGACAGAGATCCCCCGTGTCAGTCCATATCGACTTGCCGCTCATCTTTCATTGGCTTTTCTTTTGTATGCGGGTCTGATATGGTGTGGGCTGAGTCAATTCATTCCTCGTGCAAGAGTAAGTGATGTTAATAACTGCGACAAAGTTTGTGTATAAAGATGATTTCCAGTCTGTACGGTGTACTCTCAAGAGTTTCTTTGCGCTTTTTGTTTTGATACATGCAAGACATCACAAAATGTAAACATTTTGCAACTACTTACATGAAGTAAAAACAACCACCATTATGGATGCGAAGCAGTTGAAGCTTTATGCTTCGTCCTTTCTCAAATCACTTGATGAAACAACTGTGCAGCTGTAAAAATCAATGAAGCTGTTTGAAAAAGAATTTGAAAGGCCTCAAATAAGGTATGTTGTTCATAACGAATAACATTGATTTGCATTTCATTGAGTGGGAACTTATAATGTTTACATGTATAAACATTAGGGTGCTGAGACTGCACAGTACGGACTGGAAATCATCTTTAAGTCCTGCAGCTAATAGCCACAAATGTAGTACAAAAATAGTATTCTCTTTGATCACTAGTGAAATACAACAAAAATATTACTTTTAAGGTGGCTCGAAACAGTTTCCACATACCAAAATCGTGGTATCGAAAAACTGCCCAATCATTAGTGGACCAGTTACTGTCAATTTTGTGGCACAATAGGTTACCATAGCAACAATATGACCTGTTAAAAACACCCGTAATTTTTGCTTTAAGAGCGTATAACTCGAAAACGAGCTCGGTGACCCCCATCTTTTATTATCAAATTGTAATCAACATAATAAGATGCAACTTTTTGCAAAGTTAAAAAAAATTCTACGGAGGGTGTTCAGAGCCACCGCTTGAAACAGAGCCACCTTAAATTTTCGAAAATTTAAGGTGGCTCTGTTTCAAGCCACCTTAAGATCTGCTGATTCCTACTACAATTTACAGTAATTAAAGTGAGGTTAGGACCTTTTTCAGTACCACAACTGGGCCATAGCTAGTAACAGGCAAACCGTCACTTTTTTTCCAGTTTTGTTGTATTTTAGTGTCATCATAAAAACCCTAAATACATTGGAAGAGAATTAAACCTTAGACTCTGCCTCAGTCATATTTTTTCTGACTATGACCATGCATTAAGTTTTTCTTTAAGATTTTTTTCCAACAGGGTTTTGTTTCATTTTAGTATGTCATGACGCCACAATTGAGACGCTTTAGAATGTTTGCTCACACTTGTAAGGGATTTGTTGGGTTCACTGCTGTGTCAGGTAAAGATTGTTGCTGTGTGGTAATTTGCCTGTTATTTGCCATCTTGGAATCTCGTGCACTATTAGTTAACCCTATTTCTGTAGCATAAGTGAATAGGGACAATTAGTTTTGCTTACATTAGAGAATTTGGGCTGAGTTTTATGATTTTTGAGATTTAAAGAGTACAGTCAACAACTCTCTTTAAGATGGACCCCATAGGAGAGCAGCCTTAACTCTCTGTCATGTGGTGTCTGGTAATGAGACGCCAGTAATTCCGAGATACAAGGCTGGACCTATGCACAATGAATACACATCTGTTAAGTGAACATCTGGTTTAAAGAGGGAGTTTTGTCTTTAATTTTGTCTCCCCCAATTTTGTCTCCCCAAATCATAATTTAGCGTTAACTTTAAGCACCTACAAGTATTTTTCAAGAAAAAAACACTCCTCAAATGTCTGTTGATGGTTTCAATGTGTCTGTTGTTGGTCATAGAGGGGTGTCTGTCTTAGAGAGAGTTTAGTTACAGCAAAATGACTGAAAAGCGGCAGGGACAAACACCAAAGTGTCTCGCTGTCTTATAGAGGTGTCCATCTTATGGAGGTGTCTGTCTTAAAGAGTTGTCCGTTAAGAGAGAGTTGACTGTGGATAAAAAAATCTCAACTTGGATTTGTAGAACATTCTTTGGAGAGTTACAAAACTTAATTTGCTTGAGCCATATTGGAGTTCCTGGCTATGCTGTCTGTATAGTTTTGCTGTCTTTTTATTTCTAAACTCCACTCCTCTCCCCACAGGTGCCTTTGTTGCAGGCCTGGATGCTGGGCTGGTGTACAACTCTTTTCCTAAGATGGCCGATCGATGGATTCCAACTGACTTGCTTGCTCTTGAACCAAAGTGGAAAAACTTCTTTGAAAACCCAAC
>OZ026595.1:2376000-2478500 GCA_964020085.1 Micromussa lordhowensis
CGAAAACCGCGTAGAACAACATACAAAACCGCAGTACCGAATCGAAATTTACCAAAATACCGCAACCGTAGTTATAAGTGTGCTAGATGACGTCATAAATTCTTCAGGTTCGCTATTCCATTAGAATTACGACCTTATTTATTTAGTCAATGCTTTCCGCGATTTTTTTTTTCGTGAAATTCGTCAAGATGCTAGTTTTCAAGCTCAGATACTCGTAACATCCATTTTATGTCGCAAACGACAGAATCAGCACTACATTTTGAAAACTTCGAAAACCGCTCAGTCATAAAACCGAAATACCGCAGGTTAAAATATAAATTTCCGCATAACCGCACCAAAAATAGCGCAAAACCGCATCACAAACCTTTACGTCCCCCCCCCCCCCCCCTTCCATGCATGGTTTCAGGTTATAAAAATTAATTTATTAGGTGTTGTTCTCTTTTAGAAGATAACACAGGCGCAATTTGACTCTTCTAGTTTCGTGTTAGGCCATTTGAGTTTTCTGGCTTTTATGGCATCCACGCAAAATCGGCAAATATTTCATACTCCCGACAATTTCACTAAAAAAAGCGATCCTTGACAATATCTATGTTTTTTTTAGAAAGTAAAGGTGCAAGCTCATCAGGTTTTGAAATTTTAGTTTATAAAACTGTCTTTTTTCTCCTAAGTTTCCTAGCTTTTTAAAATAATCGAGGAAGATACCATTGATTTAATTGGAATTCGAGAATACAGTTAGTTTCATATTTTCGTACCTATTACTAATGTCAAGGACTGTCATTGTCTGTTGTATATTAAAAGATCGCGTTGTGATTATTTTTACATGTGTCCTAGCCCAAAAAGCCGGAGACGTTCCAATCAGTTACGAATAGAAACTGCGCAGTTCTGAAGCCATTGAATTTCTTGTGGACGGGGTTTGAAAATACGTCGAAGTGCCCTAAAACAAACTATTCCTACAGAACAGCCGGCTAAAAATAAATAAACACTAAGGCTTGTATTCCAATTAATTGCCAAGTTGTTTTTATTTAATTATTCATCTGAGTCGCCTGTTTCTCTAAAGATGCCCTTCAGTTCGCATGAAAAAAACTTTCGTTGACGTTGATTCAGCTTGGCCGCACCCATGAAAAGCTTTATATAATTGCCGGTTTTCACATGACGTCACTAAAATTCAAACTACAAAACTATTGATCCTATTGATATTTTACTTTAATGAGGTATAAGAGCAGCTGAAAACTAATATTTAGACGATTTTTTGTCCCGAATGGGTTCTTGGTTTTGCGATAGGTTATGCTTGAATTTCTAAGCTTTTGCGTGACGCTGCATTTACATGACGGCCGGGTTGTTTAAAAAGTGACTTATTTCGGGACTTATTTCGGGAAATGTGGCTATCTGAACGGGTTCTTGTATTAGGAAAAGTATTATTTTAATGTTTTCGAGTTCCTCCATCGCCTACCCGGCAAAGCTTTTTTGAAAAAGTAAACTGAATTAATGTCTCTGATCCATTGCCTGCTCTCAGTTGTCCCAAGGTAAATAATACGCTTCGTGCACATGTTTAATTAATTCAGTGGACCTTGACGCAACAATATTAAATCATGGGATTTCCCTGCCAGCTCACACTATATACGTCAGAGAAATTTGAAAACGCAGCTTTATTACTATATAGTTAGGCCTACCGTCCACACTAATCTGGACCGAAAACGGAGCTTTTCGAAAACGCGCTTCATCTAGAGGAATTTGAAAACGCCGGCTTTGCGTTTTAGTGTGGACGGAAAACAAGTTTTACCGCGAAGCTACGACGACGTCAATATAATCATGTGATTTCTGTGACCTTCGAGAAGTCACGTGTAGCGACCAGGAGCATTTAAAATGAACGCACAAAGGTGGCGGTGAGGCTTGGAAGAGAAGGCGAATCCAAAGTGCACGACAATTCCAACTTTATTATAATGATAAGGGTAGCAATGTATTGGCATGCAAGAGATTATCAAGGTAAGAGAATGAATCCCTCATATAGGTCCTCTAGCTAAGGTAATCCCTCTTAAGTTATTTTTAGACATTGTACCCAGTTCTTCCGCGGATGTTACTCGCGCGTTGCGTGGATGTTTTCGTGGAACATCTGTTTATGTCCGGTTTCGCTTCGTTTCGTTTCAAAGTAAAGTAAAACCTCCAACGCTGTGGGGATGTCAGTCTATGATATTTGGATTACAAGCAAAGGAGCTTCGGTTCTCGGTATGTTTTAATACACTTCGAACTTTACCACGAGTTTAAATGAGAGACGGATGTCCCTTACACAAACAATAACAACTGAATGAACGGCAGAGAAATGAGTAGACAAAACGAGTGTAAAGCAAGCAAACGCCCAAACACAAGCTAGGCAACCGAACAAACAGATGGTCGAAAGTGCAGGAAGACGCTCGCTGTCCAAGAAGCAAAAGCAGTCAGCAACAACGGCAACAACGCCAAAGGCAACATCAATATTCAACCTACGAATCTCACAAGAATTTAATTCATTCAGTTTGTCTATGTTGTCAGAAATATCCCAAACAGAATATGTAAGACAGCGTCAAAATTCGAAAAAAAATTACAAATTGGCCGTCGTATAGTTCACATTCTCTTGAATATGCAGAATGTAGCTATTTCACGTTGTTGTTTTGTCACCTTTTATGATCAGCGGCAAAGAAATGAACAAAGAATAACGCACACTTATACAACCACTGCATTAGTTGCCGTTACCGTTAAAGTTTGCTTAATTTAACTCTCTAAAACCGAGTAAACAGCCAAATACTGAACAGCCAAACGAGCACAAAACAAACGAAAGCCCGGCCGAACAAAAAGACAGCTCAGAGTGCAGAAAACATCTCTGCTATGAAACGAAATCAAAACAAATAAAATGGCGTTCCCGCCATATCGTCTCAGGTAGTTTCGAAAAAGTCGCTTGCTTGTCCACGCATCGCGCGAGTGGCATCCTCGGATGAACTGGGTTCCATGTCTAAAAATAACTTAAGAGGGATTACCTTAGTTAGAAGACCTATATGGGGGATTCACTCTCTTACCTTGATAATCTCTTGTGGCATGTGATTGTATTGTTCGAATTTGGTCTAACTCCTAGCTTTGGCTGCGTATAATCCCATGATCACGGTGGTAAATAGCGAGAAGATTACTGGTAGCGAATGGACGTGTAACTTACTACGACAGCATGTGTCGTCTTTTCTCATAAAACAAAATGCCAGTAACCTAATAGGTACGACTATTATGTAACAGTTATGATTACCAAAAAACATGATCCGAAAAATCAGTAAATGATCAGTTCATGTTTAGTCTTTAAACGTAATAGTCCCCTGCCCGAGTTTTCTTCAAACACAAATCCAAAATATTCGGTGATTGTTGCATTTTCAAATTTCTCCGTCCTTTTGTGGAAAGAAGGCATTTGATGCGTTCTCAGACTGAAAACGCCGTTTTCAAATTTCTCTGGCGTATTGTGGACGTGGTCTCGATGTCGTTTCATGGCATCAGCTCCAATCAAGGCCGGCAGGGGACTCAATTTTGCTAGGAGAGGGCGATGGAAACGAAACTTTAAAATGGGGCTGCCCGGGCAACTAGCTGATAGTTGCAATCGTCGAGGTTCAACGATACGGTGTTACACACAGTTTTCTCTTGTTTAAACCTATATACGGCTATGCTTGGTCAGAGAATGATTGATTGCCGGGGAAGAGAGAAAAGACCAGTGAAGAAAAGAGATGGTATCTTTTAGTCGCATTTTTCCATTTTATTCGCTGTAGATATTATATGAAAAGAAGATGAGTCTAAGATGCAATTGAGACTATGACGTACGTTTTCATTTGCCAAATATTTACAGAAAACGTTGCTACTTTTTACAAAACTGCATGGGATGTTGTTTTGAACCCACTTCCAGCTGGAAACAAAAGCATTAGTGGGTGGACAAGAATCTCAAGGAAACTGTTGACGCCAAAACAGCTGCTTATCAGCTGATCAGGTGTACCTAAAGAAAAATAGAGTTTGATAATCATATGTAAATTTATGGCGTTTCGAATATCTAAGAAAAGTCTCCATAGGTGGGATAAAAAATAGATCCAGAGCTTTAAAAAATCTGAGTATTGAATATTTGCATGATACACCTTATATATTTCATCAGTTGTTCTGACTAGTGAAATTACAAATTGTATACTCACTGACTATCTAACGTTTTATCATGGCCAGGGAATCTCGAAATTGGACTTACAAGCTCGAGTTGGGCTTCGAATTGCACCTGTATATTGTTCTAGTTAGCCTAAATAACATTCCGGTTAGTCTAAACAGAGTTTAAGTTAGCCTGGAGAACGCTTACGGTGGGCTTTCAACAAAGGTATAAATGGCAGCAATGCAGTCTTCCTGACCAACTCCAGTCCATTTCGATTTCAACTAGATGAAAAAAAAAAATTGCAACATGGGAAAAATACCGTCTGAAGCAATAGTAAATATTAACAGTGAAAGATAACATCTAGCCTTTTTTGTTGGATTAATTTAAATGCAAATATCTATTTTGATGCAAAATCCTTCCTTTAAAACTAAACTTCTATAACTTGTATCTCAGAAGGGCGACATTTTCCAGTTGTTAAATTTGGCAAGTATGCTACTTTTTAAATAATGTTTCACATGTAAAAAAATTGAAGCAATCCGAGAAGGCCACTTTGTCCTCTAGGCCATACCTTATTTAACACGTATAGTAGTTTGAGACGGCAATTCAAATTTGCTTTGGAAAAAAATTAAAAGTTTAAAGTGGCTGGGAATAACAGATGTTCCCGTCTTTGTTACAATAAGGCATTTACATGAAGTTTTGCCAAGTAACCATAAGCAGTGCAAGAAATTTTAACTGCAAATATTTGGATTGAATATTGAACAATGTACTTTTATTGTCTGGCAACGACGTGAGACGCTTTAGTACGCCTTGCGGACCTAACAAATGATACTGTGGGCTCAACATCAGTGCAAAACACCAGTAAATTCGCCTCTACAAGAGTCCGGACATTGAGGTGCGGGGTTAGATGCCCCCACAAGCACGCTGGAATAATGGCGAAAATTTCATGGCTATCCATTCTGGTCTTCCTTTGGCTCTCAGTGCTCGTTTCGGAGACTGCTATGGTAAAGATTCATCGCGCCATACCACGAAACGCGAAGCCAACGAGGGCGGACGACTCCAGCTGGTTTGGCTTTGAGCCGTGTAAATTTCTTCCCGATTTGTCGAACATTTTTGAGAAGAAAGAAGCTTGGCTTTACTCCATTCCAGCTACGATTCTTGTGGGAATGTGTGGGATTTTCCCCCTGCTTGTTATACCAGTAGAAGCGGGACATGCTTTGCGAGAAGGCGGTAAGTTACTTTGTGTTTTGCGAAGAAATAACTTTTCCGTTCGTGCGCGAATTCGATACGACATCTGGGTGAAAAATTGTCACGGGATTTCCCCAATCGGAAACGTGAACGGCACAAAACTGTGACATTTTAACAACAAGGTCGCCTTTCTGATAGGTTTTGTTGAGCTAGAAACGAAGAAAACATCTATTTAGAACAAGATTGCGACATTAATTTCACATACATGGTAAAATTAGTATTCGACCGGAGAGAAACCGATCGCCCGTAGCAAAAGCACAACGGATGCAAGTTATTTTATCAGCTGTCCTTTAATGAATAGCGCATTGTACACATAATTTATATTTCTCTTGAACTGTGAATCTTCAGTGTAAAAAGCGTTCCTTTCTGAGATCGGTGAGATGAAGTAAGCTTACATTTAGAAAGCGATCCGCACATAAGCTAGCTTACAGCTTTAATGAGTTTATACTTCATTGAATTTGTTGACGTAAATTGTCCTCAAGTTTCTTGCGGAGAATTTCCCATAGGCTCAAAACTATTTCAAACGAGATCTCTAATAATATGGCTTGTTTCTTTTCAAGGTGCGATATCAACAGTTTCAAGCTACAATTGTAAGCTTAAGTTATGCGATAAAAGGGAAAAAAATCTTTTCCTGAGGGCAAATGATTAAACTTACATTATTGAGGCTTTTCTCGTTTGAAAATACTAATCGTTCTGCTTAAACTTTAACTTACGTTTCGTGATTTACGTTTTACAGTATTCAAATTTCTTCTACAATTCACCGAAAAGGAAATGCCATCTTGCATTAACATTGCAATAATTGTCCTATTTCAAACTCACACGTCTCTAAAATTGTATTGTTTACGTTGAAGATTTTCGCCACCCTCTTGCAGTGTATCGCCTACATGTATCCTGATATTGATTGTTTTTTTTGGGTATTTTTCGTACATGCAGTTTTATTTATCAGCAGATATTTTATAATACAGTCCTTGTGTTTTAGAAGTATTTGATTCTGACTTGTTATTTCCACAGGAAACAAATTTGCATAATTTCGATTAGTATTAACAGTGTATTTGAATATGAAAGAGATATAGAATGTTGAAGATATATTTAGATTTGTGTTTAATTAAAGAAACATCAACATTTCACACAGGAAAATATAGCACAAAGCTAATATAAGGTACGGTGGAACCTGGCTAATACAGACCCCAAAGGGGTACTAACGTGTCTGTATTATGTGGGCTCTCAGAATAAACGCCAGGCATATGTTTTTCTCAGGTAATTAAAAGCAACAGAACAATGTTTAATGCCTTGATTGAATATCCTTTCATTTCCCGAATCGATTTCCCACTGCCCTGCCTGAAAGTGAGTCGTGAGGTAAATTTACCAGAAGAAAAAGAGGCAAGAAAAAGTTACCTAGAGCGCGTTTTCAATTGTTTGTTTTAAAACCAACTCTAAATTTAAGCCATGTTACAAAATCTGTACAGGTGTACATGTATATGGACGGTATCAATGTGGCATGCACTACGGCCAGCTACTTGTTCACTGTGTACACCTTAGATCCTATCCCGGTTTCTTATATGAGACTGCATTATTCCTATTAGTTATTAATAGTAATTGGACCTTGTATTGTGGAATTCAGGGAGTATTTGTGCTAGAAATTTCAAATCGGCCCTGTGCTTTGCAGTCATCCGATTTTGTGATAACTAGCGGGAAACACGGAGCTGATTTGAAATTATAAGCAAATTATCTCTGAATTCTATGATACAAGGTGCAATTACTAATTAATTTTATCTTTAACAAATTTCGGAATCAAAATGTCTTTTGAGACCTTCTTTTGAGCAAAAATCTTTGTAGTGCTTTTCAAAAGTTAAAGTGCACATACATGTAATTGATATGCAAATGTGTAGGTATACAATGACAAAACTATACCTGTAATTGGACATCCATGTGATTGCACGCCTATTACGTAACAAATAAGCATGCAGAGAACCAATCACAATCCAGAGTTTTGTTATAGACATGAGTGACCTTGTAAAGAGCCAAGCTCACTATGGTTCTCCCCATTGCTCTGTTGTTTGAGCACCTACCCACATCTTATCTAGGAGGTCACAGGTTCAAATCCTGTGTGGGATTCAGATATTTTTTTTTTGCTGTTGGCCTTGGGCAATTCTGCTAACAATTTACATGTATCTGTGGTATGAGATGGAAACTCAGAGAGACTTGTAATGAGTGTTGTCTCCAGCCAGACACAGTTTTAAAAGGAAATACAATATAAGTGTTTTCAAGTTTGGGTTCGAAAGAACAATGCTCTAATCATAAGGTCAAAAAGCTGTTCACAACTTTACAACAAGAATATCATGTAGTACATAAATGGAGTCCTGGTGGCTTCATGGTTAGTGCGCTTGACTCTGGAGCGAGCGCTCCAGGTTCGAGCCCTGGCCGGAACATTGTGTTATGTTCTTGGGCAAGACACTTTACTCTCACAGTGCCTCTCTCCGCCCAGGTGTATAAACGGGTACCGGCAAATTTAATGCTGGGTGTAACCCTGCGATGGACTAGCATCCCATCCAGGGGGGAGTAGAAATATTCCTAGTCGCTTCATGCTACTTCATGCTACATGATAAGCTCTGGCCTAATGAGCCACTTGGCTCGTATGTAGACTTTACCTTTTTTTACATAAATGGTTCATAGCAATGCTGGTTTTGTTATTTTTCAGTCACTGCTGACCACCTGAAGTTATTGTTAAGTTTTGCTGTTGGCGGCTTACTAGGAGACGTGTTTCTTCATCTCTTACCAGAGGCATGGGCTCATGTTCATGACGGTAACATTTGTCGTATCAATACTGTATGAGAAACATTTTAAAATAAAAACTAATGAAATGAGAAAAGAATGGTGTTTCACTTGTCCTCCATTTCACTGACCTCATGACAGCATTAAGTTCAAAATGTCTGTATCAAGGACAGTGAAGTGTTATAAATATAAAAGATACTGACTTTTTGAACTTGACGTGAGGACAGCAAGACATAATTATTTTGTTCTTTTCCCATTTCACTAGTTTTTATTTTAAAACAATACAATATGCATTATATTATTTGTAAATAGAACCAGAACACCAGTTTAATGAACTAGTCTAGCCTGCTCCAGGGTTTTGGCTCATAGTAGAAAGCTGGGATGAATCAGCTTTCTACTATGAGCTTTCTACTATTTCTATGGTTCTACGGTTTCTTTTATGGTTTGCATACCCTTGAAAATGTCCTTGAAAAATTGCTGTATCCTTGAAATGCCCTTGATGGGAAAATGAAAAATTTAGGTTTCCTCTTTAAAATGCCCTTGAAGTTTTACTAGCAGTCTTTGAACTTTGTTGACAAGTCCTTGAATGCTTGATACTAAAATGCGTAATGAAAATTTAAAGCAAATTTTATGTGGACTGTAATAAGAATTATTATTAATAGCATTTGACAAAGGTGATCATTTTGTCTTCATTACATCAACATGCAAGTAATCCCTGCACCTTCACTGGGGTCTTGCGCATTCTATGTTTTGTCTCCCCCTAACCATAACAAAATTGACATGTGATTCTTAGAGAAATGAGTCCTTGAATATTGCTAATTAAAATTATTTTTTGTCCTTGAATAGTCATTGAACATCTGTTTAATAAAGTAAGGTGTCATGTCTGAACTATGGGGAAAAAGGCTTCAATTGACTTTCAACGGGACCCAGCTGAACCAAGCAAATCAGTGGCACAAACCCTTGACTGGAACAGACTAAAACTATGTGTTGATCAGATTATTTTACAGTCAAACCTTTTCTTACGGATACTTCAGTCTGTTCTTTACAGTAATTTTATTATACAGCTTGTGTTTGCAGCCAATCTAACATGTGCTCTGACTGGCTAACTGCAGAACGTTATTCTCCAGTAATGCCCACGGCCAATTACGGGCCTGCAAAGATATAGCAAAAAAGCATATGATAAACAACTTATTAACTATGAATGTTTGGTCTTTGTGGAAAAATCCCAAACGTCAACCTTACCCTATTGGCGTCACTATCACTTCGTCAATACAGCATGGGCTTGGTTTGAGATTTTCCCATAAAGACCTCACTCTCGGTTTATAAGCAGTTAGTATAGACCTCAGTCTATTATTATATTGACAGTTCATTTTGCCCCAGAGAAACCAGAAGTCATACTGACAATCATTGTAAAAGTCTTTAGTTACCATAAACTCCACATGGAAAACACAGACACCTCAAAAACATTGAGACTGCTGTGGACTTTTGGTGTCCGTGTTAGAGAAGTTTGACTGTTCTTTAGTTATTTATACTTACAAGTCAGTGCTTAACAATACCGCTTTAAGAGTGGCTAACATTGAAATTGATATTAAAATTTTATAATAATATTGTTATGTTTTGTTGATTTTGTAGATGGCGATCCTCATACGAACCATTTCTACATTGGCTTTTGGGTGATTTGTGGAATTTTTGGTTTCCTAACACTTGAGAAAGTATTTAGTGAAGAAAATGAGGATGACAACAGCAGTAAGAAAAACGAAAAAGAAGAGAAGGTATTAATAACAGTTAATTATGTTTCTTCATGAAGTCAGACACAATCATATAGACTACAAACCTGTTGAGTTTTCCATGAGCAAACATTCAGTGAGGGCTGCCAAACTGGCTATCACTCATGATCAGAATTTTATTCAGATGGGCGTCATGCCGTCCTGTGGATGCCTTGAACAATGAAAGTTGTTTTCTTTTTGGCCTGGTGCTTTGTAGATTGTTGAACAGTTGAGCAGACCCTGTAGCACATTTTGGATGAAGGAGGCAGCGTGCCAAGTGGTCAGCGCGTTAGACTCATTATGCAGTGGTTCCGGGTTTGAGTGCCGCTCTGACCACTACCTAGATTTGTTTCACAGTAGCCAAGTTCAAATCCTTGGCCACGCTTGTAAAAAGCCAGCTGGTTTGCCTCCAGCTCTTAACAATGTTTTGTTCAATTTGAATTATTTGTTTCAGTTGTTTGCTTGGCCCCCCTAGCCTTTGTGATATATATTATTTATATTTTTACGCCCACTTTTCAAATCTCAGCAAAAAGATTGATCATTGTTTAATGTTTATAAATGATTATTATTATTTGTACAGTCATGTACATTTCACATTTTACTCCACCATTGTAAGTGGTAATGGTTATTAATCTCAAACAAATTAAGTCATACATTTGTGAACATTGTTTGTATGGCTGTAACATCTGGTTGCTGTGTTCTGTGACTTAGACTTCCTCCAAGGACATAAAGAATGGTTCTGTGTCTAATGGATGTATTCATCAGAAAAACTCAGACAAGACAAAACCCACAAGTAATGGAGTCATTTGTAATGGTACAGTTAAAATGAATGGTGTGACATGCTCAGACACACAACTAAGACAAAGACACAAAGAGACAGCAAGTCACGATAGTGGATCAGATGAAACTGTTACAGAAACAGGTAAAATTGAAATTGGTTTTCTACAGTTTCTGATTCATTCTGTCATTTTGATTTGATTTTGATTTGTGGTATAGAGGTGCTAAAAAATGAATGTATCAGGGAGGTTATGAGAAGACATGTGCTAACAGTATTGCACACAATCTGGTTGCTTGTTTTATTTCGCTTTCGTCACATGCTTTAAGCATTCTGCCACCCACATGTACATCATTGCATGTTAATTAAAATAAACAGTCTATTGAGTTCAAGATCACATGGAAAATATTTCAATTTAATTAGACTACATTGTACTATTTTAAATAAATTATCAAATTTAAAAATGTTTTCTTCGAACAGAAGTTTCAAGTGAAGTACATGACCCAGATGAAGAAAATGTTAAAGTGAGTAATTATTTAATATTATTAATAACATTTTCTATGTTTCATTTACTTAATTATATAATTTTATATCCTCCAGTGGAGGGACAGAAATTAGAACATGCCATGTCGACCTTTACTATTCACTCTGACCACTCTGTTTCCTGCCAGCTTCCTTACTGCCTAGGCACTTGTTTTTTGTTTTTGTCCATAAATTTATACATGACGTACAGTATACACTGTACGTCAGATTCAAAAGTTTCCGAGGAATCACGCACCCACGTTGATGAGAAGCGTGGGGACCCAATCAGAGTCGTGTTGCCCTTCAAGGACCAAAAATCTGCGAACGCCGTACGGAGACAACTTGCCGACCTAAGTCGTAAGATCAGTGCGGATATTACCCCTGTCTACACGAGCAAAAAGATCAAAGAAGAGATCCGGATCCGTGAAGAGAAGCCACCCCTTGTAAGCCAACAGTGCGTTGTGTACCAATTCAAGTGTGACCTGTGCGACGCAGGTTATGTCGGATATACCTGCCGGCACCTTCACCAGCGCATTGAAGAGCACAAAGGGGCAACCATCGGCGACCATCTGAGAGAGAAACATGCATTGGAACCTAACAACATCGCAAAGAATTTTAGAATTCTGAGAAAGTGCCAGAACAAGTTTGATTGTCTTGTTTTTGAAATGTTTTTTATAAAAGAACTGAAACCATCGCTAAACAAACAGTGTGACTCTATCCGCGCCAAATTATTTGTTTAGAACAGTTCTTGTAATTAATTATTTTTTTGTCTATTGTCTTCTCTAGCTACCGTTCATTACTCCATATATTTTTAGCACTTTTTACACTTTTGTACATATTTTTATCATATTTCGGCGTTCGCCGCATTTTTATCTAGTTTTTACATATTTATGCTAATTCTTAAAACTTTTATTCTCACTTGAAAATGACCTCCGAGGGGTCGAAACGTCGTGACTTTTTATCGTTAGTTTTTATTACAAAAACAGTATACACTACTTTTAAAATTACCTTTCTCCCACTAATGTCTGCCTTCTTAAAAATTTCTCCCAGTTCACTCAGGCCCCCTTTTAGTCCCCCATATTCCTACACCTTTACATGTGTATCACTCAAATACTCAAGTACACCCTGCACTAGACACTGAGGAAATCACATACTGTACTAACATTCAAGTCTTCGCCTACAATGGATGTGAGACGACCCAAACCTACATGTACACTGAATGCAAAATTTAGTGAATGTTGTTATAATTATAGTGTTTAGTTATCAAACAAATTTACAATGTAATGCTGGTACCACAGAAATGAAAACACTGACAGAGCCATTCAGTATGAGAATTTGACCTCTGGAGTGACACCTGAAACCAAAATCTTGTAATAAAACATTGTGGTGTTATCCAGATTTATGGACCGGAAGTGATTTTTTGAGAGAGACTTACTGAAGTACCAGTATTACACTAAAAAGACTTAGTAACACTATAAAACATGAATAGACCATTAAGTTCACATTTTCAGTATTGGACTGGATCTAGCTCATGCGGGGGAATATCATTATAATGAAAAGGATAAATGCTATTTGAATTTGAAAAGACTCCCCTCCCCGTCTTAGCTCCTCAGTTCCAAGCTAGTTCCAGTCCAATAACCAGAATACAAATATGGTCTATTGAAATCAATGTAATTTATTTATTTATACAATAGTTAATATTAATAGTTTTTCATTTTTTGTCAGTACAGTGTATATCAGTATGTCAAAGTACTTATTTAAGTACCACATATTTTTTTTGTAAAACCTAACAAACACAATGTTCTTGCTTCAGGTTGTGGGTTATCTGAACCTTTTAGCTAATTCCATAGATAATTTTACTCATGGCCTTGCTGTGGCTGGAAGTTTTATCGTGAGTACAAAGGTAAGCCTTGCATTTAATGCATAATGCTATAGGTTGTGACATATCTTTGTTTCAGTTTTTTTAAATTTAATTTTAAAATTACTGACCACTCCCCCAAGTGGGGTTTTCAGGGACAATGGAAACAAGTGATGAAACAAAGACAATGCAAATGAACATAACATTGTTAAAAATCCCAACTGGCAGGAGGCAGACCAGTTGGCTATTTACAAACGTGGCCAAGGAGTTGAACTCGGGACTACCGAGAACAACACTAGCTGGTGGTCAGAATGGGACTAGAACCTTCGACCACCAGTACCCTAACCACTTGACCACGCTCTCCAGTTACATTCTTTTTAATCTGGAGTTTGTCCCTGAGGAATGACCTCTTGACTTACAGTGTACTAATGGACTAGTTTCACAAGAGTTTTGTTAAGTATCACTTTGGTGTTCTCATCTTGCTGCAAGTGCTTAAACCATTTTCTCCAACTGGACGTAAATAATCAGGAAAAATCTTTTGTCACATGCCATACCTGTAGTGAATTTTAATTTGCCAGAAATAAAATTTAGTTCTGCGTCTCCATTGAATGTAATATTTAATTAGTAGATAAAGATGCTTGTGGATGTAACTGTTGGTGAATGATGATGAATTACATGTTATTTATTCTACCTGCATTCATGGTGACTTTGTGATGTTAAATAAAATTTTTAAATTCCATTTTCAGGTGGGCCTGTGCACTACATGCGCAATCCTTTTGCATGAAATACCACACGAGGTATGACAACACTGTTTCTTTCTCAATGTTTGGTTAAAGGAACTTACTCTAATTACGTTATATATGCCAGTTTTTATATTTATGTCACAAAAATTTTATCTTTATACTGAGTTGCATCCTGCTACTAGAGTACGTCCATATGTAAAGATGTCCAAAGACTAGCAAAGCCTTGAAGATTTCAGTTCCAAGATATATTTACAGCTGTAGCTGTTTCTTAACATTGTAAGTTCTGAATTTTGCTCAAAAGTGGGGTATTCAGGGAAGATTCTGCCACTTACATGCCTTTTTGGGAGGTTTCTTTTCTCTATCTGCTTTTAGTTTACAGACTTTTTGAACATGTAAGAGCTCAATTTTTGCAGCAAGGCATGAGAAATTAGTGTCTAGGTGTTAGTTGCCTTGGGATTGCAAACTTCTTTTTTGATGTACTGGCAGCTTCAAGACTCAGCCTACACTGTATAGTGTGGGACTTGGCAGGTACAACTGTACATGTACAGTTGTATGATGAAATGACAACCCAGGCTCAAGACTGTGGAAAGATTAAGACCTACATGTGTTTCTAGCAAGCAGGAGTCTTAAAAATTTTAGGCTACATTTTTCAAGATTTTCCATTTGTTATACACCATGGCACATTCAATAACTAGGTTATTGTCTATGATAGACCATCAGGTGCAGCTGGTACATGTAGTTTATTTCTGAACGCTAGGTGTTATTTGATTATAGATTGGTGACTTTGCCATCCTTTTAAAATCTGGATTTAGAAGATGGGATGCTGCAGTAGGACAAGTAAGTTGAAATTAAGTTCTCTTAGGTCATAGTGGTGCATTGAAGGCTAGAATCAGGTTTTTACTTGCATAGTGTTACTAACTACTTATTAACTGAGAGTGAGGTCTTTTGGGAAAATATTTTTCTCATTAAGACCAAACGTCGAGGTTAATAATTATTTGTTTATTATATATATGGTTTTTGCATGCCAGTAATTGGCCAGTGGACATTACAGGAGAATAATGCCCTTCAATTAGCCAATCATACAGGGTTCGACACCTGGCTACCTGCATTACTAGCCACCGGGCTAGTGATTTCTAGAATTTACTAGCCCAAAACAAAACTTGGTAGCCCGGATCAATTTCCCTCGAGGTCTACTTCAACCCCAAACATGCAAACCTTCCTCTAAACTTATTGGCAAGGTCTTTTAAAATGATAAAGAATGGCATTTTTTCTTCCATTGTTATAACATTATGTGTCATTTAAGGAGAAAGCTAACAAAAGGTTTGTTTCACATTCACTTGACTGTGTCTTTAATTGAGCTTCAGTTCACATTTACAATTAGTTGCTACTGCTAGGTGAGTTCGTACTCCCAAGACAAAAAGAACTTGAGCGATCATTCCTTTTGCAAACAAAGCAAAACATTTTGACCTTTTTGTTTACGACACGGTATTCAAGCCATGGGAAGTTTGCTTTCCACGACGGATTAAAAGTTCTCTTTCTCTGAGTGCTCTCATAAATTTTACTGCTTTCCTGTTTACTGGTACTTTCAGTTTCAGCAGCTTTCACCTTTTTACATGGTGCTGCCTCGAAATTTGTCAAAAATCGCTCCATCTTTTCAATTGCTTTTAAGTGCGAAGCGATCGTGCAAGGTGATGTGCAAGGCATCATGACATTGGTAGGGAGAAGACTGGGGGAGAAATTGACCATTAAGCTCAGAGTCTGGGATCTAGCAATGTTTACGAACGACTCGCAAGATAAAAAAGACGCCAGAAGATGATAGGTTTATGCCTTCTTTATTGGTATTATCTTTACATTTTAAACTTTCTTGTTTTTTTAATCACCTGTAAACTTCAAGTAAACTAATTATATCTAATTTATTTCCATTTTTCTACTAGCCAGCGGGCTATTAAACGTGGTATTTTACTAGCCCAACAAAATTTTGACTAGCCTCGGGCTATCGGGCTAGCGAAGATGTCGAACCCTGATCATAGTGCACATCATATCTGCTACAAGAGGAAGCCATAAGATAATTCTTGATAAAGCGAATGCATGACATAGCTGTTAGTGAGACCCATGCTTCATGGAGATTTGATGAAGTTGAACTGACCAATCTTACCATACGCAATTCCTTGAAGTTTTTATAAACCAAAACAAAAATCGGTTAATAAAAACACAACTGTAAACAAAGCTGTCTGAGTGTGTAATTCTGAAAGTTAAAATACCATTTAGATAACAGTACAGTGATCATAGGGACCAGTTTTGTATTGATTTTATGGTTTTCCAGTACTGGTAATACTGGTACTTCTTTTGACAGTCAAGGCAGGAAGTCACTAAAGAGTATAAATTAATGGAGGTTTTTCATAGTTTGGTTGCTACTAAGAATGTATAGCTTATATTGAAGCACGGTGTTTGAGTTGTTTTCACATTTTGAGAGAGATCTGACACCTTATGTAGCCTCTGATTCCTCATCTGTAACATACTCTTGTGATTTTCTAACAAGCACTGATGAACTTCCTTTGTCAAAACAGATGATAACCGCTTCTGCTGGACTTGCTGGGGCAGTGTTTGGTCTCATAGCAGAACATGCAGGTTTGTGTTTCATGTCTTTTATTTATCAAAGCAATTGACAGCTAGTTTTGGGCTACAATGTAGTGCACTGTTAAGGGAAGAGTTAGGAGAATACTGGAAATTGTCGACCATTTGATGACATTAAAGGTAGACAAAGTCTGGATTCGAGCCAAGTAGCCATGGATCAGACTGGAGCTTATCCCAGTTTCTGTAGCATGAAGCGACTAGGAATATTTCTACTCCCCCCCCCCCCCCGCCCTCCCTCCCGTGGATGGGATGCTAGTCCTTCGCAGGGGTTACCCCCAGCATTAACTTCGCCGGTACCCATTTGTATGTACATGGGTGAAGAGAGGCACTGTGAGAGTAAAGTGTCTTGCCCAAGAACACAACACAATGTCCCCGGCCAGGGCTCAAACCAGTGATTTTCAGTGCCAACCAGGTGAACTTGTATCTCTTAATCAGTGAACCTGTTTTAAAAAGACTCCCAAAGGACCATCACAAGTGTCCCCTTAATAGAGGTGTCCACTTAATACAGGTTTGTACATACCTACAGAATATTGGAAGAAAAGTGTAGAACTTACATGGTGTGGTGTCTCGCTTAATACAAGGTGTGAGTATTTGCATATTAATTAGGGGTGAGAAATCTATTTGGTCGTCACTATGCATTCTTCTGTAATTTTGTTTATTTTGTTAGGAGATTCAACAGCGTGGGTTCTTCCATTCACGTCTGGGGGATTTATCTACATTGCTTTGGTCACCATTGTGCCAGATCTTCTGCAGGAGACAAGACCCAGGTACCCCTGACATCTTTGCATTTCACAGAATCATGTGCTAATTGAGGCAACACCTAAGCACCTGGAGACATAATAATTTTTATAGGTGTATAAAGTGTTGTTCATTTGCCATAAACATACTCAACTCTCTGTGGGTTTTGCCCTTATCACTGAAATGTTTATACTTCCCATTCAGAAACTATAATAATCTGTCAATGTATAATATAACTTGTTGTCCTGCATTGACGTCTCACACTTCTAAAGGACTCCTGGAAAGCACTCTTAAGAATCTACAAGTATTATATTCCGCTGAGCAGTCACAGGTTTCAATTAATGATAATTTTCATTTCAGGGAATCAATGAAGCAGATGTTGATGATGGTAGCTGGGATCACATGTATGGGTGTTGTGTCCTTTATTCACTAAATGACTACGTAGGTTTTTTTCATCAGAAATTAGCTATAAAAATTATGTTACAAAAATTTAAAACTGTATTGCCTCTTAAAAGATTGTTTTTCAGCCGTGAAAGGTGAGATTTCTGAGAGTGGCACTAAACTCCAAGTAGAACAATTTTGGTTTAGGGATTGCCATCAACTGAGGTTACTAAATTATATGAACTTCTCAGCAATCTTAATTAACATGGCAAAGCCAATAAATCATAGATACTAATCTACAATAAAGGCATCATATTAGTGATCAGTAAAACAGTACAATGCCTATAATGAGCTTTTCATTCTTGTAGCAGTTTTTATTACATTTGTTTCTGTTTTTTAATTAGAGTTCTAAGAGGGAAGTAGTTTTGACTATTTATCATCCTTTTGTAAGTTCAGCTTCTTGACTCCAAAACGTAGTAATTCACAAAATGCAGACTCTAAATATGTATAGTGTATAATTACAGGATTTGTTTCTGTCCTCACTATAAATATACATGTTAACTGTAAAATTCCAATAATACACCCTCCCCTCCCCCCCTTCCTACCACAAAGAAAGCCTTGAGGCAGACAAAAGTAAAGTGTCTTTCCCTTGAAAATGAGCCCATGGGCTTATCAGTATATGTGGATTGGACTAATTCAAAGAGAGTTAACTTCTTATTGTAAATCCTCTCAAGACTGTAGAGCTTTTTTGTATTTTATTTCATCACAGTATCCTTTCAGTGAATTCGCTTAAGAATTGTTTCTGTTCTTCATACTGTAAAGTTTACTTGTAGATAATTTCACCCGGAGCCAAACTTGTTTGTCTGTCTCGTCCTTCCTTCTTTCAACATCAATCCCTAATTTAAACCTGAGCAATCAAAAGCTCAGTGTTTGTTATTGGAATTTTACAGCATTTTCTTCATGCTAAGTTTTTAAATTCTAATTCTTATAAATCTTGATAGTAAAAATAAGATATCAATGAAGCCTCCTGTGCAGCTGGGATCCCTAGGGTTTGTCACATAATCTTTCCAGAAGCGATTGTGTGATAAATAAAGATGATACTCTTGCTATTTTACTAATAATTATTTTGTGGGACTGGTAAGAATATTTTTTGAAAAGAATCTATGTGTATTGGAATAAATGAAAAGCATTAGAAAATGTTTACCTTAAAAATACATTGTACTGGTGGGGATGTAAAATAGAACTTAAATTAAAGATAAAATATGTTCATAAGTTATTTTACTTGATGTGACTAGCAGAGAATACAATTCACAGGTGATGTTCTTGGGAACTTGTGTATAAAAATGACAGGGGTGGTCGTAATACTTTTTAGCGGGTTAAAAACGCAGTTTTGGTACCCCTTAGGGTTTTCAGCCTTGAAAGGTAAAAAGCAGGAGCCTTTGCAGTACTTCTTAGGGGTGAAGAAAATTCAAACCATGCAGAAAAAAGAGTATCTTGGTACATCTTAGAGGTTCTTTTCAAAATTTACGACGAGCACCCCAGTCCTTTTTATATGGGAATCCCCCAGTCCCAGGAAAAAAAAGGGGGGGGGTTCCTTGGTATAGTTATTTTCTAAGGGAAATATAGGTGAACCGTTTAAGGCCCCGTAAAGTGATCAGATGGTGACTTCTTGTCACAATATGAACTCAACGAGGGCATTGACAACTCCCTTAGAACAAGCATCAGAAGAACTGTGTAAAATGGTGAAATATTAACTTGTATAGGGGAGAAGTGGTATCTTTGGAAAGTCTTTCTGGAAGCACTTTTTGATTCATATTTAAATAGACTCAGTCTGGTATTTAGGGTGAGAACTTAGGAGTACCCTAAAACCTGTTGTGTGTGCAATAAAGAAAGATGCACCTTGTTCTTTTGTAATACAACATTGTGATGTGTTCCAGATAAAAACTGAATATCCATAATTCCCCTTCGACAGAAACACAATGCCTCGCGTCCACAACCCCCCAGGGAATTCTACTTCTCTGATATTCTTTGGGGGTGGGTTTTGGATATTTAATGGCACTTCACAATGTGTATTTTCATTATATTATAGCTATATTGAAAGATCACATGACTTGTATTGAATTAAGTTGATGGCTTAACAATGTGTGTTGAGTCTTTATCATGGGCATGGATTCTCGTCTATATTTTAATACAGGGTTAAGAATTGTAAATAGTAATTTGATTCAATATTGAAGTGGGAGAGAATTTCCTGTAACAATCTGTATAAAGTGAATTAAATGTCTTTAATTAAGTGCGTGTCATGGCTGTCATTCGCTTATAACCGCGTGGAGATTGTAAATAGGTTGTGAAGTGAATGTGATTCATTTTAATCAAAAGCAGCGGTAAAATATATATTCATTCTTTAGTCAACGTTGTTGGCATTTCCTTAATTCTTCCTTAAACCCCCCCAATAACTCACATAAACCGTGCACGTTTGTTTGATGGCATATGCCCCACTTATTTGCTGATTCGCTTGTCGACTGACTGCATGAAGGGAGAGAAGGGAAATTTAACACTATTTGAAGCGGGAACCTTCAGACCTTTCCTACGATTCCGCCTCTTCCTCACCCTCTACCCTATTGACTCTGATATATATGGTCCTTTATTAGCCACAATACCTTGTGAGAAAATTAGCCGTTCACAGCGTATGTTATATTATGAACCGCTAGCCATTTACTAATTGTAAGAAATACTCTTTTTCAAGTCAACTCAATCAGTCGAAATGACCAGAATCAGAATCATCATTCAGCTTTTTACGAACAGAAATCGTGTTCATTGTTTCAAAGCCATGTCACGGTTTTCACTATCAAATTAGTACAGACAATAAATATTTGAGAACGTGACAAATGCATAGGTATAAAGTTAATTGTTTTGTCAAATATTTGAACTAACGTATTTTCTGGCAGTAAAGATACATAGCTTTCGCTTCTCAGTTATATATTTTAAGATAAAAATCTATCGTAATTTCGTATCCCTTAAGATACATATTTTCTTGGTTTTTATTTTCAACATTGTTGCGTTTGCAAAATATAAACCCGCCAAAAATTAATCCTTCAAAAGTAAATTAAATTTAGTGTTAATCATTTTTCGCACAGTGATCGATCGGTTTTAAGAAGAGATTAACCAGTGGATGTTTTTTCTGGAATGAAACCAAGGTTGAATCAATGGCAATCTTAATCCAAGAATCCAGGCACTCCCATGATGTGTCTCCAGAGTCACCTTTTTCTCGTGCCAGCTCCCTGCCGGCGGAGGGCGACAGGTGGCTGACAGACCGTAACCAGCCGAAGATGAATTTCCATCTTAATACTGAATTATACGAATTATCCATCTCAGGGTACTATAACTTGCCTGGCAATGATAGTGACAAAAAAAAGATAAGGTTTACTGTTGATAAAAAGCGACTCTTCACGGCTCTAAACATCATATTCCTTATTTATTGTACCTTTTGGTAGCTGGAGGGCAGGTGCTTAAAGGAGAGGGATTACATACGGGTCGCTTATTTCCCTTCGGCATAAGCATCAGATTGTGACGAGAGATATGATAACACGGAAACTTATAGTCATAACACCACTCGATTACCTTGAGAACGAAGACTACATAATTCACTCGTCAAATCAGTCTATACTATGACAATGACTTGGATGTCACTTTGCAATGAGGGCTTTTATCGGAAGGGGGATTTTACTCTAAGATGTTAATCAAAGGCACTCAAAGTGAAATGCTAAAGAGGACACTGAATCGAACTATTAACATTATGGCAAAAAATGAGCAACACTAAGAACAAAAAACAATTGTCTCTCGTCTGGCGTCTTTTCTGCAAAACACTCTCCACTTTTAACCTAAGTTCGAATTAAAACGCAGACAAAACCAGGCAGGTTTCTTTTGCAGGTCACACAGTTCACAGGTCACAAGTCACAGGTCACACAGTTCACAGGTCACAAGTCACAAGTCACATCAAAATCAAAAAGCAATCAAATTAAATGGCAAAAGGCAACGACTTCTGCTCAAGTTCAGCAGCGAGACAATCAAAACTTGCAACGCCCCTCTCCGACTTTGCTCATGGATGTTACGTAACATCCATGAGCTTAGGGGGCAATCGGATGGCACTCGATCACTCACTCACTCACTCACTCACTCACTCACTCGATTCTGATTAATTTATTCATTAAAACCGGATTAAATCGTTTCTCCCAACCCTCCCCTGCTTAGTATGGTTCTTGTCCTAGGCAATTCATGGTGTAGGTTCAACAGGTTTTAGCGGGGTACTAGAAAGACGAATTTTTTGCCCGACAACATGGAGTTCATACATATGGCGGCTAACGCGGCACGAAGATGGTTTTTGGTTCAACTCGTGGAGTTGTAAAATTGAGATTTGTCAAGCTAAGCAGTAGCTGTAACAAATGGACATGGAAAGACAAGAAGACGTGCGGCAGGATAGCGTATCGCAGCAACGAAGAGACCTTTCGCGGAGTGCTATAATTGAAAACAAGAAGATCTTTCAGATCTTGTAACCGCGCTTTTAAAATATTGAACTGTTTTCTTAGCACCACAGTCGCAAAGCAGTGCACATTCTTTTACAACCCAGCCGTTATAATAAGTTCCTCCAAGAGAAAATGAGGGACCTGTCCCCTCATTTTCTCTTGGTTCCTCAGTGTCATAACACATGCGGCTGTGGCGCAGAGGGGTAGGCGATTGCCTCCCAATCGAAAGGTCGTGAGTTCGAATCCCGCAGGTGACTAAACTTTTTTTTATTTTTTATTTTTTATTTTTTTTTTGTTTGCTTATTAACAGATATACAGAAAACGTTCACCGAAACAGAGCGTCTGCTTTTCCAATACGTAAAAGAAAATTTGCCAAAACAGTGTTTGCTTTGCGATGAAATATCATATTATGTACATCGATCTCGAAATCAAAGTATGTTAGCCTTGGTCGAGCACTAATAAGTTATCACAAGTGTCAGATAGGATTGCGAAGGGCAAATGATGAACACTTTCCCTTAAAATCGAATCGAGGAGAATGACCCTTGAAGTCTTTCCTTTCTAATCGTATGTAAGCCTAAATGCGACTTGTGTCCTGGTGTTACGTTCAGGTCAATCATACAGAGCGCTACTTACAAACAACTACGCTATTAATAAACAGCTTTCTGCCTTAAAAGTCAAATTTTAATTTGTTTGTGCTATAAGTATAAGCAAAGGACAAGCAAAGTCAGACAATCCGAGGTTTCCGCTAATCCACGGCTAATTTTAGAACATAAACGCTGCAAGTTCTATCTTGTTTACCTCAGCAAATTTAATTTTCCTTCGAATCTCTTTACTCGCTTCGATGAAACGGCCATTCCTAAACCCACACGAAATACTCGCAAAATTGCAAATAAATTAAATTAATGACTGCCGCTTCTGGCAAAATAAACTTGCAAAAAAGTAAGCACGATCGTACTCACGTAGCCACTGCATCCATAGCTGGCGTAACAAGCACGATGTTATTCAACACGCTTCCCAAGAGAAAGTTGCAACGTCGACACATGCCATATTTTTATGTATTCAATACTCGCTTCGAATCAAGCGCTTCAATAACACAAAAAGGCAATATATTTTCTACTAAATAAAGAGTAGAATATTCATACGATTTTCAGTACATTGACATTTCAACAGTTTTTAGCTAATAAACATCATAAGTTCAAAGTTGCGTGATTCGACACTTGGCCGAGTGGGAGTTTGTGTCTGGTCGCATACAAAAAAAAAAAAATAAAAAAAAAAAAATAAACCACGGGTAAAACATGAACCGCGCTCGGCCCATGGCCGCGCGGTTAATTATAAAGCTAAGGAACATTAGCTTCGGCAATATGGACTTTGAAATCCTGAAAGCTGCGATGCTCGCTTCGAAATCTACGATGCTAAAAGGCGACGATTTCACGATCGAAAAAATGCCTTGTAAAATGTTACCTGGAGGAGGAAACAATGCAAAGGCGAATGAATGGAGTTTTTACGGGTGAAGGAGATAAAGGGTATTGCTTATCGGAAACAGTCTGTTCTCGCTATAGGTCAGTGTCTCTTGCCTTTTCAGTTCTTTACATTTTTGGCCCTTGTGCTACTCTTTCCTCGTTTATGCCTGCAAGGCAGGGCATATTTGTTAGGGATACACTTGGCCTTGTTTTAGGAAAGTGTTGTAAAGTTCATAGTGTGACAAAGCAAGCTTGGTGACATATTACAGTCGGAAATATAACCTATGTATATAAAGCCTTTGTTGTTGTTAACGTAGCCATGTAAATATCTCTACTACGTGTCGCTTGGAATATAGAAAACTAGTTCTTGATATCCGTTTTAAAACATGTGGGAATATTAGTTCCTCACTCACGGCTTCTTGAGGGGCACAGGGGTAGACTGATGAATTCGAGGGTGTAAAATATCAAGTCTTTATCAAAGCTAACGGAGCTCGGGAGAAATTCCGGTGAATAGAAGGGTTGTAATGTTGTATTTTGCACGAACTAACAACCTACCGCATAACAATTTAAATTAATTTCCCCCCATAAAGTTTCAGATATGTATTAAATACAAAGCAATTATTCATCGTACAGTTTTGACATACTTAAACAGTTCTCCCCTTCGGCAGTTAAGCCACTGCTGTTGAATTAAATTTGATAACATGTTCTAAGAATATTATGTCGTGTTTGGAGTTATCTTTTTAGCGTGAGTATTTCTGCTATGCTCTAATGTCACGGTGCAGAGAACGGCATGTAGGTGTGTTTTTGGCAAGATAAACGCATCACGTTTAACCCGAGACAATATGTTATTGTATTTAGCGCCAATTTCCACTAAAAAGCAATAAGAATTGTTAGATCTTTTTCATAGGAGTAATATGCAAGAAGTGGAGTTCTTTTGTATTTGGTGAAATAGGGTAATTGATGAAACAGAGATGTTTGGGAAGAACGCATGTGTTGTTGTGTTATATAATTTTATGGGGGATAACAAGTTGTTAAAGTGAACTTGTCATCATATGTCACAGATGAAATCATGCGATTGTAAAACCTGTAAGCTAAAAGTTGACCTTTTAATGAAAGGGATAAGATTTGCTATGGCTATCGAATGGTATTCGCGAGAATGTGAGCGGTTCTTTTACTTTTGCGAGGAAGAGCTGTGACATAGTTTATCTTGAGAGCAGCCGGAGCACTTTAGAAAGTATATGTAGAAGACTTGTAGAGATGGCGAGCAGCGAAAAAATTTAAAAGAAAACGTTTTACACACATTCCAGTAGCTTACAGCCAAAGCCTTAATTGTTTGATTCCAAACTACTTCAGGTGGCTTCACGAGAGCTTCAGTGTTGATAAAGGGTCGTGATGCGGGATTAGCTCATTCTATTTTCCGTGAAACGTGAATTTAGGAAATTATTCTTCCTGATTCGTGGCCTGAAGGTTTTGCGTGATCCGTGAAGAACCTGAATTATTAACCGATATTCGTGATTTTACCACACAACTCTACGTGATTTTGAGACACAAGTTCTCCGAATAGTTACAGTGGTCTATCGAGAGTGCCTTAGCCATGCAATATGCAATACGGAGCCTTGATTTAGCCATTCGCGATTTTGCTTCCTACAAACACTGTTTTTAATGTAAGAACAAGTCCTTAAAAAGAGTATCTTACTTTCTTATTTTCGTAATTCGGGAAAACGAAATTTTTTTATCCGTGAACCGTGATCCTCTGTATTTTAAGTTCGTAAACCGTGCCAGAGACTTCCCTGTACGACCCTCTTGATATCTAAAGCTTTTAATCGGACATGGTAAACAGACCACGAGAAGATGGTAAATTGTTTTTTTGTTAGATTATTTTTGAGTTATTTTTTTGTAAAAAAAAAATATCTCTTAGTCGGCGCGTCGAGTATGTTGTGGACGGGTCAATGGATCAGTGAGTCAGTGAGTCAGTGAGAGATGTATGTATGTCACACCAATCAGATCGGATCTACCATAAACAGCCAATCAAATTTCTTGTTTTAAACGTAAATGGTATATGAGAAGATTTGATCCCGATACAGTTCAGAACTGCCATATTTATTCTTCTATAAAAGAGGAGGAAGTATTCATATATTGGGTTTACTTCGGCATTTTCTGTGAGTTAGGCTTAGGATTTTAGTTATGGACGAGATGAGCCGTGAGGTATGAAACAGTGCGTGAGGTAGTTGTATGCAAATGGCGAGATGTTTTTATTTTTAGTTACAAAGGTAACTTGATATTTTTGTTTTTCACAAGAAGTAAATTCAATTAGACGTCACACATCGTTGCTTCTAGTTCTTACGAAATGTTTTAGAGGAGACGAGACTATTTTGATTTGAAAGAGTTCGAACGTTTACAATAGGTACAGGTAACGGTTGCTGTGTTCTTGTTGCGTGCAAATATATATATCTTATTAGACGTTTTGGTGTGTAGTATCGCTGTATATTTTTACGAGTTGTGCGGTATTTTGACTCGCCCTACGGGCTCGTCAAAATACCGCACAACTCGTAAAAATATACAGCGATACTACACACCAAAACGTCTAATAAGAGATTTATTATTCAACGATTTCTTTTCCCAAAATTCTGACTTGCCAAGGTTTTGAACTTCACGCGGCCGGGAGGAATGAGACGAGTACAAATATCGTGTGATATTTGTACTCGTTTCGCGCGATATTTGTACTCTACGAAGCAGAGTTGGATAATAAAACGAGATATTTTTATTTTTTCGTTACAAAGAGTAATTTGACACTTGTTTTTCACAAGGGAGTAAATTCAATTAGAGCTGGCAAATCATCACCACTTGTTCCCACGAGATGCTTGCTATTTTTAGTTACAAATGGTAACTTGATATTTTTGTTTTGACGTCATGCATCGTTGCTTCTAGTTCTTACGAAATGTTTTAGAGGAGACGAGACTATTTTGATTTGAAAGAGTTCGAACGTTTACAATAGGTACAGGTAACGACTGTTTTGTTGTTGTATGGAAATATAACGAGATATTTTATTTTTTAGTTACAAAGGGTAATTTGACACTTGTTTTTCACAAGGGAGTAAATTCAATTAGAGCTGGCAAATCATAACCACTTGTTCCCACGAGATGCTTGCTATTTTTAGTTACAAATGGTAATTTGACACTTTTGTTTTTCATATGGGAATGAATTAAATTAGACTGTCAACGTGTCAGAGGTGTTTTTTTCTCTTTCTTTTTTCGGTAAACTAGTGTTGTTGTGCAAAAAGGGTAAACTTAGGACTCGTATAAAATACGAAAAGTTCTCTTAACTTGAGTATTTTTGAGCACAAATTCCTCTTGGGGGTTGAGAGGGCTATGAGATCGGCGAGTGACAGGGAGTTATGCATGTGGCCTTCACTTCGCCTCTTTCCACTCTCAACATAAACCAGGCAGCCAGACTTTAAAACCAAAATTGTAAGGCCTACTATTCGTTTATCTTAGAGAGATTGAAGATCGTATGTATATCATTAAGTCTCACTTTCTTTCGTGCTGTGCATCGTAGCCAAAAACACTTGTCAAATTAACTAAATTGTCACTGTAAACACTCCCTTAAATGCTCCTATCTTCATAACCTTTTAATTAAAAAAATAACTCTTGCGCGCCTTGTGTGCCTATGTTTTATCAGTGCTGGCCTGATGGGCCGCTTGGCACATATGTAGACTTTGACTTCCACCGTCTGAGTTTCTATTTGCAGAACGAGTGCTTGTGCCAAACGTTTCCCATGAAAATCACTTGATTTTCATGCGAATGACCGTGCAGGTGACATATATTTTCATACCAATAGTTTCGCTCAAAGACTCGTTTTGCCACAGGGACAAAAGTAAACTTGGTATTGGGCTATTCATCCATGAGCTGCTCAGGGAGCCTTTGATTGGGGATATGCACCAAAAGCATTCTCGTACCAAATGCTATCATAAACACCTCTCCCTTCAAGAAGTAAGGCATTTGTTAGCGCCGCAGTCCTTACTCAGTTGTTTCTACTAACTATGTCCGAAACATTTTTACTGGCGTCCTCGTCAACAATTTCAGGTGACTTTAAAGGGGTTTCCAACGCTTATATTTTGATGGACAAATACAATAAGTTCTTTGTCAGTTTGCACCAAACCTATGATATCAAACAAATGCCTTGTCAAGGTGGATTTCTCCTCGACTCAATAGATCACCATAGCAACATTTGGATCTGTTCAAGCATCACTGATTGTAGCTTGTAGCTTGAAGTATTTATAACTCAATAATGGACCCTGGTAACACCCAATGTTAAATCTCCGATCTTGATTAGCATATTTCAATCCCTGTAGCTTGTTTGAAAGTCAGAAAGTCATAGAAAACTGCATGGAGAAAGTTAACTTTTTAAAAATTTATGAAGACTACAGTGCATTCATATGATTTTTTTAATTTTACAAGTTGTTTCACGATTCAAAAACAAAAGTAGGGAAGTTATAAGCACTTCAAGCTGTTAAGAATATTTGTTTACAAGCTATACAGTTGCTATGGTAATCAGTTTTTAATGGCCTTTTTGGCAATACGGTAGCCATTTTGAATTTTATTGGTTCAAATAGCTATTATGGGATGCTCAGGGGGCAAATTAGATATATTTGCCACAGGGGTAACCATCCCATAATACAATGTAGCTATTTGAAACAATACAATTCAAAATGGCCACAGTATTGCTGAAATGGTCCATTAGAATTACTTTGAAGCCAGAAGTGGTGGTATTGATTTATTAAATGGAAACCATTACCACCAATGTGATTTGTTGCCCTACAGAAAATTTATTTCTTCCGTAACCAGTAAGTTCTACAGGCTTGTCTTTTTTTCATTGGGGGATAACAAAACTTGCTATTTTTGTGTGGCAATAAAGGTCATGTCAAAAAGGAGGGTGTTTATTAATTAATTCTTTAAAAACTTTTTTTTGTCAATATTCTGCATTGAAATTGTTGATAAAAACTTTCTCCGTTGTCTAAACTTCTGCCCGCAGAGTTGCAAAACTCATGGTCACGCAACACAGGAGCAGTTCTAACCAAAACGTATAAACGTTTATTAAACTTGTTCTCAGGATCGTGCTATCTGACAATTTTGTAGTTCAATAATTTCTGTTCCATAGTTAAACCATTTCTTTTGTATAGACAGCTAAGCTTTCACTAGTCAGAAGGTTTTTTTTATACAAGTCACATTTTTAATCACTTGATGGCTGAGTCACTCGCAGTTTTCCTCCATATTTTGCCTCTACTCGTCTCAAGTCTGCCCCTTTACTCTCTGGAACATGTCTGAATCGACATTTCTCTGCAAAATAGCAACCAGTTGTTCGCCAGAAGTAGCATTCATCTCCATTCACTGGCCCTGATAACTTGCTCGCAGACAGCTTCAGATCACTAGAAAAAACAAAAAAATTGTTGAGTGAAAGACTGAATGGCAGACCTGCCCTCTGACCCACCTACATGTAGCTGCTGCGAGAGTAACCACGTAAAATTCAATAACTTAACGATGTAAAAGTTCTGTCTGTACCACTCACCCTTCAGCAAGTTTCTTTTTGACAGGAGCCACAGGAACTGTTGTAGAAGCTGGAATCGATTGACTTCCTGGGGACCCTGTGTTGTTAGGATACCTCAATAGTATCTCCTCTCCACCAAGTTCATGACCCTGCAAAGTGATTTTATTATGAAGTTCTTTTTGCTCTTTTTCTCTACTCAGTATGATATCCTGTCACATTTTATAACAGAAGAGCCTGTTTAACAAACTCAAGTAATAACAAGCCTGATTGGTTGGTCGTTTCCAAGGGTTTTAAACATGACCAATGACCTTAGTAAAACTGAATGTAATAAATCTGCTGATAACAAACATTTCCAGTCTAAGCTACTGGATTCTAATGGACTGTAAATGGCCCTTTTTACTGACATGGTGGCCATTTTGAATTCTATTGTTTCAAATTATTATTATTGTTCCGTTGAACAAAAGACCAAAACGCCAATTACGAAGGAGAATCGTAATTGGCGTTTTGGTCTTTTGTTCAACGGAACACAACATTCGATTTCCTGAAGCTAACCCGAGTTCCTGAGGACAAAGACACCATGACCAAGAGGCTGCTGAAAGAGACGAAAATAAGCCGGAGAAATGCCAAAGCAGCACTGACGAGAGCGGGAAAATCACTCCGCCATCTGATAGAAAGTAAGCGCCCGGGAAAGGAGGTAAGAGACGCCCTTTCTAAAGTTCAAGAGGCTTACGACAAGCTGATAGAGAATCACGAGGAGTTTACGAAGTTAATTGAAGATGATAAAGAGTTTGAAGAACAAGAAGTGTGGCTTGAGGAGAGCCAATATATGTTTTTATGTTTAGAGACTGACACGAAACTGTATTTAGAAAGTAACGAAGAATTACCTAAGGAATCGCCAATTAAGGAAAATCGGCATAATGACATTGAAAATAGTTTGGAAGATACAAGTAATAGCGAGCTAACCAGAAGTAGAATTACGAGAAGTGATAATGTTGTTAGTATTAACTTAGCTACTGAGTTAAGTAATGTCGAAAACAACGCCTCTCCAGTTAACGAATTAGTTAAAGAAGGTAGTGAGAGCGTTGAAGTAATTAAGGAAGAAACGTGTGGTTTCAAAATGGAGAAACCCAAAATGCCAAAGTTTTCGGGAGATGTTAGAGAGTACGCAATATTCCGATCAGATTTTAAACACACAATTGATGCCAGGTACAGCAAGCGCGACGCAATCACGTTTCTACGCACCTGCCTACAAGGAAAACCGCTGGACCTAATAAAAGGGATTGGATCAGACTACGATGCGGCGTGGGAATATCTGGACGCTATTTATGGTGACCCGAGATTTGTTTCTGATACGATAACCCAAGACATTGTGAAATTCCGACCACTTCGTGATGGTGAAGACGCACGATTCTGCGATCTGGTACACCTAGTGAACGCTAAAAGAAGTCGGATTACCGAGCGATATGGACAACAGCCATATGCTCTCCATTATCGAGCAAAAGATGTGCATGGACGACAGGAAAGTCTGGTCAAGGGATCTTGAGAAAAGTAACAAGCCGGCAACGCTTATGGGCCTTATGACTTGGATGACAGCAGAAATGAAGTCTAGAATGAGAGCCACAGCACCGCTTACAACAGGAAGCAGTAGTCATACCATCCACCATGTCGCAGTAGAGAGCACAAACGGAAACAAGGGCAGCAGCCACAAATGTTGGATTTGCAAAAGCCAGGCACATTGGACCGACGAATGTCAGAAATTTTTAGCACTAAATCACGAAGATCGTATCAACCTCGCGCAAAAAAATCACTCCTGTTTCAGCTGTCTGAAAAGAGCTGGGAGATACCATAAGATAACCACCTGCAGTCGAAGAAAGCAATGCTCAGAGATAGAAAACGGTATACAGTGCAAACAGTACCACCATCCTCTCCTGCACAAGAAGAATGTACCCAACGTTAGAGCAAGCATCTCGTCCATGACAGAGAACTCAGAAGCTTTACTTCCGGTCATCTCGGCAAGTATCGGTGGTGGAAACGGTTTATACAAGCATGCAAATGTTCTCCTCGATTCAGGAGCGCAAACAAGTTTGATACGACTTGAAACAGCCGAAATTCTGGGATTAGAGGGAAAGTGCGTTTCCGTAACGATAACAAAAGTCGGTGGCGAGGAAGAAGAAATGACGACAAAAGTTTTCAAAGTTCAAGTTACCTCTCTGGACAATCAAAAAACATTCACAGTGAAAGCTATCGGTATTCCCTGCATCAGCGACGATGTAGTCGACGTCAAAACAAGAGAGATTGCTGAATGTTTGGGTCTGAAGAAAGGAGACATCTACCGTGGTAAAGGACCAGTCGACCTTCTGATCGGTATTAATCACGCCCGCATGCACACTGGTAAAACGAGACAAGCCGGAAACCTGGTGGCACGCAAGTCTCCCCTAGGATGGGTGGTCTTTGGAGGAACATCACAAGACGTACACGAGACGAGTCGAATTTTGCACGTGAAGTATACAATGCTCGTAGATCTGTCCGATTTTTGGACCACGGAAGCAATGGGGGTAGCTGCCACACCGTGCCTCTGCGCTAAAGACAAACTTAGTCAAATCGAGAGAGAGGAGGCGAAGGCCATCGAAAGTTCCTGTCAGAAAGCTGGAAACCAATGGGTAGTCGCATATCCATGGAAAAGAGATCCTGCACTTTTGCCAGACAACAAGTCCCAAGCAAGAAAGAAACTAGAAGCGACTGAGCGTCGACTTATGAAAAACACTGAACATGCTCAAGCGTATGATAAGCAAATGGTTGAGATGAGTGAAATGGCATTCTCCCGGAAGTTATGTAAACGAGAATTAGAAGAATACAAAGGTCCTATTCACTACATTTCCCATCATGAAGTCCTAAGACCAGAAAGCAAAAGCACACCGGTACGCATTGTCTTCAACTCCTCAGCTGTATTTAGAGGACACCGCCTAAACGACTACTGGATGAAGGGACCGGACTTGCTAAACGATTTGTTCGGGGTGGTTCTGAGATTCAGAGAAAACGAAGTTGCCTTTATTGGAGACATCTCTAAGATGTATTACAGAATCCGCATACCAGAAGCTGACCAGCACATACACAGGTTCCTGTGGAGAAACCTACAGGCAGATCGCGAGCCGGATATCTATGTCAAGACAGTACTCACATTTGGGGATAAACCAGCTCCAGCGATGGCACAAATTGCATTACGGAAGACAGCTGACGAAGCGAAAAAGGATTTCCCAGAAGCAGCACAAGTTCTCAAAGACAACACCTACATGGATGACATCTGTAATTCCGTCCGCACCGAGGAACAAGCAAGAGAACTGACTAAATGTATCGACAGTGTACTGGAAACAGGAGGGTTCAAAGTCAAAGGCTGGTTGTCGAATAAAGCTAAGAAGTCTGGCACCGACCAGGAAGAGAGAAAAGAAGCAGCGATCTTGCACGGAGTTAGTGAAGAAAAGGTACTAGGAGTAGCATGGAACAATCACACAGACGTATTTACGTTTAAAGTCAAACCTGAGTTGCTACTCTTCCAAGAGCCGACATTGCTCTCCAAGAGAAAGATCCTTAGCCAGGTTGCTCGAATCTACGATCCAATTGGTTTTGCCTCTGCATTCCTTATCAAAGCCAAGATAGGCCTTCAAGAGCTATGGGAAAAGGGCATCGACTGGGACGAGAAGCTACCTCCCGAAATTCAAGAAAAATGGGCGAGCCTGTTTCAAGAAATGCTGAGCCTCAATGGTATAACGTTTGAGAGATGCCTGACACCACCTTGTGCAGTTGGCCTTCCTGTCCTTTGCATTTTTTCCGATGCCTCCAATGAAGCATTCGGTTCCTGCACATATGCACGATGGCAGACATCAAATGGAGAGTACGACGTACGCTTTATTGCAGCGAAGTCCAGAGTGGCACCACTGAAAAGATTGACCATACCCCGCCTGGAGCTCTAAGGGGCAGTCTTGGCCTCCCGACTGTGCAAGACCATTGTGCAAGAATCCCGCTTCCAATTTGAGAAAGTCGTCATGTTCTTGGATAGTGAGATAGTTCTGGGGTGGATCCGTAGTGAAGCTAGGAAGTTCAAACCCTTTGTATCAGTCAGAGTTGGTGAGATCCAGACCAATACAGATCCCTCCCAGTGGAAGCATATTCCCGGAGATCTGAACGTAGCTGATGATGTTTCTCGTGGTATACCTGTACGAAGTTTGGCGGAGAGATGGCAACATGGGCCTGAGTTTCTGCGCTTACCTGAGAATCAGTGGCCACAAGATTCGTCAAACAATGACCAACCCGAAGTTGAAGAAGAGTGCTGTAAAGTTAACAACGTTTGTGCTCAGATCAAAGCCGAGCATCCCATCAATTGTCAAAAGTTCTCAAGCTGGAGAAGACTAGTCAGAGTCACTGTTTACACGTTAAGACTAATTTGGAACCTGCGAGCACGATGCCACAACAACACGCACCCGGAGGAAAATCACATGAAGCCTAAAGAACGACCCCTATCACCCCAAGAATTGAAAAACGCAGAAGATCACTGGATCAAAGAAAGCCAGAAAAGTTTCAGTGACCGCCTCAGAAAAGGAGAATTCAAAAAGTTCAGTCCATACACAGATTCTGATGGTATCGTCCGAGTTGGTGGTCCAGTAGACAAAGCCTTAATCTCTTACGAGACCAGACACCCCGCTTTACTGCCCAGAGAACACTGGATATCTCTTCTCATAACACGTCATATACACCAATGTGGGCACACAGGAGTAGCAGCAACAGTAGCAAAGACAAGAAGAAGGTTCTGGATCCTTAAAGCCCACGATCTTGCCAAGACAGTGAAGTTTCGTTGCGTGTTTTGTCGTGAAATGCAAGCCAAGGCCCAATCTCATTTTATGGCTCAATTGCCTGAATGCCGTCTGGCCCCTTGTACACCGCCGTTTTATTACACGTCATGCGATTACTTTGGCCCGTATCATGTAAAAGTTGGCCGTAACAAGACAACCAAGTATTATGGAGTGATATTCACCTGCTTGAATACCAGAGCAGTTCACCTGGAGCTTGCTGTAGACTGCTCAACCATGGAGTTCATCCAAGTGCTTCGAAGATTCTTCTCCGTTAGAGGACAACCCAGCGTCATTATAAGCGACAACAGAACCCAGTTTGTTGGAGCAGAGCGAGAGTTAAAGGAAATGATCAGTGGGTGGGACACTGAAAGACTGCGCGAATTCTCAGCAGAAAAGGGAGTACAGTGGAGATTCACCACTCTGGCATCTCCACATCAGAACGGATGCGCAGAAGCGTTGGTCAAGAGCTGCAAAGTTGCCCTAAAGAAAGCTGTTGGCGAGCAAATATTGACGCCCTTCGAGTTATACACGTGTCTTTTAGAAGTGGCGAATCTCGCCAACCAACGTCCAATTGGCCGTATACCAAAGGACCCTGATGATGGATCGCACGTTTGTCCGAATGACATGCTGCTTGGTCGAGCAACGTCACGTGCCACAAGGCCCTTTTAAGGAAACACAAAAATCCACGTCAGCGAGTGGAGTTTGTTCAGAAGATTGTCGACTCGTTTTGGAAACGGTGGACACGGGATGTGTTTCCATCATTAATTCCACGGAAGAAATGGAACGCAGAAAAAAGAAACGTGCAAGTAGACGACTTTGTAATAGTCCAGACTCCGAATGCGATTCGTGGAAACTGGAACATTGGTCGAATCGTCAACGTCTATCCCGGACAAGATGGTAAAGTGAGAAACGTCAGAGTGAAGACCGGCACTGGAGAATATGACAGGCCAGTTACAAAAATCGTAGTTGTACACCCCGCGGACGGTTACGAGTAAAGATGAGGAACACGTCCTCATCGGGGTGGAGTGTGTTTCGCTGAACATTCAGTTATCGTATTTGTTAAGTTTAACGCGCGCGCTGGTTGCGTTTAATGTTGCGCGCGTGCTGTGTTTGAATTTAAATCGTATCGCAATGATGCATGTCGCGTAATACAGTAGTTTAAAGTCGCGTAATTCTGAGAGTTGTCAGTTGTACGGAAACAGCAAAGGTGACCAAGTCCGTGCGCTCACCAGTTATTGCTAACCAGTTCAGTTATTGCTAACCAGTTACGGAGTCAATTACGGAGGCAGTCAAGAAGTAAGTTGTTAGTTGTTTCACAAGTTCTGTTACATTGATTTCCTGCTTTTTCTGAACACCTGTAAGGCCGCGTGCCAACGTGATTTCTTTATTATTTCTTTATTTGTTAGATCGAATTGAATTGTTACAATAAATACGATTCTCCTTCGTAATTGGCGTTTTGGTCTTTTGTTCAACGGAACAATTATGGGATGCTCGGGGGGCAATCTGTTGTTTCAAATTACTATTATGGGATGCTCAGGGGGCAAATAAGTATGCATTTATCCACTGAGCATCCCATAATATCTATTTAAGGTGGCTCAAAACAGTTTCCAGCACTTATATTTGCATGGGTCGTTATAACCATTCTTTATCACTTGATGCTACAATCATGGTATCAAAAAACTGCCCGATCATTGGTGAAGACGTTGGTATCATTTTCGTGACACAATACGTTACCATAGCAACAGTATAACCTCCTAAAAACACCCTTAATTGCAGCTTTAGAGGCTTATAATTCAAAAACGGCATGGTGAAATTTTTTTATATTATCAACTTTTAAACTATTAACTTTTGATAAGCATGATAAAATGCAACTTTTGGCAAAGTTTAAAAAAATATGTACATGAGGTTCAGAGCCAGCTTAAATTTTCGAAAAATTAAGGTGGCAGTGATAAAGAATGGTTATAATGACCCATCCAAATCTAAGTGTTGGAAACTGTTTTGAGCCACCTTAAAACAATGACATTCAAAATGGCCACCGTATCAGTAAAACGTTTTATTCACTTGGACACAAAAAGCATTGAAATTCAATCACATGGTCTCAAGCTCCAGACTGCGACTGTGCACTGAGAGGGCACTCTGGTTTCCTTAGATCCTGCACAATCTTTTTCAGTCACTAAATAGGACTAATGAACAAGCTAAATATTTGCCCACCTGTAATTTTTCAAGTGCTAATGATGCTGACTCGGCCTTGTCGTAGTTCACAAAAGCACAGAATCTTTTTGGGAGAATTCGAACATTGTCCACCCGGCCACAACGGCTGAACAGCTGTAACAAATGCCTCTCACTGACTTCTTCAGGATTAATGTTGCCAACCCACAGCGAACGACAAGGGCCATCATCTACATTGCTGCTATTTTCAACAGCTCTAAATGAAAAAAAAAATTAAATCACACTAATGTAACTCCAATCACACAAGTTGGCTTGAGCAAGTAAAGAACAGATAAGAGGAAAGAACCAAAAAAGCTTAGTACCTTAAGCACCTTTCAACATCAGGATACTGGCGCTATACAAATCTCTTATTATTATTGTTTGAATATAAAAAATTGCGACAGCACATTTCTTAAAAACATTCTAAGACTTGAAAAGCTAAAATTGTTATAATTATTATTATTGTTATTAATAATAATAATAATAATAATTATAATAATTATTATTATTATTATTATTATTATTCATTTTGTTGTATGTTTGCATTAATGTTCAAAACAAGTCAATAACTGAAGTGTTCATAATTTTATAAACACTACATTGTATACATGTAAACAATTTGTTAATCAAAACCTGATACTTCACAGCTGAAACTATTTTTTTGTTTGATCAACCCCTCCGTCCCCCAGTCTGTAGCCTGCATTTTACACTAACCACTCCAATATCCCATTACCTTATATGCCGCTGTTTTTGTCGATCATCTTCTCCATCAGACATGTATACCTCGGTTGATACAGGACAGCTCACTATGGACACGACATAATTTAACAACCAGACTCAGAGAGCTGCTGCAGTAAACTTTCAGTACTTACAAACTAAGGTAGTTGAACATTTCACGTGTGACAAAAAAGTTCACCAACACCAGTGGAAAGTACAGCAACACAGCACAATTACATATGTGCCGATTTTATTAAGAGTAGATGTGCGTGTAGCCTATAAATTATATTAGCCAAAATGTATAACATAATGTACATGTAAAGCAGTTGTAGAGCTTGTAAAGGATTTTGTTTACACAATTCAGTTGTTGCTGTCTTATGCCTTGGAACAATTATTGTTAAGTGTCGTCAGTTTTAACACTTTTCCTCTCACCTTTTCCAGCCAACAGTGCTTCTAATGCTGCCTGAACTGTACCAAATGCCTGAATGGCTACCTCACTTTGACTTTGAGGGAATCCCATTTCCTGACAAAATCACCAATATATACATTTTAGGATAAAATACAGAGATAAAAAATGCTTCGATCTTTCTGAGATCATTTTAAAGTATAGAAATTAAAGTGATTAAAATTTTTACATATATACACGAGCAAATTTAAGACATGAGAATTTGAAAAGTAATAAAAATATGCTCATTGTTTTTCAAATTCTTATGTCTTAATTTTACTCGTATATGCAAAAATTTTGATCGGTGCTTTTTTAAACTTGAAAATGATCTCAAAGAGATCAAAATATTGTCCTTTATCTCTGGTTTTTATCCCAAAATGTGTGTTTCAAAGAAATTTTGTATTAGAATACTAAAAGCGAATATTACAGACAAATTTATATTTAATAATGTTCATTAAAATGACAAGATCTTTAGACACAAATCCAGCATACAGAAGAATCCTACCTTACTGTCACCTCATTATTATGGCCACTTTATTTTGTCTCGGCGAAACGCCCATACATTTTCTCACACGAAAACCAAATTAATGCGGCCACCCCATTAATACAGCACACAGCCACATTCTGAAATCCCAACCTGTATAATCCTTTAATAAAGTTTATAGTTTTACCCCATTGATATGGCCACTCAAAGCAGCCATGTCAATCTTTCAATTGTTCATATTTTACACAGAGATCCAAGGTTCAAGTTTTAAAATTAACCTACATGTACATTCTGGATGTATTTTAAGGAACAGTTGTTTAGAAGAGCAATTTATTGTGATAAACCTCTGAAGAGGACACTAAATTTAGAAAAGTCACAAGGTTTGACCCTACCCTGTGAATACGGCCACCTGTTAATTTGGTCAAATTTTCACGGCCCATTGGTGACTGTATTTTGTTCCATTGTATTAAGAAAAATTTGGGATATTTAGAAAAGTTTTGGCAGCATATATAGAACTTTTATTAAATTTCTTGTAAAATTCCGTGAGGAAAAAGTCAGGCCTAGCTTTGGTGAAATGGCATTACCGGTAACTGATGGTAAATGTTTTTGCCAAGCTGGAGCATACCTCTAACTGCTGTACTCTAACTCTTGCCAGTTCAAACATAGCATCTTCACAATGCTTATCCAGTTTTAACACTTGAGCAAAACTGCTCTCTGCATCTGAATATAACTGAGAAGGAAAACAAACTGTTAGAAAAGATACAACTGTCAATTCCAATAGAATTCTAAACAATTCTGAAAATGGACTTAAGGACTTTCACTGGAAATTGGTTAAAAAGGAAATACCGTATTTATTCACTTATAAGGTGCACTCGGTTATAACATGCACCCTAAACTTTTGAAGACGATTGTGATAAGTAACCAAAATCAAAATTTCACCTAAATACCCTGTTATAAGGCACACCCAGAATTATGCGAAATTTTGTTGAGCACGTTCGCTGTACTTACAACAATTTGCTTCCAAAAGTTACTAATTACAGTGCTTTCATTTTCAAAACAAAAGCAAAAATGTCACACATTACAATCAATAGCAAAGAAGTCACACTTTTTAATTCACTCAAGTCATCTTCTCAGGAAACAGTGTTTTAAGTTATGAATACTAATTGATCCGATTTTACATTTATAAACAATACGTTTATAAATATCTATAGATGTTTCATTCATCAGTTGCAAAACTCATTTCAATCTTCAGGCATTCGTTCAGCGTATCATAAATTTTCAGGCATTATGCCAAGCACTCGTCATCATTCCTATGATCTAAACTTCAAGTTGAAGATCGTAGCAGAAGCGGAATCTGTGAACAACAATCATGAAATTGCTCACAAATACGGCATATCGGAATCGATAATCCGTAAATGGAGAAACCAACAGCATGTCTTGTTCTCCAACGAGTTAAAGATGACTGCCAAATGTGCCTCGATGGGTCGCTACTGAGCCAAAAGATCCAGAAGTTGATCAGCAGTTGGTTGACTGGTTCAGCGATCAAAGAAGCCAAGGGAAAAATTGTTCACATAAAATGACATTGATAAGTGCACTGTTTACCCCTACAACTTGTTTATGTTGGCCTTTTTGCTGTTAACCACTGATCGAACTGTTTTTATATTTGCAGGTCTCGCAGTAAACAGCATCATGATTCGGCTAAAGGCAAAGGAACTCAGCTCAGATCCAGAGTTCAAGGCATCCCCTGGGTGGTACACAAAATGGAAACGTTGCCATGCTACAGTATTTCCATGAGAAGTAAGACGACTTTGGCACAGTGCCTTCCAGCCAACATGGAGGACAAGATAATTGTAGATTTCATTACGAGGCTATGTAGTAATACTTTCGACACCATTATAAAAGTCCCTGAACACCGTTTGAACAGGTTAATACAATTTAGTGCACCGTCACGTTATTCCCTAAGGTGCAATAGGCGCATCATCGTACCCAAATGCAAGACAGATCGTTTTAGGAACACTTTTATTATTAGATCCTGTATAGATAATATATATACGAAGTTTGTTAGTCCTTTTATCTTTTTTTATACTTTCATATTCACTGTATTTAGTTTTTATATACATTTTATTAGTTATATCATATGTAAATACGCAATTCAGCCTTCGGGCTACAATGTATTGCTTATTAAACTATCTATCTATCTATCTATCTATCGAATTCCATCGCTTCATGCTGAGAGCCAGACAGCATTGTGCCTATGAGTCCAGTCAAATCCTGAACATGGATGAAACCCTGATGAGATTTGAGTTGCCAGCCACAAGAACACTGGTTTTCACTGGAAACTGAACAGTGCTGATGTTATCCTGTGGAGGCAATAAACAAAGTTTCACGGTATTCCTAGCATTGAAGGCGGATGGTGAGAAACTTCCACTGAAGGTGATATTCAAAGGTGTTTGTCAGCTACGAATCGAGGTGCCCAGGAGAAAGCAGGTTTTTGTACATAAGAATTGGCCTGGATAGACGAAGGTTTGTTCTTTTTCCTTAATAGCGGCCAATTTTTTGAATGATTTGTACTCAAGTTTGCCGCATTTCATGGTTAGGAATTTGTTCGACTGTTCCTGATGTCAATCATTTCAAGCACATGTTTTTTAGCATGTTTGCTCTTTGCTGAAATTACCTCAGCTTTGTTTACGAACTTGTTCGGCATAGCAGCAATCATCAGAGTTGTTTTTCTTAGCATTTGTACCGGTTTCTTAAATTTGTTGAAAAGTCCATGATTGCAAGTGTGTGCTTTTAGGCTTAGTAACACTCATAAGAAAGTCATGTCTTTAACTGTAGTCTAATAAGAATTTTTTTCTAACTTACAGGAACCAAAGAGTGGATTCGGAAGAATCTTTGATTTACGCCTGGGCATCAAGGACTTCACGTTTGGGATTCCTTCCGCGCACATTTAATAGATGCAGTCAAAGAACTACTTGACAGACGAAACATCGATGTTGCTGTAATTCCCGGTGGCCTCACTCCAATTCTTCAGCCCCTGGATAAGTGCATCAATTAAGCCATTCAAAGCAAAGGTCTGTGCACAGTACGAAGCCTGGATGGTTAACGGCCCATTTACCTACAAGCCTTCTGGAAAGAAGCGAGCGCCCAGTCAAGAGATGGTGTTGCGGTGGATCGATCGAGGATGGAGAGAGATCCCAGTTGATTTGATAACGAGATCGTTCAAGCCCTGTGGCATCAACAATGCACTCAATGGAACTGAAGATGATGCGGTTTGGGAAGACGAGGAGGAAGAAGCAGAAGACACAGAAGAGCCGATTGACAAGTCAAGTTCGAGACAGACAGCGAAGCCGAGGACGACGAGTAACTCAGCTCAGCCAAGCTTTCAAACAAACGGTTCTTTTCAGAGACACCCCCGTTCTTTTTAGAACCAACAAATCAGATAAGGTCAATGATCAACGATGATCTTTTGTTTACTCATTTACCAGTATTTATTTACATCCTCATTTCAGTTTAGCATACACTGTAAGTAATAAGGGAAATTTGGAAAAGTTATATTTTGTTGTGTGAAAATACTTGGTTATAAGACACACCCCGAGTTTTGAGCAGATTTTGACCAAACAAGCATACTTTCTTGTAAAAAATAGTACACCTTATAAGTGAATAAATATGGTATCTAAGATTCAAATTTCCCAACACATGTAGATCTGAAGACATTTTAACTACAGTATATCCAAAATGCATTTCTGCAAATAAATTTATTCTGAACTGCGAAGATATGAAGACATAGATGATCATCGCAGTTATATAAACAACTTACAGTACCGCTCAAATGTAAGTTACCACCTCTCGTCTCGTTTCTCGCGAGACGAGTCTCGTTTCTCGCGAGACGAGTCTCGTTTCCTGCGAGACGAGTCTCGTTTCTCGCGAGAAGGTTCTCGTTTCTCTCGAGAATCACTGAGGCGTTTAGTATGGAATATATTACTCGTAAGAAGCCGGTTCCCACGTAAAAGAGGTCGCTACCAAAGTGTTGGAATCGACCGACGAGACGATTAAAAAAAAGGCACTTCACGACAATCGTTGGCGAGCTTGAAAATTATTTCGATATGTCCGGTTTTATTTGGCACAATGGGATGATTCAAACGCTGTCCAAATTTACAGAAAGAGTGTTTTATCGAAGTTCTTACGATGTGCCGTTAACATTCATTTAATTTTTGACAGGGAAAAATTTGCTCTCGGCCCAAGCTCGCAAGACAACATCGAGAAAGCTCTTTGAAATTTCACGGCATGCCGGCGAGCTTCGAAAAGTATTCGATATCTCTGGTTCTATTTGGCACAATTGAATGATTCAGACGCTGAAATAGTCCAAATTTACAGAAAAAAGTGTTTTATCGAAGTCTTAAGATGCGCCGTTAACATTCATTTAATTTTTGACAGGGAAAAGTTTGCTCTCGGCGCGAGCTGCAAGACAATTGAGAAAGCTCTGAAATTTCACGGCATGCTGGCGAGCTTCGAAAAGTATTCGATTTCTCCGGTTCTATTTGGCACAATTAGATGATTCAAACGCTGAAATAGTCCAAATTTACAGAAAAGGTGTTTTATCGAAGTCTTACGATGCGCCGTAAACATTCATTTAATTTTTGACAGGGAAAAGTTTGCATGCCCTCTGCACGCGCTGGCAAGACAATTGAGAAAGTTCTTTGAAATTTCACGGCATGCCGGCGACCTTTGAAAAGTTTTCGATTTCTTTGGTTCTATTTGGCACAATTGGATGATTCAAACGCTGAAATAGTCCAAATTTACAGAAACGGTGTTTTATCGAAGTTTTTACGATGCGCCGTAAACATTCATTTAATTTTTGACAGGGAAAAGTTTGCCCTCGGCCCGAGCTCGCAAGACAACATCGAGAAAGCTCTTTGAAATTTCACGGCATGCCGGCGACCTTTGAAAGGTTTTCGATTTCTCTGGCGAATAAAAAGTTATCGTAGATAACGTGTTCGAAGCGTGGCTTCGCATGTGAATACGCGACCCAAATAATTATAAATCAAAGCTTTGTGTTCAAAAGCGTTGTGGCTTTACTTTGCGAATAAAAAGTTAACATAGATAACGTGTTCGAAGCGTGGCTTCGCATGTGAATATGCGACCCAAATAATTATAAATCGAGGCTTCGTGTTCAAAGGCGTTGTGGCTTCACTTTGTGAATAAAAAGTTATTGTAGATTACGTGTTCGAAGCGTGACTTCGCATGTGTGAATAATAGAACCAAATACAAAGTAAATCGAGGCTTCGTGTTCAAAAGCGTTGTGACTTCACTTTGTGAATAAAAAGTTAACGTAGATTACGTGTTCGAAGCGTGGCTTCGTATGTGAATACGCGACCCAAATAACTATAAATCGAGGCTTTGTGTTCAACAACCGAAGCGGTACTTGCAGTGCACTCGCGAGAAATTTCTCGTTTCCTGCGAGACGAGTCTCGTTTCTCGCGAGACGAGTCTCGTTTCTCGCGAGGCGAGTCTCGTTTCTCGCGAGACGAGTCTCGTTTCTCGCGAGACGGTGGTAACTTACATTTGAGCGGTACTGTAAGCAGCTGTGAAATTAAAGCCTGAAAAAAAATCAGGCCTGAACAGGATTCAAACCCATGACCTCTGTGATACCGGTGCAAGAATAACGTGCAAGAATGAAAACTAATATTCATTTTTTTGCACAAAAGATGGACTATTTTTATTTTTTATTTTCTCAGTCAGCTTTATTAGATTGCAATAAAAAGCACCTTTAATCCTGCCAAGGCTCTGCCTCTTCTAAAGTATCCTTTGGGCCAATCAGGTGCGAGTGAGATAGCAACATCAGCATCCTGAAGAGCTTTTTCATATTGACCCATTCGATCAAAACAGTATGAACGGTTCCCAAAAAATCTACAAAGAGAATAGCAACTTTTTTTGGACATGAGTGATACAGAAATGTGATATTTTTTCTAAGGCTCTTTTATAGGAAAACCAGCTTACCCTAATAAGTCTTGAATCTTTCTTGTTTCATGTATATGGGGTAATTGATCAAGAGTGAGGTCAAGATGGGTGGATATTGGCCAAGTTCTTTTTTGCATGTTTATGGACTAACATGGGGTCGAGGTCCAGAAACTTGCAAAACAGAAAGAGGCCAATATACAGGCATCTTGACTGAGCAAGCTTGGTCAACAAAGGATTTTTCTATGGCTTTCCAGGATTTTTTCTTGTGCAACATGGCAGGCAAGATAGCACCATCTTGTCCGCTCAGGTAGCCAATCACAGAGCAGGATCTGGTTCATCTTGCCCGCTTACAGAGCTAGCCACAATTATAATAAGATTGCTTAATGCAATATTCTGAAAGTCCCTTTCCCAGATGCTACTATCTGTATCACCAGTAGGTTTCCATACCCCTCAGGCCTCCCCTGGATATTTGTACTTGTTAGGCTTGAAATATTGATGTAATGAAAGGAAACTATGAGGGCAACAAACAAACCTGAAGTCCTTTGCATCCAGGTTGATAGCTTGAGTGAACAAGTCAACGGCAGCCTGATAGTTACCAAGGTTAGCCATCTCATTTCCTTTTACTGTGGATCAGACAGAAATTTCAATTTCAGATATTTCAAGTGGACATTCTGTAATCATAAAGTAAACTACAGAAGCTTGTAAATAAACACAGTTCTGGAAACACTGGAAGTTTTTGTTTATTATCCTCCCAATGAGTTAATATAATCAAATGATAGAATGCGAAACAAATGAAAATCTAAAACCAGCTATGGTTTCCAATCTTAATGCTCCACCTTTTGAATGCAGATTTTTTGGGTGGTAATCTTTGGTGAAGATTGGTTTGGCCGTAAATGTAACAGAAAATCGTATTTCTGATCGCCAAATCCGGCTTAAGCTTGGTTAAAAGGCATGTTACCTTACAACTCTACTTGGCCAGGGAGGGCTTTAGGAAACTCATGAATAATTTTGCTCATTCAACTCTTACTACTTTTGTTAACAATTTTTATTCAGTCAAAATGATCGTGAGAGCCACATCTGTAAGTACCAACCTGCTACTTGTCTGCTACGTAGTATCACAGGATCTATCTGTTCTGTCGATGTCTGTTGGCTGGAGCTGTTTTTAACATTCTGTGTACTCTGAGCAGTAGTAACAGGAGTATTATTTTTTACTGTTGTAGAGGCGGTGGTAGGAGCTGATGCTGGATTACGACCAGCGGCTCTTGCAAAGAAAGCACTGGAAGTATCCCATGTAGGCTCCTAGGAAAAAACAAAAACTTTAATCATTAATAAATGGTGATAGAACTTAGCACAGTTTGCCTATTCACCCTTGCAAGTATCAATCTTTTTCGGCAAGTATAACTGATGTTTGGGATGCATTCCTTAAGGCAGTAGGACCATGTTTCATGATCACACCACAACACTAAGCTTTCTGTGTGCAAATTATCAACATGGTGCAACCAAATTGGAAAACAAGGTTTATTTAGTGCCATTACTAAGGTAGATGTACAGTAAAGGACAGCAGTCAATGTCCTATACGTACAGTTCACTGCATACCGTGGGGTACTATGTTTCTAGTCTTTGGCTAGAGAATCAATCAGATTTGTACAAGTAAATTTTACAACACATCACAAGAAGCGTACACTACTCACAAATGTCAATTACACAGTATGTTACATTGTCTAACCTCTCCACCGGATAAATCATCATCTTCATGCCTGAGAAAAAATTGTGCAATTAATAGTTTAACCCCACTGTACATGTAGTTCTGGGGTGGATATGGGGGGGGGAGGGGTTGATTGAACCCTTTAAATTAAAACAGCTCACATAAAAAAAATGTAAAAACATTAAACAAATACAGTCAATCATAGATGCCGTTCTAACTTTAGAAAACAGGATATTAAAACATGCTGACTTTGCCTCAGAATGGCAAAAATCGCATTTCTGAGGACTTGAATTTTCAAAATTTTCCGGGGGGGATGCCCCTATGGGGATGCCGCGCCTTTCATTGAACCCCCTTTCCTAAAAACCTGGATCCGCGCCAGCAGTTTAGTGAAAGTGGTAAGATTAAAAGCACTTGATACCTCTGATTGTGTTATGTATAATTTCAGCCTGGATGAAACTGACCAAAAGTATTAAATTTTGGCAGAATGATGTGATATACAAGTGGAAATACCTATAGCAATGATATCTTCACTTGTACTATCTACAACATCGGCCAATGCTTGATGGCATTTACTCCAGGGTTTGAATTCCAGCCTGTTAGTTCTAAAAACAACTCTCAAACTTTCCTTGCTCAGAAAATTTACATGTTTGCTTATTAAATTTTACTTCTTTTGTCACACTTCAAATCAAAATTCAATCAGCATAAAGCTTGCTTGGGTCCTAACCAATTGATAAGAAAACATTACAAGCACAACAGGAAAATCTAAGTCAGTTAGAGTTACATTTCCTAAGCAACTAACAGTGACTTTTCTGGAGGCCTGTAATATACAGCTATCATGTCCAGAAAAATTGACGTACAAAGATACCCAAATTATGTCACTGTACGACATGAACATGTGAACGAAACATTGATCACATGCAATAGGTTAATGTTGAAAGTGCTCAGCTTACCTTTTAGATGAATTTTGTTCCATTTTTCCTGATTGTTGTAAGTTTGTGTTGTTATTCACAGACTGTTCTTTAAGACCAATTGATAGTTTTGTATTGTTATTTACAGTTTTACTTGTTGTATTTCGTTTTTTATCCACATCTTTTGCTGGCACTTTACTACTAGCAGGAATATTTTCGTTTTTATTATTATTCTTTTGCTGAAAGAAAAAAAAACAGACATTAATTTATGCAAAGAACATATCTTGCATATTAAATGGAACACATACAATATGTCGTTATGTACAAAAGGGCTGACTGTGTACCTGTATATTTTCTTTTTCATCTTTTCCTTTCTTCTCCCGTTCTTTTTCTTTCTTTCGTTCTTTGTTTCTCTGTCACAAAAAGGATGTACCAATTGTCATTCAAAACCCCCATATGCACACACTGAATATGGGTTATTATCGACAAGCATGAGGTCATCTTACTTCATATATCATTCTGGTTTGTTTTTCACATGTTTATGGACGAGACAAAATCGAGGTCCATAAACCGCCGCCCAGTTAGCTCAGTTGGGAGAGTGCCGGTCTGCTGAGCGGGAGGCCGTGAGTTCGAATCCCGGCCAGACCAATACTCAGGGTCTTAAAATAACTGAGGAGAAAGTGCTGTCTTTGTAATGACATCTGCAAATGATTAGACTTTCAAGTCTTCTCGGTTAAGGACTATCTTCGTAACTTACATCATCACTCATCATGGGTTGGGAGGGTTGAGTGGGCTCATAAATGGACTGATAGCGGCTACCTTCGGCGCCTTAGTATGCTGATGTCCGAGCCCACTGTAAAAAGCAATGTAAAGAGGAAATGTATGTTTGTCCTCTCAATCGCGACATTACACATTAAACATGCAAAAAAAGGTGAGAGGCCAATATCTAGCCATTACTTCTATTTACGTTTTACATGGACAAGAAGATTAAAAGGAAAAATACAGATATGCCCTGTGGATAATTCCTGGGTAGTAAAGTGTCAAATGAAGATCACACCTTCTTTTTTGCTCTCCTCTTTTCTGCTTTTTTCCTGTCTCTTTCTTCTTCCTCTATAAGTTCTTTAGCATTTTTCATAGCTTCCTGCAGAGTATCAAGGACAATACATGTAAGTGACCATTGACTACATCTATTAAAGGAGAATTGATGCACGCCTGTTCTAGAGGAGCAATGTGTCATATTACAGTAACAACTAATTAACAGAACAAAGTGGCTGTGAGCCACTGAGCTTGAATAATGATTTATGAAAGGCGAAAATGGAGTTTTTGTATTAATTAAATAATGCGAGTCCATTCATATGTCCGGATGTAGTTGTTTGAAATTATATCAAGTTGTACTGTCATTCTCTCGCTACTCCAGCTCCATTGAGTGATGAATGATATGATGCCATTGTCAAACATCCAAACAGATCCATGAATGTATGAATGAGAAACATTAGCAGAATGACAAAAATTCACCTCCGCTTGAACCAGCTCAACAACAACTTATTAATTTTGAAGGATAACCTGGAACCAGCCATCAACTTGTGGGACTTTTGCTCAACCTTTCACACGAGGCCTGCTGTTCTAACAACCCAGCGTTTTTGTCATAAGCTATATAATGAATATGTTCACTGAATTTATATCAGATGGGGTACTCTGAAACTGTAGAGATTTTTAGACGCCACTCAAGACTCTCCTTTTTATTTGAGCTTATAACTTAGGACGCACTATTTTATAAGTAGTTTTGAATTCATTTTTTATGTTTCATTAGTGTAAGCAGTGCCTTGGAATCTTGTAGAAAAGGCACTACATGTATATAAATATAGATTTTGGTCTTAAATAGGGTTCACAAGGGTTTTGGGAAGTGGACCACAAACCCCAACCCAATCTTTCTGGGAGTAGCCCTAGCCGGGATGAAGCCTCAAACTTTCACTGATCATCAAGAACGCAAAGTCAAAGCAAAGAGACAGTGACTGCCATAATTAACTCACCGCCTCTGATAAGTTATGTGCTGGTCGGCCAACTGAAGAAAAATAATCTACATTAATTAACAATACAATCAAGCAAAGTAAGATCACATAACTGAAAGAACGTTAAAGTGCACCTAACCCCAAAATATTTTTTTCGCTAAAATAACTCTTTGCACCTGTTTGAAACGCATTGCGCCTTTTTGCCCTTTTCTAGCCCTAATCTTGACTTTTTACAGGCGGTAAAAGTTAAGAAATCTGGCCATCGTCTGTTCCACGACCGAGCAAGTAAGGGGAATGGGTTTATTCCTGGGTTGATGTCACAAATTTCTTTGCATGCACGTTTACAAAGACTTAATACGATGGAAATCAGTCTGTGATGTCAACCCAGGAATAGACCCATGCCCCTTACTAGCTTGGTCGTGCAACAGATGATGGCTAGATTTCGTAACTTTTACAGCCTATAAAAAAGTAAAGATTTAGTTTCAAAAGGCGCACTGCATTTCAAACAGGTGCAAAGATTTATTTAAGTGAAAAAAATATTTTGGGGTTAGGTGCACTTTAAGGTTGTATGAGGTAACCCATTGATCAGCGCAGAACAAAGATGGAAATTACGGATTACAACTTCAAGCAAATCAAATCCCATTAGGTGACAAATGAAGCCCAAAGCCCTATAACAATTAACAAAGTAGAACACAACAATGCAGGGATCATGTGTACCAAAGGTGTCTACAGCCGAGTGTCAATAATCGATATCCTTGATAGACACTCGATCGATACTCAATTGACACTCCATCAAAATCTCGGTCAACAGTCGGTTGAGAGTCACTTATTTTGTATAAGAGTCGGTTAACGCTCGGCCAACTATCAACCGACTGTTGATCAAGTATCAACCGAGTGTTGAGCGAATATCGATCGGGTTGTTGATCCAGTAAGATGTCAATCAAGATGTCCATAGAGGGTATCGATCAACACTCGACCTTGCATTCCTTTAGTACACATGTAAACACTCAAGGCAGACAAAGATAATAGGCCATTTCCGAATTACCTTTAGCCTCTTTCTCAAAGCGAGTCTTGGTGCTCATCCTTTCATATGAAAATGAGATTTCATTCACATGCAAATTAAACTCATTTTCATATGAATGGTTGTGCACCAGGCCTCGCTTTGAAAGAGAGGCTTTAGGTAACTCGGAAATGGTCTATTTATTAACAATTATTGGACAAGGTTGAGCAAAGTATTGTCAGTGATTAGGGACACTGACAAGTCACAATACTTTGTGATAACCAAATTCAATAACTGTTTTAATTATCATTCGATTATCAAATTTGTTTTCAATTATAATAAATCATTTTTTGGCAGTTCAAAGAAGGGATCTGCCATTCTTCACTAAAGAGTGTATGAGCAGAACATAATTTGCAGCAAAACACAATTTAGACAGTACTACGCATATGTGCAGACATTATTTGCAGGCAGTCATTTGTAGGGCACATGGTGGGTTCTTGGCCATTAAATGAGAAGGAAGAAAAAGATACTTTAAATGGCATGAAAATATGCTTGGATATTTGGTGGCTATTGTGTTTATTCTCCTTCAAATATTTTTGCAACTGAATGAACATGCAGGATCTTTTGAAAACCGCGTATACCACCAGGATATTCCTCAGTTTTAGCTGGGCATATTCAGTCATGTGATGCATTTAACCCAATAATTGCATGCAAGCAAAAATATTTGACGGATTGGAATCACTGTTATTAGATTACATTTAAGTAGATTATAAACAGATCCCTGTTCCAACACAAAATAATATAGGAAGTGGAAATATGTGAAGCATGGTACCTTTTTCTGTGGGTTTTCTCTCATATTTTTTCCTAAAACTGCGTGCTATACTTTGAAGAATTTCGTCATCCAGTTCGTCATCATCATCATCGTCGTCGTCATCGTCACTATAATAACTGTTGTCCGAGTCATACATTCCAGGGCAGCAACCATACATTCCTAAAAGAACAAGAACAAAATGTTTATACAGATGATGTGGCAGCCAAAGTGGGCAACACATCATGTTCAATTCACTGATCAACAGAATTACTGGAAAATCAGTTTGTTGTGATTAGATTTAGTGATTACTTTTGGTTCACAATGGCCATTACAGTACAGGCAATTACATGAGGTTGAGTTGTCCAGCTCCATAATCAGCTGTTCTGCAGCAAGTGTCTATCTCCACAGTCATTGCACAAATTTAAATGAAAGCCATCAAGTTGTCAAAAAAAATGTCTTGACACAGTTGTCAAAATTAATCAGATACTATACCAAGAGGTGAGCCCAAAAGTATGGGGACTGTAATCAGAACTGTCAATTTAACATTTATAATACGTACCATTTCGGTGGAAGAAGATGTGAGCAAAGAGGTCAAACATATCTGCCTGCAAGTTAGGAAGAAATGAAAAAACTGTCAATGGCCATCATCAAACATAAATTCTAGAATTACAGCATCTCTGAAAGAAGCTAATACATTATAGTAAAACATCAAGAGATCACTTATTAAGTTTGGAAAATACAATTCAATGTACAGACATGTATTAAATAGTGTACATGTACATACAGGGGACAAGTTGATTTCATCGTCAGAGTCTTCACTTGTTAACCGCTTGTATGCAGAAGACACTTCTTGGAATTTCTACAAGAGAAAAAGGTTTGTCATTGCATTCTGGTTATTACAGGCTCCATTTTCATGACCAGTGGTATTTTACAGAAGTGTTTGTTTTTCTATTCCATACACATGCTTTCTGTCTCTTCCTGCTTGCTTTCATGAGGCTGGAGAGATAACTGCAGGAGTGGATAGAGAGATAAACTGTACATAGTAATTAAAAATTAAAAAATAAAATGTCTTTGACCAGGAGGCAACCTCACCATTCTCAGGTGGTTTTTAAGCTAGCCCTGAGTAAAAATTATAGATATACATGTACATGTACAGTAGCTAAAATTTGTCTAAAATGAATGTAGCCAAGTCTAGTATGTTTACGATCATTGGTTGCTCACAAAGGCTGACATCCCTTGGGAAATTTAGCCAGCTACAAATCTGTGATGAGTTCCTTGGTAGAGTAGATTATTACAAATACTTGTGGGTTACTATAAATGGAACCCTAACTTGGAGTGGTCATGTTGACAACATTTCCTTCAAGTAAATCAACGACTTGGCATTCTCAGAAAGATCAAGCATCTATTGCCAATACACACCAGAGAACTCGCCTCTCTTGGATTATAGTGACATTGTGTGGGGAGATAAGCACAACAAAACTCTAAATGAATAGCTAATTAATAGTCCAATTATTGCAAAACATACTGTACATGTATCTGGGCAGCATGACCTGGTACTTGGAATACACAGTTCCTAACAGTTTACCTTGGTAGCTTCTTGGCTGTTATTGTGCTTATCAGGGTGCCATTTCAGTGCAAGACGTTTGTAACTGGACCTAATTTCTTCATGACTGGCTCCTGAAAAAAAAAGGTTCATGTATAAGATGTTATCCTACAATGTACAGTGCTAGCACTCAAACCTGTATGACTAAGCCGAGAGTCCCAAGTGTTTACTATTTTCTGCCCATATAACAAAGTGAAACCCAGTTAAATAAGCCAGACGCCTAGAAGGCTGCTTTCCATATGATTGTTATGATCACTAAAATAAGTGCTACAATCCCTTAATAAAAGGTTGGGTGATTAAATACAATCACAAATACCTCTTTAGTGATTGTGTATGTGGAGATCTTACAGTATCAATCATAGCGATCATACAGAAACCACTTTCCATAGTTGCAATGAAACATATTTCGGAATGTGCAGTGCATTGTTTTTGATCCAGGTCCTTTTGGGCATTACCCTATTCTGCAGCAATCATGCGCAATCATATGGAAACTGGTGGCCACAAGGACTGCTCAACATTTTCTGGAGTGATCACAACACTCAGTGATTGTAGCAATCATAACACTTATATGAAAACCAGCCTTGATGCCCCAGCCACACTGAACAGGTACCTACTTCTACATGGATAAGAGATAACATATCATTGAGCCAAAAGAAAGCTGCTGTAGTCAATATATAGAGAAGACATGATTGAATCCAAATTGATCATCATTGTAAGATCATGATTGATAAAAAGTTGTCAGAAAAACAAAACAAATCAAAATTTGCACAAGCAAGATTTAAAACACATAAAGTACTTTGAAATTTTCCTCCTGTTGTCATTTCCTTAGTTGATATGAAAGTTTGTTAAGTAAACATATTGCGGTTAAGGCTTCAAACAAATTATAATGTCTATAATCAAACGCGTATCTACTGTCAATGATTTGAGGCAATATTGACAACATTCCCATACTTCCTGTTTAACAATAACAATAGTTTGCTAATCTACTCGGAAAAACACCTAAACACAGAGCAAAATTATCAACCACCGAAATTCAGAGGACAAAATTTTTACTACATTGATAGCATGGCATTAAAGAACACGTTTTTAGTTTATATTACTACTGAACGAACAGAAACAACTATGATTCTAATTTACGTCACGCAATTGAAGATCGAATGAACACGGGTCCAGAATCGAATTCAACACAACACGCTTTTAACAAAAGCCCCGAGGACACAACTGAGAGATATGAGTAGTTTTGAAACTAAGTGTCAGTTTAAAAAACAAGATTGCAGATTATTCTTAATGACAAAATATTTTAGCTTCCTGGAGAGCTGTTGATCGCGAAATATAAACTTGCATTTCAACAAGTGTCTGTTTCAAGATGGAAACAAATTTACTACATTCGAACAGACGGTTTAGACAAGAAAATACAAACCAAACGGAAGCTCTAAGATAGAGAAAGCTTCGCCTTTCGTAAGGCCCATTTTCAAGCTTCTAAAAAGACGTCGCTCAGAGTTTTGCTGCTAAGAAATACGCCATGTTTCAGAATTTTCACGTGTAAGATTTTGGCGCGAATGTAGAATTCTGGGAAATTTAAAGTCTCGTGACTCTGAGTCACGTGTTATTGTGACCAGCGGTTAACTACAGTAGTGCCAGTGACTCTCCCAAAACACTGACACAAAACAGTATTTTTTGGTTGGTTATAATTCCATTTCCTCAAAGAAATTTTCGCTCGAAATATGGCTTCACTGCACTTGCCTTTGAATTTCGTTCTTTGCTAGGAACGCACTGATGCATTTGAAGTAGACTTTTTAGCCTTTGGCATGAAACTGGAGTCGATATGATTTGAAATACTTGTATAATAACTCAGTGAGATAATTTGCCAAACTGCTTGTAATTACTAATTGCTTCGTGGTCGAGAGTAACTGAGATGGTTCATGCTATGGCTGAAACAAAATCGGGACCACTGTCACCAAAGAAGCCGGTGAAAGAGAAAATCGTGGCAATCTACGATGATTTTTTCAAGGTTAGTTTATATATAATAACATGTATTTTTCGTGAATGATATATGCAGTCGATAATCAGCTCATATTTTACTACTTGCTAAAATTAAAGTTGTAATCACACTTGTAAGATATGTACATGATTTTCTGATTACTTTGTTTCAAGCTCAAGTGTGCTAATCATGACTTATAACACCATGCAGTACAGCTCAACTCGAAATGTTTACATTGTCTGCATATATATTTTCAGCTAACCTTTTTGTATTAATACTTTTTGTAACCTTTTGTATTAATACTACATTAATACATTTTTTGAGAGGGGAGGCATCAAGTGGATTTTGAGAGTCACTTGCCTGAATGGCACATGCTGTTAAAATCTAGCTTCCAACACTGAGCTATTTTGATAATTCTATGAAGAGTAGAAGGGTAGGGTAAGGCTGTTGTATCTTTGTTACTCTAACTGTACATATGTACTTACTTGTTTCTTGTAGGGAGATGATCCATCTCGTGAAAGTCCAAATTTCTGGCATGAATTTTTTCTCTTGAGGGTAAGTTGCGTCTGTTACATACATGTACAGTACAGATGGTACAACTGTTTGCTCTACTAAATGGTACCTGTGAGGGGGTTACTTCTGTTTTTGTAACCCTGACCCTGTTTAAGGATTGAGGTCATGAAAAATGACATCCTACATGTATTTAAGTCCCAAACCCGAAAAATGACAACTTATAGAAGGGAAAATCAAAACCTAAGAATAGCATGGACAGGTCAGCTTAATTCCTTTCTGTAACATTGGGATTTAACTGATCTAACAGATCATTATTTTTCATTTAACTAGGCATTTAATCACTGCAATTTTAGCTTATACAATCTAGGTACCACATCTAAGGAACACATCGGGAACACAATGCCAATAGGGGCAAAAATGATGCCTTATTTAAGGATTGAGACCCTCAAAAACCCTACCCTATCCCAGAGCACATACCTAGATAGCCCTGTATACACCATGTATATAAGGAGTACCCCATCCCCTCCCCGGGTAGATGGTACATCTACCAGTTGTCATGAATTGGATGCGAGTCTCATGCCTCTAGGGTCAAAAGCGACCTCTTGAGACTAGGAACAGGTACTGTTCCTAACTTCTTGAAAATCTTTGAAACCTCCTTGGAAATCTTCAAATATCCTGGTAATCACAGGTAAAAACCTAACATCTCTGACTCAAAAAAAGTTGCCAGGTTTAAATAGAAATGGTCTGTTATGACATATATCTTCCAGTGAAATTTCATCTGGTGAAATTTCATCTGGTGATTGATGTCTTTTACCTGATGAAATGAAATTAGCTGATAATGGTATTGCGGTCTTAGCTATATTAAACCGCGCAGCCGTAGGCTGGGCGGTTTCTTGCTTTGCACTCGGTTTATTATTATTATTTTTTTTTTGGTTTTGTCGGGGAGCAGACCCAAACTCCCACTCACGGCCAATTGTCTTCACCGGATGATGTCATCATCAGCCAATTGCAGGCCATTTCTCAGCTCTTTTCGTCATATCCCCCCCTCAGGAGGGTTTTGTCAAGTTAGCGAATTAACTGTTACACAAAAAAATGGCGGCCAAAGGGAGAAAATGTTAATTTGGTCCAACTTGGGCCAAAATCCTTTGGCGATGGGCGTCAGGACATTTGCAAGGATAAAGCATCTATTTGGGACCAGCTGCTGGCTAGTAAGGCTGAAATTATCCAGAGTTAAGCTGTATTTTCGTTTTGCGTGTAAAACAGAACATTTTGTAATCTGGAATGTTTGCATTGTTTCTGTTCACTTTCAAAGGGAATATTCAATGCGCTAAAAAGGTATTACGTCTGGCCATGGAATATGCTGAAGGTGATAAATGTAAGATCGTGTATAGTTCGCCAGAAGCAATGGTGGAATTTTCTGGGGGGAAAAAGTTAAAACTTAGCCTTAGTGCTCGTCAAAAACCCATATGTAAAATTTATATTGAAAGGTCAAGGTATTTTTTCATTAGACGTAAACAAAATTATCCGATTACAAGTCAGGCTAAACTCGCGCTATGCAAGGAATGTAATCAGATACTCCTTTTTTCGTATATTTGCTGAAGGGCAGGAGAGTCACGTTTCGCAGACAAACCGCGTTTTTTTAAAGCGCGGTTTACAACCGCACCGTGGTTCTTGTTAATAGTGATATGACTACTGTGTACCAGCCCTGCATACATAAGCAGTTCCTTGGTTAGCTTGTTATACATCTAGGTAAAAGCAATTTGATAAAGCAGTTTTTTCATCTTTTCAGGTCAATGCTATATACTTGGAACAGTGTATTGATAAGCTCAGCGAAGAGGAACTTATGGACATTAAGGTACAAATTACAAGGAAAATAACTGCAATAAAAGCGTCAGTCTTTGGAGAATGGCTAAACAAAATTTGCTAAAAATTCCAGTTGTGGTTGCAGGGCTCAAAATAACGGCCGGTCACCGGACAATGTCCGGCCAAGATGACTATTTGTCCGGACAAAATTATGGTTTGGCAGTTATTTTGACCAGTCAAGTACGCGGTTTCCAAATAATTCACTAGAAATTTTTTTTTCCTTTATTTCCGGAAAATATAAACAGTGAGATAATAAAAATATCTCAGCGGCTTGTAGTTACAAAATAGGCGAATACCGAGGAGACGGTTATGATCGTCGGCTTCGTGAATGCTGTGGCGTCTAAAGCGGCTCGCTAAAATAACACAGGAAACATCAACCTCTGTAAATACGTTAAACAAACTAGACAACAATGAACATCGCATCAATCAACGTCGCAGTTACAGATTTAATTGTCCTTGTTAGCGTTTCTTCAGTTTATTTCCTACATGCTGACCGAGCATGCTGAGCGGCGGAAGGCAGCGATCTTTCACTTGTAGCACGAGCCTATGCAGCCCTATTAGTGCTTGGTAGAAACTCGAAGTGTTTACAACCAAAATCGCATTCAGCGTAAGTGGTAAGTTAATATACAATTATATGCAGGGTAACTATGATAAAATGAGCATTTCTAATAAAATAATATAGCGAGTTTTTATTGTTGTTAACCCAGGCAAGTTTCATGTCAATTAGAATTAATGCAGTCTGTGGAAATGAAAATCAAACATATTTAAGTGATACTTTTAGCGATTAAAACTTTTATCCTCTTTAACACATTTTTGTGCATATGAGGCAATATTTTTGGCTTAATAGGGAAATTCTTCAAAATAAGCATTTTCAATATTTTGACCGGTCAAAAACAAGACATGACCGAGCTAAAATTGGTTTGGCCGGTCAACATGACCGGCCACCGTTCAAAAATTATTTTGAGCCCTGGGTTGGACGTTAAAATTGTTCTGCTAATGTTTAAATCATCAATAATCAATGGTACAGGTAAACATCATTGTACAATGGTTCATTAACACAATAGATTCTACCTTGTGTCAATAACATCCAGTCATCAACATCCCGGGCATATTGAATTGTCAGATGGCTCCCAACTTAACTCGACCATTTGTGTCTTATCGACCTTGACAATATCAAGCCTCACACTAGAAGCTAGGGAAGAATGTACAGGCCATAAAAATCCTAGGTTTTTACAACTATAGCGACGAACCCAAGATCGAAGAACTGCTCGATGTCCGACCTCTGCACAAGTGTGCAAACTGCTTTCAGCTTTTTCTTGCTTCTGGACAAGTGTCATTGGGATATAGGTATTGAATGGAGAGCCCTGGTTGCTCTCTCCTAAGTATGCTGTACTGCGAATCCCTCCAAAAACACATCTTCCTTGCATTCTGCAAAGATTTTGAATCACATTGTCACCTGTTTGCATACACTATTCTTAGAAGAAAAACATTTTTAGTCCTTCGATGATGTCACAGGCCAACTCGCCCCATTCTTCACTAAATTTGCTCAGTCATGGCTGCAGAAAGGGCTAATTTTACGGACTTTGAAAATTCGTAGAAAATTAACCAAAATAGCTACGATAATTTTTTCGCAGTGGTGATCAGGAAAATAAGGAGATTTATATATTTAAGCGAAAAAAATTGGGGGGTTAGTTTCACTTTAATGTATCCATACTTGTAAACTACATGCAGTTAAATAACTATTTCCCTCAATCTACGTTAGGAGAACATAAACCTTCTATTTGCTCAGTGCTGTATTGCATTGCGAGGAGACCATCAAATAAAACTAGTCAATGCACTGCAGGTATGTGATGAATATGTAATTAATTTCTTTTTATATAGTAAATCTGTCAGTAACGTTTCTTAAAATTAACATGTGATGTCAAGGAAACAGCAGCTGTACATATGTAAATCTTACACTGCTCATCGGAATATTTGAATTAAATCTGTATTGACGAGACCAATCTGAGTGTGGCTCATGACAAGCGTTATTTGACCCCTAAAAGATACCTCTAGAAATAGTGGTGTTTTGTCATGAACACCCAAGTGAGACCAGAATGGATCTTGTTTTAATTTATACCCCTGAAAGAGATGACGAGCATCCTTAACCTTTCCATATTTGAGGCCCCTCTCGGATTTTGACCTCCTAACACCACATTGCTTCACATTGGTTGTTCCTTGAAATGAACAATGATGTAACATTATTGCTGTTAGTTATAATTAGAAGGCAAGAAATTATGTAGAGGCCCTTCTAGAGAGTTTAACCCCTTAAATCCCAGCAGTGTTCAAACTCTAATTTCTCATGACTTCCCCGGTGACTTACTAATGAGTTATTTGCTGTGGTATTAAATTTCAGACGCTGTGTGCATTAGTCCGCGCTGTTTACCGAAAGAGGTTAGGGGATCATGGGTTTGACGTCATTAACATTTTGATTGGTTTTGATGCTGCCGAAGCACAGATGCAGGTATTTTTCTTCCATTAAAAATGACACACATGTATTAATTACTAAATTTAATTTAAATAGATTTACTACAATGTAGTTAACAAAATAAAATCTAACTCATTTTTAATACATTTTAATTTTATTATCACCTCTGTACTGTGGTGACTAATTAAATATAAATGTCTTCTTTTTAGGGACTGTTAGAGAGTTTGCACACATTTCTAGTTGGGGATTATCCAGGTAGGATGTCATATGTCAGAGATATACAAGTGTACAGGCTGTATATGTTGTAGGTCAATTTGTTTCAAACTAGGTTAATTTGATCTCAACCTAGGTCGGTTTGCTGATGTCTGTCTGTCTGTTTTTTTTGGCTGTGTTGAGATCTCTTGCACCTGACATTTTTTTAAAAATATAGTGAAAGCTCCCGTAAGCGACCATCCAAAATGTCAAGCCTAGGCAGTCGCTTATGGGAGGTCGTCACTTACGAGAGCTTCCGTTAAACTTTTGACAGCTGTAATACAATACTTATTGTATCATTTACAGCTGTACTTAAGACCACAAAATTTCTCATTATATGTTAAATAATGATGTGTTCTAACATTTATACATGTGTATATTTTACATGTATATCTGGAGCTTTGTTGTCAAGAGCTTTTATGTTTATATATTAAGTACTTTGGACATTTTCAGATTCCCCAAAAAGCATCTTCAAGATGGGCCATTCTTACCACTGCCCACTTTGAGTTTTTTACTCAAATTTCTGAGCATTTCCGTGCATATTTTGAGCTCAATTGACCCAGTAACTCTGATCTAGTTATCTTAGAAAGATCTTTTCCTCCTGGAAAACTTGAGTATAAGTGATGCCCATTTTGGCTCAAGGTGATGACGTCAAAAGTGGAACAAGGGCTAATATATGCTCATCATGGCTTGTTACGGCCAGCACAGGCGTTAAATGGTTTAAGAACGATTCATTAATATCACAAATTGTATATTTAATTTTTTTCATTAATATTTTCACAGTAAGCTTAAAGAACCTATCACTTAAGCTGGCTCTGATACTTGTTACAGTAAGTATACATTAAGTGTCCTCGTTCAAAATTCTCCTAGTGTTTGAAATTGACCATGTTTAACATTATGTTAACATGTATGTTACTGTTTTAGGCAACAGACAATGTCAGCCAGAACACAATAGTGGAGTATATTATGATCAACAGCATTTTTGAAGCCATTATCCAGGTACATGTCAACTTATGTCAGATTGATCAATTGCTTGAGTTGCTTATCTGCAGTCATGGCACTAAGAGTACATGTATTAGAAAACACCGGATCAAAAGTGTGCACTAAAAGCTGTGTGTGTGCTTCTATTTTAAACAATTAGATTTTGAGCTCGAGATTTCTTTGTCCTCGTCAACTATCACACAGAGAAATCTAGAGCGAGTAATCTTACTACTGTAATATTATTGTTTTTAGTATAAATCTACTTGTTGTGCAAAACTTCAACCTAAATCCTCTTCAAAGACACTTCGAAAGGACAAAGAAACAGCTGCCAGTTTGTTAACAAGCCCACACTGCTGGGATACTCACTATCTTTAATAGAAATGAGAATAGACAGTGAGTAGGGTAGACAATCAGAGAGCAGCATTTGTGATAAAATGCAACCCCAGTAGATTTATCCTGAAATTTAATAGAAACAAATAGCTAGCCAGAATTCATAAAATTATTTTCAATTGATAATCATTTAAATAAATGAGCCTTTTTCCTTCATTTTAGTTTTTTTAATTAACACTTTTTGTTACTACTAGAATTAAGAAGTAGAAAACATTTCCTCTGTGTTTGTCTATCAAGTTAAAGTACTTACAGTATGTTGTACATAACACCTAAAAATTCAGGAGAACTTGTCTAGAAAAAACTTTGACTGGAACAGCTCGAATTCCGACAGTATTTCTTGTTCTCCTAAACTCCCTAACTCCATATAAACACGGAATATTTTTAAATAATGAAATCCTAGCAATACTGTACATGCTAAGGAATGATGCTGTAGTCAAGAGAGTTACATACATGTATGGGTACATGTTTGTATCCCTAAATGGATGGATTGCAAACCTATAAATATTACATGCTCCTTAGGCACATGTTGACTTGTACACACAGCTCTGGATTCCAGCAGTAGCCTTTTTGCACTGATTGCCAGTTTATGACACTGTTGTTAGGTCCTTGCTGATCCAGTAGCCAGACAGCAACATGGCTATGAGGCAATGCTGCTCTTGACGGTGCTTGTTAATTACAGGAAGTATGAAGTGAGTAAAGAAGTAATTTAAAAATAAATTTACAATATTTTAGAGAGGCATCCACATTAGTCTGGTTTTTATGCGGGTCCTCTATCCTGGTCGAATTTGGAATTTGGAAATGTTGGTTTTCGTGGAGAGAGTAAAACCAGAGGGCTCGGAGAGAAACCCTCAGAGGAAGGCTAGGACCAACAACAAATTCAACCCACGTATGGCACTGGATCAGAATCTAACCCAGGTCACATTGGTGGGAGGTGAGCAGTCTCACTCTTTCGTTGTTGTTTTTTTGACACATTCCAATACAGTGGGAAACTTGGATAAAAACATCCAACTTGTTAACAACAAACAAATGGAGAAAACAATCAGTCTTTGCTGTTCTGGTCCTAAATAGGCCCTTGTAGCTGTGGTCATGTGACCAAATTTTTACTAAATTTATTTTCCATATTATGGGTCGTAACTTAAAGAATGCCAGAAATGGAAAGAGCATATATGAAAAATACCAAATGGAAATGGCCAAGTTTGAAGTCCCTGGCATTAAAGAGTAAGTTTACACGACAGCTTGAATTTCAGAAAATTTAGAGGACATCTATGGAAAATGTTGTTGGAGAGCAAGGTCAGCATCCAGTATCACACGCCAAGCCCTAACCTGGAACCCACAGGGGAAGAGAAAGAGAGGCCAGCCCCGCAACAGCTGGAGGCGAGACACTGAAGCAGAGCTGAAACAACAAGGCACCAACTGGACAGGAGCAGCAAGAACAGCCCGGAACAGAGTGCGCTGGCGAAGGGTTGTCGATGGCCTTTGCTCCATTGGGAGCGACGGGCCTAAGTATGGAAAAGGTTGTTGGAGAGCAAGGTCTTGCTCTCCAACAACTTTTTCCCTACAAATCTTCCTAACTTTTTAAAAATTAAAACCGTCTTAAAATCTCATCCTTTAATGCCAGGGGCCTCAAACTTGGTCATTTTTCTATTTTCAACATGCTTTTTGCATTTCTGTCATTCTTTAAGCTAGCCCATAATTTTATGAAAAGTAGGTCACTTTATGGCTTAGCTGCAAAGGGCCTATTCTAGATCCATTGTCTGGTCTTTCTCATGTGCACTTTGATGGAACAAATTATTTCCACTTGAACCATGAATAAACCAGGCCTTCTGATATTGCGCGATGGTGCGATTTCGCACAATCAACCTCAGATCGCATCCGATCGCACAATTCACAAAAAATCGCATAATTCACAAAAGATTGCACATTATTCACAAAATCAACCATAAATAAACAGTTTTATTACAAAGTCCCGCATAAACATGCCTATTTTTAAGATCATTTAGCTTGAAAAAAGCCCAAAAAACGTCTGTCACCTTCGATTTCGTAAACATTCGAAGTTTGCATGTCGGGGGCCTGGTACGAGTCTCATTCTTAAAGAGTTGCCTATTCGTGAAATGCAAACGATCTCTTTCTTTGCTTTGACCAATCAGAATTGCCAGTATATAACGACCACGTAGCGATCCGATGGCAAAATGTAATTTCTTTCGTGAAATTCGAAACAAACGTCCCTCGAGGATAAGTTTGTAGTGATTTCTTTGACAGAAACGGTTAAATCACACCTTCTGCCAGATTTAACGGCCAAAGATAGAGCAAGAGAATACAGTTTTTATGCACCTATCAATGTTAAGCCCCAGGGTGGGGGGGGGGGCGGGCAGACCCAGGGGAATTTGACATTTTCATGGAAGCCAGAGTCAAATTCCCCACCCCCAGGCACCTACGGAATGTCAAATTCCCGCCCCTAGGTTACCTTTTTCCATGAGAAACAGGTTTTAGTAATATAAAGGATAGGAAGGATATTGCTTTTCCGACCTCACATGGCTTTCACTGCAATGCAAGAAATACAGTCCCAGGAAATAGCATCATCTTCAGGGCACAAGGATAGTGGACAAGATTCTCCGACACAAACTTGGTGGTACCACATGTCACATGTGTCACACTGGACCCACAGGATTTCTTCTTGGGCATTATCAGGATCCTCATTCTTGCACATTATATTTACGGCAAAATAAAACAGATTCGCTTACCTTTCTTTCGCTCATCGTCAAAATTTCCTAGCAAAATGCAGAAATTGATAGCTCCTGGTGACTTCTGGGTGTGATCGTGGCTGACTTATTTCCAGGTTCTCTCGGTCTTCCAAGATGGAGGACATGTCAAACTCCCGACCCTGGGGTAGCGGCAAGTGTCAAAATCCCTTCCCTGGGGAAGGCTCTCTGTTTCAAATTCCCGCGGGTAGCCCGCCCCCCCCACCCTGGGGCTTAACATTGATAGGTGCATTACGTGGACGATAGGCTGAAGATGCAACGCTATGATCGATGATCTTTCGCAGCTGGAAGTCCGTGATGGGCAAGCACCTCAAGTCCTTTTTATCGCAGTTTATCCGTAGATGTTTAATTTTTGTCCCTTGATGTTCAATTTGTCTTTGGAGCAACCCCAAAGTGGTTTTCTTCCTCTAAAACCTAGTAAAATGTGCTCAAAATAGCTGAGTAAAAATCGCACAATTTGCATAATTTATCGCATAATAGCCCATTCTTATCGCGTAATCTGCCCCGAAAATATCGCGTAATTTCTGTTTTTTTTATCGCACCCTGTCAGAAGGCCTGATAAACAGGTTTTCTTATTCTAGTAGCAACAATCATTGAATGTCAATCCATTGTCACTCTCTGGTTTTGTTTTTAAGCACAAGGTATCAAGCTAGACACATGTACAACAGGATTAGAAAAGGGAAAAAAATCTTTGACTTAGATGTGTAATGTACAGTAACTGATTGGGGCATTGTGATAGGTTTTGAAACTGGCAGACACCTCTGATATGCCAAAAGACTTTTAATGATCTTGATGTCCAAGTTATGTCTGATTGAAAATTTTATGAACAGCATTGATCAATAATAATTTATATCTCATGCTAGAGTGTGAACAAGGTTGTCAACCAAGTCACAATGAACAATTGCCACCTTTGGTGACCAGCACTGGGCACTACATTATAACAGAACAATAAGTAATAATTTTTTTTTATTTTAGGCTTCAAATCCTTACATTGGAAAGCTGTCTATCTTGGATGATGAACTGGCTCTAAATGTAAGTTTAAAAAAGTTGTTCATAGTTATTTGATATTAAATTATAATCCTTAAAGTGCCTATGAAGCGAAATATTTTTTCGCATATTTATGAAGTATACCATTTGAAATACAGGATTCCAAAGTTTGAGATGATTAGGGTCAAAACTGACGATTTTAGAAGCCTTCAAAGTTGTGCCATTTTGTCCTCAAAAATGGTATTCGAATTGCGCGGCCAAAATACCACGTGACAAGAGCTGCTGACGTCATTTGGGTGCCAGAAGGTTGATTCGTATGGTGGAAAGAAAGGGACAACAAGGCCGATATTGCGTTGTTGGTGCTCCCAATCAGCAAAGTTGTCAATATAAACCGTTCTTCTCGCTCTAAAACTCCTGCGTACAGCAGAACTTCGATGCGTAAACAAACAGGTGGCACCCAAATGACGTCACACTCGGACCCATTCCCTTGACCATTTGTGAGGGCAAAATGGCACAACTTTCAAGGCTTCTAAAATCGTCAATTTTGACCCTAATCATCACAACCTTTAGAATCGTGTATTTCAAATGGTATACTTCATAAATCTATGCGAAAAAATATTTCGCTTCATAGGCACTTTAAGAGATCAAGATGGATTGTGTAAGGTATGTTGTGGTTCAATATTTTCCTTGGTACAATTTTCAATTTGTCCTTTGTATATATTGCTTTAATTATTAATATTATGTTACATGCTCCAGGACAAAGGAAAATACATGTACATGTACCATTTGAATTGTTCTAAGGATAAAATCAAACCACAACATCTACATGAATTTTTATGTGCCAGAGTTCTAAATTGAATTTAGTGCCCAGGGTCATGATCAGCTTATTAATTTGTTTCTTTGTCAAAAGATGCTTGATGGAACTCCCTATATTCTGTTTTGATTGGTATCTTGCTCTTTGCCGATTACTTTATGACGTTCACTATAGTTTATTATTTTCCATCGAAGGGTTTTGGTTGTGTCATATCAGCTGCGCTGACCGATTACAACAGGTATTTGTCTTGATGGTAATACACTGTCAGTCTGAGCTGGTAATATTCTTTTAATTAGTGATGGATACCTTGACGTTAAAATTACTTCCATACTTTAACTTATTATTAACCCTCGGATGTACAAACTACAAATAATATACATGTAACTCATACCCCCACCCTGGGTATGGTATGGTATACTTTATTTAAATCAAGGAAAGCCCCAACAACACTCAGCTGGTTTCCATGGGGGACGTGTTTGTACAGATATAAAAGACACTAAAGCTAATAATACAAGATTAATTAGGTCTAAAGTCATAAACAAGACAAGGGGGAGAGGTAGATGGAACCCCTCCTCTGGGTATTTGTTCTGTCAAGGCATAGCAAAATAAATTTACATTGACTAGATAACCCTGAGCTTGCTCTAGAAGATGACACCAGTTTTGTTGGTTATGATGTCATTTGAGCCGGCCATCTTGGTTTTCACTGTTTACTTAAAATCATTTTTCAATCATAAAAAGGCAAGATTAATAACAGAAATTAATACAAAGTCAAGCCAGAATGCTTATGGAATGTAAACATTCGCGAATTTCTGCAATTTGATGAAGAAAACTGGAAAAAATAGAGAATTATGTCAAAAAAGTTGATTTTTGGTCAGACCTACTTGAAATTTGTAGTTGCCATGGCAACATAAAAAATCACAGTATTTCCATGAAAGCATAAACGAACAGCTACTGCTAGTTTCAGTCTCTTAGAGTAAATCGTGTTTTTAAAATTTGAAAGAAACCTTATTGGGGGAATGGCAATCACCTCACTCCCCTTGTGCGTCCAGAGATTAAATTCATAAAAAAAAAAAACATGTTAAAAAAAAACACTCAACACATGGCAAGGAATGATGTGTTGCCTAGCCTTGTAGGCATGCAATGTGTCCAGAGACATCTATAGATAATGTGTACACAGGACTGTCACATGTACATTGTAGCTGTCAGTAGTCCATTGCTTGTTGTGCAGGCCTGGAGTAGGCTGCTGTTAGTCTGTTTTTCTCTCGAAATTCCCAGGGAGTATTTTACGAGACTTTTCAGACTAGAAGACATGGGGAAAAGGCATGAGTGCAGCACACTTGTCGGACCCTAACTCAGAGAAAAGTTTGACTGCCAGCGTTCCAGTAGGCCTATGGTATCAGGTAGCACTGGTGCCGATGCCAGTGTATCATTGAATTCCAGCTCATTTGCCATCTAATGATCTGATGTTTCACATTTTGTTCTATGAATATTTCAGGAAGCATGCAGCTATGTTAGAACAGGCATCTGGAGGATTGATCAGCTCCATAACTAGCTTTGTATGTGCCATGAGATATCTTATATAAAATTGCAATTAGCCAATCAGAAGTCATGTGCACTGTTCTGATATCATGCTTTATACTCTATCAAATATTTTGCTCGTGCACGATTGGTCTAAACGGATCACATGACTGAATATTCCCTAGCTCAAACTGGGGAATATCCGAGTGGCATTACCTAATTTTCAAAACCGTGCGTGTTGCGAAAAACAGTTGAAGGATAAACACAATAGCCTCCATTTGGCACTGAAAGATGCCGGATATTTGTCCTTGGACATTATCTGTTCCTTGAAGCTCACTGTTTCGCTCGTGGAAAACTGTTCGCCTCTCGAAACAGATAATGTCTGCAGACAAATATCCAAGCATCTTTCCGCACCAAATGGTGGCGATTGTTTATATATCAAGTCGCTTTTCACCTGATATGCCTATGATATCATGATCACTTGACCAAATTTGAGGACAGTAAATATCTATAATCATACAGCACTTGGAATATAGGGAGGAACACACTCGTGCAATGAAATGCTCATTCTTGTGTTATGCAAGCTATTTTAAATCAAAGTGAACTTTTGTTTCTCGTGTAGATTATTTGATATGTTTATTACACTGTACAGGTTGGAAGCATGTTTGTTGCTGAAACAGAGAGATCTGAATGTTTCAGGTACACAACTCTTGCTGCTTAAGCTTTTGCCTATAAACTGACTATTGCTATTGCCTAGCATGCACCCATGTGTTAACTGTAGCCAACAAAAAGCTGTCTCCTAGTGTAAAAATCTTTTGTTGTGAGCAGGTTCTGTGATAGATTTTCAGACAGGCTTTTTTTACTTGTGTGTGGAAAGGGCGCCCGAGGGAAGGCAAGATTACGGTGTCTTGCCCAAGAGCACAACCCAGTGTTGCTGACAAGGCTTGAATTCAAAATTAACTATAGACGTGCCTTTAGTGCCTTAAGAGTGATAATTATTTTTGTCTCCGTTTATCAGTACCAATGAAGCTGTTCTCCTGGCATTATATGAAGCAGTCCATCTTAACAGAAATTTCTTCACTGTCCTTAGTCATGTCACGGTGAGTCTCGGTATGACTTTGGCATAAACTTTTTATAATGGTTTTACTCTGTTCCAAAGTGAAGTTTAAGTGGAAAAACACTGTTTTCGTAACCATAAGTTGCTACCGTGTGACATGAAATTTTTGCAGGAGTTTAATTTTACGATCGGCGTTTTTGGTGTTTTGTGAAACTAATTGTTGTGATTGTTAAAAAACTGGTTTGCTTGTTGGGTATCAATTTTTGTCAGTTTCAGAAAGTCGCGCTTAACTGGAATTAAAACATTTTAGTTTCTTCATTAAACTAGCGAGGACGGGGCATAAAACACGGTATTCAGTGCATTCTATTATAGTTACATCTAGCCCTAGTGTGACTGATTGCCCCTGTAATAGTTCAGCAATACTTATGGTGCCACTTGATGCATTATGACACCTGTGATGTGCACCGAGTGCAATTTCGTCATTTTATTTCATTCTGAACGTTTTCCTTCTAATTTCATCGTTTTGTTCTAAGCGAAAGAGACATTTAAAAATATACGATACCAACAAGATTTCACATGTGATTTTTGTATGTATAATTTAGCCAGTGGAGTAAACTTTTGCGGAGGAAATTTTTGCGGGAACATTTTTTTTCTGCTGTTCGTGAAAAAAAAAACTGCAAAAAAATAGAACCTGCGAGAATTTCGTGCTACACGATTTACTTAAGGCGGGGGTAAACGTGAATTTAAGTGAAATTTTAGTAAGTTTAAAGAGAGGTTGAAAGGGAAAAAAAGGGTTATGGAACACCACCATGGAGTGTATCTACCAATTTTTAATTTCAAACTCTAATTTTAAAACAACAACAAATCTTCAAAATTTCCTATTTCCATCAATTTTACTAATCCTTTGAGAAAAAACTATTTCTCTCCAAATATACCTAAAAATCACCACAAAAAATTTACAAAACAACCCAAAACATAGATATGTGAGATGAGCAGAGAGATTCTTGATTTCTTGAAACGTAAACAAGATATTTGCATTAAAAACATAATACCCAGCCAAAATACGGCTTTCATGTTTACCCCCGCCTTAATATCCAGTTGTCTTGTTCTTTCCAGACTGCTCCAGGATCCAGTCCTCCTCCGTCACCAACAGCTGCCCCTCCTGTTGTCGAAAGAACTGCAACTGGTATAGTACATTGTTCTATAAATTGACTTACTTAAATCTCCCTTAAGAGTTAATGAATTAAAAGCCTTTAACTTTAGATAGAAGGTATTTTGAGTCTTTGAGTAAGTTCCATGTTGCTACAATTTTTGTGAAGAATGGCGAAGGAATCGTATACCTAAACATGAAGATGTACGAGTCAGTTTTCTTGAGCCATCTTAATGTGTTCCCGTGGCTGTGATCTGTCAAGTGTTGTTCTACAAAATGAAACTAAAAGTATTGGACTTCCTTAGAAGGTCTAGGAGACTTTTTAAGCTTACATTTGAATTCATATAATAGTACCCAAGCGTTTGAATAGAGTACTTGTGTCTTATCAAATCATAAATTTTATTTGTTTGGCTTTATAGCTGCCGTTGTTGAAGATTTTCCTCCAGACTTGAGCCAACCCACCAATTTACTTGTCACTCTTTTGACCTACTCCTCCATTGCTGTACAGAATACAAAAGGTACATAGTGTAGGACATGTTACTTCATGGTTCTTGTTTTCTCTCATGTTCCCGTATTTTGATTCTGCAAGGAAACCTCCAATTACAGTCGTAAATTTCTACCTTTAAACTCGGTTAGTTTCTAGAGAAACCGGCTCAGCGTCTTGCTGTGTCACAGAGCATGTGAAATACTCAGTCTATTGTCACATAGAAGTCAATAAATGTACGCTACCGGCCGGAACGAATTTGGAAAAACCAACGCTTAGGGCTTCCACAGACTAGACTAGACTAAACTAGTTGTTGACAACTATATGTTTGTTACTAAATGTTCTCGACAACTACAACCGTAGCGTGTGAGACTAGTTGTACACAACTAAACGCTAAATTTCAAGCAGGTTTCCTTTTCAAAAAAGGCTCAGAAACCGGCTCAGGAAACGCTTTAGTTGTCGACAACTACATTTTGACCGTTTTTCCCGTGTGTGGGAATCATTGCTTTAATTGTCGACAAATATCGAAACATGACACATATTTGAGCATGCGTATTGTGTTTTCAGGATTCGTAATGAACGTTGGTTCCCAAGCTCTAGCTTGCCTGACACATCGACAACTCACAATGTGTGGAATGCTCGCATCGGTCACAGTTAGCAGTCGACAACATTTAGTTGTCGGAAACAAATAGTTGTTGACAATTAAGTGTCTAGCCCGTGGAGACCCTTACAGCACCAATTAGCTCGTTGTCGGAGCAAACAAAATCCTCTGACGTAGAGCTAACGCTCAAAACGTCAGCTTTTCAAAATTCGCCATGGCGGTTTTTTCTCCCTTTCTTTGCTTTCGCACTCTCTGAAGCGCCTGCTGTTATTATACGTTGAGGTTACTTGCTCAAAAGATACAGGCTATTTGGATTGCGTTTGTACGTTAACCAATCAGCAAACATACCTGCTGGGATTTTTAGCCAATCAGATGCGACACGAAAACCGCCCGTGGCTTGACTTATGCGAGTTTTCCCGCGCTTTTCGCTGGCCGCGTGTTTCCCTTCCAGTTCTGATTGCTTTAGTACATTATGTGGGTTTGTGTTTTGATTGGCTAGATTTGACTGTTTGGTTTAAATTCACGAAAGAAACGCTACTTTGTGAAGAGAAACTTTCATCATGCATTAGTTCAGATGTTTTCTCAACACCACGTCACGTACATGCCAAGTGTTTCTTTTTCTTCCAGACGACAAGGGTATAAGCAATGCCAAGCTGTGTTTGATCATTTTGACATGCATTGTTGAGGTAAGTCGAATGTAACAAAGAGACAATGAAATGTCAGAAAGTGAATCCCACAGAATAGGCCTTACTCTAAAGGTAATCCCTCTCAAGCTATTTTTAGACGTGTTACCCAGTTCTTCCGCGTTGCGTGGATGTTTTCGTGGAGGATGAAAATACTTGCGAAACCGCTTGGACGTGGAAACTCTGCGTCACAGGATTGTTTATTTCTAGACTCTCCTAGAATTTCCGAAAAGTAACCGAAATCCTTGGTTTAGACTTATTTTCATTTGCGAAAGAATAATAGATGTCTGGTAGAAGTCTGTGAAACTTTAATTGGCGCCTTTCTTGCTAGACAAGGAGAAGGAGCAAGGTTAATACCTGGCAACAGTGGTTGCAACTAAACGTATCACAGAGTGTATTTCATTCTGAAGGCAAATTTAAACTGAACGTTTTGTTTCCATTTCTCCAAGTAATAGACTTGTTAGCAAAATATAGCCCTTTATCTGTCATTCTTTGCACACAAGTAAACCTTAACACTGACGTTAGAAAATCATAGACTGTTGTTAAATCTTAAACAATTCTTTGGAAGATTGAGCTGAAACGGAGACCAGAAATAACCGCGACAACGACAGCCTTCTGCGAAGATTTTCGTTTGGTTTGGCGAGGAGTACGTGACGAGCCAAAAGAATAGAGAGATTCCAAACGCAATTGCGGAAAATTAGCCGTTATGTGTTCACGTTCTTCAAAATACGCTGAAGTTGGTGTTGTTTTGCAGAGGACTGTCGAGAAATGTAGCAAGATTTGTAACGCGTATACAAGGCTATTATTCTGCTCTATAGAACCAGCAAGGAGCTGAAAAAAGTTTCTACCTTATTTTTCACAGGATCAATACGCCAATGTCTTCCTTCATGATGCAAACATGACGTTCTCAGTCCCTTTACACAGAGTGGTAAGTGGTAGTGAGCCCGCGTTTCTCAGCAGGGCTGTTGCTAAGTAACAAGATTTACATCCTGATGACGACAAGCTTTCGCGATATCTTCCAAGGCGCTCGTACTGCTTTCTGATTGGACAGCAAGAAATCGGAATCGTCGAATGGCCACGAGGGCTCAGTTGTCGCAAAATATCACCTTCCCAGAGTACCTAGTGTATTCTATCTGTAAAATGAATGAATGAACATTGAACAAGGGAGCTCAGCATCTCGAATAATTAACCGTGTTTTGTTTTCGATTTAAGCAATAATGGTGATGTTATTGTTAATGTTTTATTCATTTGTTTGATCCAGCAAATGTATCACAGAGGCGCCATTATTGAAAAAAATGCACCCTCAAGACCTCTCGCTTGCGCGTTGCTTGGTGAGTATGTAATACCGAACTGCGAGCGTACAGTTTTCTTGGGTTCTGTTCCCATTGAGACCTGAAGAGATTTATTTACGCTATCTTTGAAACTTGACCAGGGGTGAGGACGCCAAGATTAAACACTAAATTAAAATAACTGGTCCTGAGGGAAGCAGTTTTTTGTTTTCGAGAAACTCGATGTTTCTAGAGGCGGATATCACCCTGATCCCTCGGGTTTCCCGAGGGACCAGTCATTAAAAATCGCTGTTGTTGTAGGAAGAACTTTGAACCAAGTCTTGGACTATGATAGACGTATTCGGCTAACGTGTTTACATCCTTGTTGCCACCCAATTCAGATCACGTGATGATTCATTTGGGAGGATACAATTGTTCTGTTTGCACGTACCCTCATGCACGCAGTTGCGCGTAGCAAATTGCACAATTGTAACCTCCCAAATGAATCATCACGTGATCTGAATTGGGTGGCAACAAGGATGTAAACACGTTAGCCGAATACGTCTATTGTCTACCCACATGGACGAGGTGGAGTTTACTTGGTCCCTCGGGATTGCCCGCGTTGTCCCGCAAGAAAACGGTGTTCGAGCACTACTCTACAAGGGGACTCTTAAATAATTGGATATCTGCCTCACAGCTATTATTTTCGCATAACGTGAAGTAACAACAATTGATGTAAACTTTCGTTTTTCAGATCTTATGGTGGAGTTCATTATAACGCACATGATGAAAACTTTACCAACCGACTTATACAGGTAAACAGCAACAGAAGTGATTATTACATGTGAAGAGCTTGATGTCGGCCAAGATTTCCCAGACATCCCCGTCAAAGTACTTTTAAATGATTGAATCCATTTTCTGGCTTTGTGCGATGCCCTTTTTCCAGTGTGGAGCTAAGACTGTGCTTTCATCCGTCACAGCTGGAAAATAGAGAAGTTCTCTTTCAAGTTATTTGGAGTGTTGGAAATCTTCCCAATGATTTCCTTCAAAGCTTCAGGCTTATAAAGAGTGGGAGACCATTCGACGTAAAGAGAAATTCTGTGACCACGCAACGTGACCTCGAGACCGAAATTATGATTATCATAAATTCTTGTTGACGTTGAATTTACGATTATCGTTAATTTAGAACACTCAAAGTTTGATAGGAATTCTGGGAAATGAACATATCTTGTTTAAAAGGAAACCCAAGTGTCTGGACGCGGGACTCGAACCTGGGGTTGTTCGCTTTGTAATCCTGTCTTCTAACCATTAGACCACCACGTCGCTAGCTGAACAAATCTCAATTTTTAAACAGTATAATTCATGCGCTTATTCTACATCCTGCGGTAAGCATATATCATTACTCGCTAAAAAATAATTTTAGAAAGTGAATGGAAAGGTTGATCACCAAACCTTAACAAAAAACTAACCATTTGAAATCTGCGCTTAGGTTTATGCAAGATTCTATTAAATATTTAGTTAAATACCGTTACCGTCGTCTTGTGCTTCAGTGGTCTAGTGGTAAGTAGTCGTTCCTAGCGCCGGGTAGTTCCGGGTTCAAATCCGGTCCAAATAATATGATTTTTTTTTCTTTTCTGAAATGTCCTGGGAAACAGTGTTCTAAATTAACGATAATCGTAAATTCAACGTCAAACAAGAATTTATGATAATCATAATTTCGGTCTCGAGGTCATGTTGGACCACGGTGGGATTCGAACCCACGACCTCCGGATTAGATGACCGTTGCTCAACCGACTGAGCTACGAAGCCAGACTGAGACAAAATGTTGTTGTTAACCGTGGTTGTTGGTGCTCCCATCTGGCGTCGTAGCTCAGTCATCAGTGCCGGAATCGTGGAATTGTAAACTGAAGGCGTTTTCCGTTGAAATGCTGTGTCTAGTCAAGAGATATAACATTCCTTTCTATACAAGACGTTGTTCTTCTTTTCTTCTTGCAGTAAAACATTTGGAATTCTCCATCGTATGCTTTGTTACCAGAAGCGGTGTCGTGTCAGACTGTCTTATTCCTGGAAGAACTTCTGGGCTGCTCTAATGAACTTCCTTAAATTCCTTCTCTCCAATGAAACTGTGCTTACAAAGTCCTCCGATATCTTCACCTTGGCCTCTCAGGTTAGTTTTCGACTGCTTTCTCAGGAATTAAGAGTTATGTTGAAAAGAAAAGAAAATTAAAAAATGCTGAAAATTCAGGTAGAGATTTTACCCGAGCGCACGCAAGCTGACTATAAAGGCTTGGGGAGAGTAAGCCTCAGGCCTAGCTCTCGCGGTTAGACTCCCGGTTGCGACGAATGTCAGTGAAAGAAATGGCAACAATGTCAGTCTTCTTATATAAAAGGGTTTCTAAGTCAGGTGCTGTCCATACGTTGAAGTCGTCCTTTTCAATTTCAAAATGGAGAATCTTGATATGTTGGCCTTAAATTGACTGTGAGCGATTCAAAAGAATGTGATATGTGTTCTTAAAATTAGAAATTCAAGTGCGAAAAGGTTCTCCAACGTGAAGGTGACTGGGAACGATTTAAACTTCTGGGTTTTGCGGAACGGTCATGGTTAACATCATCGTTTTTTGTTTTTCAAAAACCTCTGTTTTTGCAGTCCACAAGAAGCTCTCGCATTTATTTTCGACAATAGACGATAATCTCTTGTTTTCTAACAATTAAACCTTAGAGAGCGTTTTCAAACGTATCTGTCTTAAATAAAAAGATACGTCATCGTTTTCAATAGTTGATGAAAAACCGGATTTAGTGTAACGGGGCCTAAGGCTGAAAATTAGAGACAAAAAGTCTCGGTTTAACTCAACAAGAATCGGCGTGAATGATCTTGAACAGGATATGAAATTGTATGAGTAGAGTTTCAATATCAGAAAATTTTATTGCAATTTGTTTTTTCAGGTGGTTAACATCTTCAATTTGTTTATCACATATGGAGACACATTTTTGCCTTCCCCCACATCTTATGATGAGCTTTACTACGAAATCATACGCGTTCATCAGATTTTTGACAACCTGTACTCAATGGGTGAGTCTGATAAACTGGTTTGTTGTTAGCTTGATAAAACTTTGTTTGCTAGAAGAGTATGTCAGCCTTCAAAGAATGTAATTGCTCAACATTCAACCGAGAAAATTCCATTCTGATGACGCAGGTCTACAGAGATTCAAGTGGCGTATGTGATTGGTTTATTCTTGCGCGCGAATAATCAAATCATAGCGGCAATCAATCAGAGGCACCGCATCATCTGACATCACTCTCTTCGGAGCAGGTTTGTTATAATACGACACGTACTACCTTATACCTAGTTGTCCATATGGACTGGGACTTTTAAGTCCCAAAACGTCTGTGCTGTTGGTTCACCTCAGTAAACTATTATTGTGATATTCCGTCAATTCAAAGATAAATCTTGTCAATGGCAAAACATCTCGGATTTTGAAATGCTGCCCTAGAGAGTACAGTCGGCCACCCTCAGGGAAATGTGAGATGGACGCTTAATAGCGGCTGGTGTACTTTGAATAATTTCTTAATTATAGTGAACATGGAATTAAGTTAAGAAAATCATGATAAACGTGTGATTTGATGCGTTTATCAGTCGTCACTTCTAAAACAAAATTAAACTACATGTATTAAATTGTTAATATTGTATGCACTGATCGAAGTTTCAATTTTTTTAAAATCATTTTTGCATTTCGGATGCTTATTGAAGAACAGTTGTTTAGAAGTGCAGTTGTGATGTATCTGTTAAGACGTCACTTGGTTTAGACCAGTCATGAAATCTCGCCCTACCCCGTTAATACGAGCAAATTTTCATGGCCGATTGGTTACCGTTTTCACGGGGGTCCAGTGGACTTTGATAACTGGCTGCTTAACAGGGGTGGCCGCTTTATAGGTGATCGCTTCATAGAGGTTTGACTGCAAGTGAAGTTTAATCCGTGTTTTTTTCGTTTCAGGTGCTAAGCGTGATTCGGAGTAATTATGACACATTAACCCTAAAACTACAAGAGAACTTAGATCATTATGAAAAATACTCGGAGAAGCCAAAGGAGGCCGCCTTCTTTACTCAACTGGTATGTGTTACCTTGTCTCGAAACTGAATCAGGGACACAGCGATAAATTTGAAACAAAAATTTAAAACATAAGCCGTCGTGGTTCACGCTCTCCAGACAGACTGTCATTACACGTTGCTGTTTTGTAGAGGACGACAAGGAAATGAATAACGCCCGTGTACAGCCATTGTTCCGCTCATCAAGGTGGCTCAAAACAGTTTCCAGAATTAGATTTTGATGCGTCGTTATAACCACTCTTTATCACTTGATGCTACAATCATGGTATCAAAAACTGCCCAATCATTGGTGAACACGTTGTTATCATTTTCGCGACACAATAGGTTACCATAGCAACAGTATGACCTGCTAAAATAACCCTAAACTACAGCTTTATGGGCTTATAATTCGAAAACGGCACGGTGAATTGTTTTATATTATCAAATTTTGATAAGCATGATAAGATGCAACCTTTGGCAAAGTTTTAAAAAAATATGTACATAGGGTTCCGAGCCACCTTAATGTTAGGATTTAGAGGGTTCAGAGCCACCTTAACGTAGCTCGAGGTAAACCGAGAGCTTTGAGGAACAGATAATGTCCAGGGACAAATATCCGAGCATGTTGTCGCGACAAATAGAAGCTACTGTGTTTATCATCTTTCAAATAATTTTCGCAACTCGCGCAGATACTCCACAGTTTTGGTTGGAGCATATTCAGTCACGTGAGTTTTTTATTAGACCACTCGCACGCGAGCGAAAATATTTCATGGATTATAAGTTGAGTTATGTTAAGGAACGAAACCTTAGTTCGTTTGTTTTATCATTGCATTGATTTGACTGTGTTGTTATTTCCACAGGTCCGCTCGATAGTGATTGATGTTCGAAGAACGATCTCTGTTAGTAATCTAGAACAGTTTAGCTTGCTTCAAGAATTTGCTTCAATCCACTGAGAAGACTCGAAGCAACGCAACCATCTGTTGAGCCCAGGATTCGAGAAATAATACACTACAACTATTTTAAGTTCAACTGTGCACATTTAAATGGTGTTTAGTGTAATAATAAGTGATGGTTATGAGGTGGTTCGTTAGTAGCAATGAAAACTAAAGTTACATAAAAAGGACAAAATGAAAACAGTTATTTAGCCCTGTTCTCCTCAAGGAAGATACTAACGTTACGAGGTTATCATTTTAGTCTTTGTCGTTTTCCTCGACTAGAGGTCAGTTTGTTGGAACAAATATCGTTCAGGAGTTTCGTCAACGTTCATAAAAGGAGGGCATAAGAAAAAACTTACCGCTAGATTGTCAAACCAGGCGGGCGAAATCATCCTCACAGCCGGTCAATTTATCCATTGCCCGGCTCCGTAATTCGCTAATACTCGAAAAAGCGACTGATTATTTTCGGACACGTTACATTTTAGGGGGAAAAAGATAAGCGCCATCGCGTTGCCTAGCTACCTAGGTGTAAGTGGAATCGCGGGCTGAAGGAGTGTTCAACTTATCTCGTGACAAGAAGGCAGTGTATATTATGGTTATTAAATAGCTATTGTAAGGAAAAGGATGTTACACATGAAGACAAAATAAAGGGAATGGATGTCTTGTACGGATTTTGTATTGGTTTTCTGCACTGGTCAGCTTGGGTGTATCATTATTGGACCTTCTGATTTGAAGTTTTATTGTAAACCAGATACAGAATTAACCAGTCAGAAGTGCTTTCCTGTGACCCTACCATGTCACCAACCTGACACCATTTGATATCATAGACAGTTTCTAAGATATACCATAATTAGTAATAATTGAAATTTTGAAAACCGGCCATCAAATCCCTACCTATTTAGAAATTCTCCAATCATCTCCCTCCGTCGTAGTCGCACATACTTCAATCTTTTTTCCACTCTGCATTTTTTTCTTCCCCTCAGCACTAAGTACTTCGTGTATCCCTTCCAGATATTATAGTGTATCTAATACACTATAATAAGGATAATTATTAAAAACTGGATCATTGGATAATGCAATTCGAGAGTTTTCATTGGCTTAGCCATCATGGTATATGAGCCATTATACCATGATCTACAAAGATGGCGAGCGTATGCGTGATTTTTTGGGCCTTTTGGTTTTTGTTGTAGCCTAGTTTTCTATTTTTGGGAGGCGTTTTTAATAAAACAATTATTCCACTCGCGCTTGTTGGATATGAGATGATTATAGCCAACTCGGCGCTACGCGCCTCGTTGGCTATCTATCATCTCATATCCAACGCGCGCTCATGGAATAATTGTTAAATATACTTTGCCACGTTCTAAATACACTATGATAAGGGATACACCAAGTACTTACCCCCTCAGCTCCTCTTTACCGCTTTTAATGAAGACTCGATTAAAACCCACCCAGCTTTTCTTGTATTTTTTCACAGTTGTAATGTAACATGCTAACGCCAGCTTGTGCACTCTCTTTGTCTTCAGTCAGCCGAAAGTAATGGAAATCATTCTCAGCGTGAATAAATCATGGCCACTCACTGCCCCGGCAAAGTTAAGATATCGGTGGCAAAGACTTAGTAGGTCTCGCAATTCAGGTATGCCTTACCCAGGGAGAGGTGGGTGGGTAAAAAACTGGTTGAAACTTACCACCACGTAAGTTGTTGCCTCTTACCGACAGACGCCCCTTTGGGCTCGTCACGCAATCTTCCTCGCCCACGAAGAGAGGGAAACTGCGTGACGAGCCCAAATAACGGCTGTCTAGGAGGCTACGTAAGATGGTGTAAGATGCAGAAACCAGAATTTCGTAGACACAAGCTGCGGAGCAAGATCCAATTTTAAAGCTGGATGAGCAACTTTTTTTCCTTTTGAACAGCTTTATGCATTCGGAACAATTCAATACTTATTCAAAGGAGCGACTTTTTCGTCAGTGTTTATGTTTGAATCTGCGTCAAAAAACGCTTAGCCTGTAAACAGCCTCTCTAGTTGAGGATGGGGCGAAGAGAAAGCGGGAAGAAAAAGGACGCTACAGCCCCAACCCGGCGTTCTCCCCTTGGCCACTTCCGACCACTTCACTCTAAGACGTCTCAGCCAGTTCTTTTTTGGTTCTCCATGGTCCAGCCGGATCTTGTTCACAGTCTAAAAAACGCTTAGAAATCTTATGTCTTCAATATTTCAACCGAAGCAGAAACAACCTTCCGTGGAAAAGAGTAAACTATAGCATAAAATTTTCAGCATTTCGTTTTGGCGCCCGGAAGTCACAGCACTTTCCGGTCGTTTCTTAGAGTTTAATAAAATTAAGCAAAACCGAAGGTTGAGTTTGACAGCTTTCCAACGCGCGCTCATGGAATAATAGGCCCGTTGCAGCTGGGGTCAGGTGACCAAATGTTTCCTAGAAAATTTTTATATTATTGCCTATAACTTAAAGAATGCCAGAAATGGAAAGAGCGCATCGAAAATACCAAAATGGCCAAGTTTGAGCCCCCTGGAATGAAAGAGTAAGGGCTTGATTACATGAGCCGGGCTGGCCCGGTTAGCCGGGCTGCCTCGGTGTGCCGAGATGACTTTCAGGCCGGTATTACATGAGGCGAGCCAGCCTGGTTGATCGGTTGATGGCTGATGCGATGAACCGTGAGAAACCGGAGCGAGCTTGATTTTGTACTCTCATCGGCTTAATAAGCAGGGCAGGCCCGGCAAACGCGATTACATGGAAAAATCTCAGCCCGGTTAGCCGGGATCCCGGCACTGCGATACCGGGATCTCGGCTGACCGGGCTGGCCCGGTTGTCATGTAATCGCGAAGTTGATTTTTGTTGCGTTTAACAAACGTGCCGAGATCCCGGCAAACTGACACCAGCCCGGCTAACCGGGCCAGCCCGGATCATGTAATCAGGCCCTTAGTTTATACGACAGTTTGAATTTTCAGAAAATTTAGAAGTTTTGTATGGGAAATGTTGCTGGAGAGCAAGGTCTTGCTCTCCAGCAACATTTTCCATACAAACCTCCTTATTTTTTTAAAAATTCAGACTGTCATAAAATCTCATCTTTTAATGATGGGGGCCATTTTGATATTCTCGACATGCTTTTTCCATTTCTGGCATTTGTTAAGTTATAGCCCATAATTTTATGAAAAGTAGGTCACGTGACGGCTTAGCTGCAAAGGGCCTATTGTTAAGGAGGCTCGAAAGGGTTTTTTGACCGCGCGGAGAATGAATACCAAGAATTGCCCACGCGAAAATCGCGTACCGCGCGCGATGGCATCCGTGTGCGAGTTGTAAACAAACATGGCCGCTTCGTGCAATTTAAAAATAGCGGGTCACTCTTCTATTTGCGATGGAATTGTTGTTTTTAGAAGAAAAACGGGGAAATTTACGTTTCGAAAACAGTCAGAGTGGCACTAAGCTGACTCAAAAGCGATGAAAAAGATTATTTGAAGAGCGAAAGGAGGATGTAGAAGTCGGCAGCCTCGCATCACATCGCGACCATTGCGATTTGTAGGTCACATTTTGTTTTGGAGATACTACTAGATAGATTTTTTATATCACGTATGAGACTAGAGAATTTGATGAGGTTTTCGAAAATTGAAAAAAAAAAATCATAGGTCACCGAATTGGTTTTTAAGTTATGTTTGAAAAACTGAGTTTGAAGCACTGAGTTTGAACTGAGTTTGAAGCACTGTATCGTTGCCATAGCAACCATTGAGACATTGCAAACACCCTTTAAAAATTGTACGATAATAGTATTATACATATGACAAAACATTGCTCTTCTGATAGGGATAGCAGTTTTGTAATCGTTCTTCATTGGACACGAATTGTTAACGGCAGGAAACCCTTTCGAGGCTCCTTAAATAGACTGAAAGTGAAACGAACGCGAATCGTGAAAACGAAACCCACTCACGCTCGTGTTCGTTCAATTCCCCAAGGTATTTATTTTGCTTGCGTTCTCTTTCTAGAGAAAAGAGACCCGAGAAACATAGTCCTTTAGCTCCACTTCTTCAGTCCAATCCAGTTTCTATTGTTCCTCAAACGTCTTAAAAGTGCGCATGCGTTGTGGACGCTGGTCTGTGTTCACGCGGGCTCAGGAAAATAGGCGGCCAACGGTTCACGAAATGGTAAAACTTTGAATTTTATTGTTGTTTTATTGTTTGCGGGATATTTTAGGATTCGCAAGGTTTAACGTTTTATTCTAAATGGATTTTAGAATACCAAGTCAGGAATTAGCTGATAAAGAGAACCGGGCCATCCCAGATAATTGTCAAAATGGGGAGAAGTCGCGAGTCGTCTCGATATTGAAGTCTTCCCAAAAAGGAAACTGCCTCTTGGAGCCGAAGAAATTGACAAAAGTAAGCTTATGTACAATAAACTTGTTTTTCGAACACAAGGAAATAGTTTAATGTCACTTTCAACCAACAGCACTGTGTTTCTTCTCAGTTGGATAGTTTTCACTGAAGACAATCGTTTACTAACGTAGCTTCACAGATAGACCGGCCCCAGGCAAAGATACATTTATTCAATCGGTCACGAAGACGTCTTTTTACATTTTTCATGCAAAGTAGTTTACACAGCTTGCATACAATCTATGGATTCAAGTTATTGGCATGGAAAGAAGAATTCTTCAAATAACGTAGCGATGTAACAAAGTGGTTCGTTCATGCATCTTTTGGCGGTAATAATCTTTGCTTATTAGTTTTTTCGATCATATCATCGTTCCCATGGCTAATTTCGTGAATAAAACATTTGATCTTTGTCAGTTCGTTGTCGGCTTGGCATGATTAACCTTATTTCTCTGTAAGAACCTGAATTGTTTTTGTTTTACGTTCTTCGATAGTCTAAATACAATTTATAGGAGCTGGATCTAATCTTAACCTTTTTTCTTGGAACCCAAAGATAACTTTCACAAACATTGAATTTTGGCATCAGTAGCGTTTTTGTAATTATTGTTTAAGTATATAATGTACATGTACTGCTGTGAAGTTATAGTCACTACTAAATAGAAATTTTGACATGTTTTGTTCATTCTATATGCACATGTTTGTAATTTTAATGACATAGTTTGTAAACGTGTACAATAATGTACATATTAAGTGATTCTTTGCTCGCCTTTTATTATGAAAAGAAATTGACATTCATGTATATGTCTATCCTGGATAAGAGGTTAGAAACCTGACAGGCGTACAAAAAGATATTTCACCCTTTCTCATTTCCATTAACAACATGTAGGCGCCGCCTTAATAGGACGTTTGGTGAAGGATTTGGGACTCAATATTCCTTGTACCTGCTCTAAAAGGTTACTTTCCACTTTATCAGCTGAATTAAGCATTATCAGATGAATCAATAGTGATACCCTGCCTTGTCTTCATTTACATGGAATGATTTTTAATTTCTCAAATTGTTTTATCTACAAATTTAAATTATTGCATCTACAGGTATCCTTTAAAAAATCTCCTGTACGTCACACAATCCCTTACAGCACAGAATTACGCCACGATTGGGAGGAGATTCGTAAACTTGACGACGAACAGAATTGGACAGAGAGGACACAAGTTGTAACCAAGGAAGATCACAAACTGTACATTGGCATAGCAAGGGTAAGAAGTATTTCCAATGTTTTATTTGAGATAAATATTTACATTAAGCCGGTATTCCACATGACAGCATCCAGCCAAGCTCCTAGTCATTCATGGCTAGAAGTTCAGCAAGATTTTGTCTTATGAATACAGTTTTTGTGGGTTTTAGTCTCCTGAGGCCATGGGAAGAATATTTATTGCCTTGCAAGGGAATTCAATTCCTCAATGCCTGTATAAATTGCATGTGCATGATCAGGGCTGACAAAAAAAAAATGAATGCCAGCTTGTCCTTTGGACCAGCAACATTATTTTTTTTGTACCAGGCAAGTCTAAGTAAGTTTTTTAGTACTTAATTGGTGGACCAGGGCTGTCACTAAGTTCTTATTCACCTGTAGCCTTGATCTTCACACCCATAGCAAACTTATTACTTGGTGGGTGAATTGTGTCAACTACAGGCCTGTTCACTTGTAACATCAAGGGCCCATCAAACATACTCAGCCGTAACAAGTGTTACGGGTTACAGCCCTTGTTAGATAGGAATTTATCCATTTCACCGAGACATTCATTTAATTCAGATGAGCATTCTCGCTAGAGAATGACGAGAACATGTAACAAGAACAACGTGGTACAAACAACTCGTACCAGGCCCCTATCGGGCAAATCATATCTAGTGTCCAGGTCCTTATGTTATTGTAGCGTTCTGCTCTACTTGTTGACAGCCCTGGTGGACAACATGCTTGGGTCCTTGCCCGTCGGGCAAGTGAGAATGAGAAGCTACCTGCCTGGCAGGAAAATCTACTTGTCCCGGATAACCAGACGACACTTTTTTGAGCCCTGATGCTGATCTGGAAATATTGCCTGGCAAATATAAAAAAGCATACCTCATTTTCATAAGTGCTAGTAAGATAAATGTACACATGTACATTGTATAACGCCACATTGTTTTCCTTCCACAGGAGTTGCTTGACGAACTTATAACTGATTTGCCCTGCATTACATGTAGGTAAGAAGATATGTTAACTGGAATGTAAATATAAAATAGGTAAACGTAAAGACACATTTTACATGCAGTGAAATGTATTGGTTATTAAGGCTCAAAACATCTCTTTAAATTCTACATGTACGTAATGTCACTACAGGAGTTGTCCAGAGTCAAATAAATTAATTAATAATTTTACAGAGTCAGCTCTGAAAGAAGCATCACCAGTTAACTTTAGACCTCTTAATTCTGAAACCTTGGTATCTCAAAGTGTGCTTCTTTTACATTCAGCTGGTGTTTCATATTTTAGGCTGATCAGTTGAAGAAAATGATATATGAGGTTCTGTGTGGCATGAGTGATGATTTTATTTTCAACCAACTTCACAGTGACAAAAAACCTACTACAGCAAATATGACAACAAGTTCTGACCTCCCTGAGATAAATGCAGCAGAGATATTTCCCAGTGATGATATCGGCGATAGAACTGCGGCATATTTGGACGCAGCTGATGATGATCTAGAGGGAGAGCTCATGTCAGACTTTTCAAAGCTTCAAATTGATAGTAATGACTGTCCACGGACATTTTCACCTATCGGCAGTGAGAGGACATCACCTGAACAAGGTTTGCAGTGTGATTAACTTGCCATGGGGTTTTTGATTGACCTGTATAATGAATGACCTATTTACCTAGGTACCCTAGAAGTGACTCTTACGTGATATCATGCCAAATTCTCCTTTTTAGTGGCTTAAATGTATACAGTGTTAGTTTTCTTTCTATTGTTTATTTCTACCTTTTGCATTTCTGCTGTAAAATTAATTATCATTACTTTTTTTCTTTCTTTCCTTTTAAATATAAACTCTTGCCCCTTTAACTGTACACAAAACAATAAAATATTTATTTTAAATATTGTAATTAAAGTTCAATTAAAGTTCAAGAAGGAAGTGAAAAACAATTTGCTAGGAGAATCTTGCAGTCTATCAGATATCATTTAGAGTCTTTTTCATGCACCCCTTCAATTTACAGTTCAGTGGCAGGCTACTGTAGTTTTGTGTAATGAAATAATATGAACACTAAAATAAAATGAAACTTAATGTATGCTTTGCAGATAATTTAATGGATAGCAATGAAGACATTGACAAACTCCTAGCTCCACATGAAAATGACAATCTAGATGACGACGTGCTGTCAACGGGAAATACAAGAACGGATAACTTGCTGAAGGAAATAACAAGCGATGAACGTTCTTACAAGTCTGCTGAGTTGTTTTCCGTGAATCCCTTAGACCTTGAGAATGAGTTCCAAGAGGATAGAGCTCTAGAAGATCTGGTCAACAGTGAAAAGACGGCAGAAGTTCAGGACATGTTTGCAAAGGATGCTGAATATCAACAAGAGGAAGACGATCAGTTTGGAGACGATGCATTTAAACCAGCTAGTGAAGGTAATTACCATTTCTGACATGTACTTTATTCCTACATTGAACAACTTCACAAAGACAGGAATTTGGTGACTGTATAAAGGTCTAAAGTTGTAATTTCTGTGCCCATGACCGAGCCTGGTGGGATCTGGGTCGGGCTTCATTGTGACGTCATCGAAGGACAAGGCTCAAAACACTCTAGAGACGTTTGACTGGGTTTTGAGTGCTGTGAAAACATATTTTTGGGTATTTGAGCTTCCTATTTTATCAAAAGTGGACAAGACTTTAAAAACGAAAGTACTGTATCATCTAGCAATACATATTCGGCATCTAGCTATGATTACATGTAGGATGGCTCTGATGTATATATTTTTTTTCGATTTGAAGTGCGGGTCGCCAGTCTAGCCCGCCACACTGCAAGTTACAAAGAACAATTTGCCGGCCCATTTAGATAATCTACTTATCTACATACAGCACTTTTAAGAAATCTTACCGAACCCTTGATAGTACATAATGACGAGAGCCTATTTTTCCGCTAATTGTTCAAAAATGTGGAAAAATTTGTCTTTCGCTTTGTTATTTTCAATGTATACAAAGTCCATTAGTGTGTAAGAACATGAATATTGCAAGTTACACAAATTTGCATTTTTCATACTAGTAATTAAAACTCCTTCAACAAGACAAAAGGTTCAGTATGGTATCAGTCAAATGAATACATTTCTCCTTCACTGTTCTTTTGTTTTAAAAGTCTTTTATACATACGCTAATAACCTGAGTGTTGCATTTCGGTCAAAAACAAGCTCATTCTCCTTTAGCTTCCTTTCAGCACTACAATCTCTGTCAGTAAAGTCGAATCTAATTGTTTTGTTTTACTTTCCTCATATACTTATCAGTGCTTGATTCGTTTTAAGTTTGTAAACTGAGATATATTTTGTTGCTCAAAGAACAGAACAATTGCGTATGCAGATGAGAAACTCGAGTGCCGATTGTCAACCTCGTGTGCGTGGTTGTATAATCCACAAATACATAGCTAGTTCTGCAGTTCAAAGCCTCACTATTCTCAATTGCCTCACTGTACATGTACGTATGTGCCATTGATTATTCGTTTAGAAAGCTCTCTATTTTGAGGACTAAGAAAACTCAATGCATATAATTTGCGGAATAATCATCTCACCTACAGTAGTTTCCATTATTTTGGTGTAGGACAGCTGGGGCTTGTTTGCATTGAATAGTCAGATGGCTTCCAGCTTATCTCAACAATTTGTGTGTTATCGACCTTGGCAATACCGAGCTTTGCACTAGAAGCTAGGAAAGAATGTACAGGCCATGAAAATCCTAGGTTTTTTACAGTAGCAGTGAACCTAAGATCGAAGAACTGCTCAATGACCGACCTTCACACAAGTCCGCACCCTGCTTTCAGCTTATTCTCGCTTCTGGACGAGTGTCATTGGGATGTAGGTATTGAATGAAGAGGATTGCTCTCTCCTAAGCATGCTGTACTTCAAATCCCTCCAAAAAACACATCTTCCTTGCATTATGCAGCGATTTTGAATCACACTATCGCATGTTCACATACACTAATCTTAGAAGAAGAACATTGTTAGTCCTTCGATGGTGTCACAGGCCAACTCGCTCAATTCTCCTCTATTGCTCGGTCATGGCTGCGGAAAGGCAAATTTTGTGAAAATTTGTAGAAAATTAAACAAAATAGCTACTGACAACAATACTTTTCGTGGTGGTGATCAGAAAAATAAGGAGATTTATATAGGCGAAAACATTTTTTTTTGGGGGGGGGGGGCTATTAATAAGTTTCTTATATTTCTTTAAATTTCCCTCCCCAGGGAATTCCAACCCCTTCTGTGAAGGGCGGGGTAGAGTATGGGTTTTTCTGGAACTGCACAACGCAAGAAATATGTTACTAACAATAATTTATCTACTATGTCCAATAGTATATTTTGGCCACACTGTCAAAATTTCTCTTTTTCACTTAAGTGGTGACTACAAAAAGCATTAAACTATAAAGGGCTCAAAAAAAGTGTTGCCGGTTGTCTGGGACAAGTAGATTGTCCTTCTGGACAAGCACCTTTGTTTTCATTCTCACTTTCCTGATGGGCTAGTCGTCTGCCAACTAAATTCATTAAAAGAGCAAACTAAGACTTGCCCAGGGCAAGCAATACATATTTCTTTTAATGTTGCAACTTACAATATTACTTGACAAACTTTGGCATTGTAAATGTTTATCTGTACAGTCAGTGAGTGGTGTAGGTTAGTTGGATTTAAATGATTCTGTTTTTACAACAGCTATGTGGGAACTTGACTACCTTGAGCAGTGCGGAAACAGCAATAAAGACTTTGAAATGGTAAGCAGTCCTGAGTGCTTTTTGAAGAAGTTACAATATTGTGATTTTTTTTCGCTCATGAAATTACCGGCATTCAACTTTCTGAAATGCACAGCAAAATCAACCATCTCAACTTAATCCTAATATAATTTAATCCAAAAACTAATTTTATTTTAATCCTGGCTTTAAGTAGCAATAAAAAATGTATTATTTTTAAGTGAATTTATTGACTCATATTAACTTGTGATCTTTTTTGGTTATTATAAAACTTAAAAAAACTCCTACATGTAAGAAGCATGTTCTTCCTGTTCTTGGTATTTTATCTGAATGGAAAAAGAAACGTCAAGTTCTTTATATCTACCTGAGTAAATAACAATTACATCAATCGTTTATACCTACTTTTTTTCTGCCTCTGGTATAACTGGTTTCATTTTTCAGTTGAATTTGCCACTCTTATTATTGCTGCATCACCTAGATGTAGTATTTTAAGTGAATGTAAATTTTAATAACTTGGCTTTCTATTCAAAACTCTCAAGTAACATATCAATTTCTTCAAGCGCTCAATGATCTTTGGTTGTCTCTAATCAATGTAGACCATACTAGCCTAATTAAGTTACAAGTATGTTCAATGGCAATGTAACTTGTACCTGTTTTCTTGGTCTCTGATTTCTCTTCAGTTTTGTCACCCTGTGTTTATCACATTGTAGATCTTGAATGATCTAAATTTTAAGTTATCTTCAAATTGAATCACACCACAAGATCGTACAGTGAGGTGGCCCAAAGATAATTCTTTGATTCAATTCAAACCACTGCCAGACAATGGTTATAAATTTTTTATTAAATATAATGTCATGGAGGTCTTTTCAGACACATTTGTTGACCTGTCTTGGTTCTTATTTTGATGCTGCACACAGCCTATTGGTCAGTTTAAGGTTAATATGTCACACTTGAACACCTGTCAGCATTGATCTCACTGAGTGAATAACAAGCAAATATAGTGCAGACCTCACAAGCTGTCAGACTTCAAAAAAAAAAAAATTCCAATTCAATGAAATGAAATCACAAATGAAAAAATTCTTCAAAGGAAAGTACTAAGTGTTTTGATTTGTGTTCTTGTGCATGTCTTTGAGACTTCTAAATTCTGGCAATCCTGGCCTAACACTTGGAAGATATACTAAGCAATTGTCTCAGGTAATATTATTTTGAGGAAACGAAAAGGTTTCAGATATGATTTAATTTGTCTGGCATAATTTTTTTGTTTGAGGACTTGTTCAGTGTTGCGTACATGTATAACTATTATGTGCTTGCTGGTTTTTGTCAACAGATTACATGTGACCGTATGAATTAAATTTTGCAAGAGTTATTCTTCTGTCAAGGCAGCTTGTTTGGCAAAATGTTTGTCTTCTACTTCTTTATTTATAAAGTGAACTTATCAGCCGAACAAGACTTTGTGAGAATTGCCACAGAAACGCCGAATTGCTATTAGTCCAAGTTTTATCCTTAACAGACTCATTCCTTAGCTCAAAAGTAAGAAAATTTAAAGGACGGTAATTGATTAAACTTTTTAGTGGTGTTAAATTGTGTTACTTAACTTCAATTAGTTATTACATGTACTTACATGCAGATGTTTGTTTGAATTTTTACCATGGGAGCAGAGTATAACTAAGATCTCCAACAGCTGGAGTTTTGATTGTGTAGAAAAGTTGTATACAGGTGCTTAAAGGGGGCAGACAATTTGGATAACAGTTATAATTTTCAGGCCAAAAAATCGAAAATAGCCAGACAGTTCTTACATGCAGGTGCCATGGTCGTCTTCAAAGTTTTCTGGGTGTTATTTACTTGGTTGCACCTTGGTTGCAGATGTTGATCTTTTTTCTCACTCTTTAAAAATTGTTGAGAAGAAAATAAAAAATTGATTGCAGGCAAAATGGCTGAAGCATTCCAAATCAGTGAACAGCAGAGTGAAGCATGGACTACCCTCATTATATTGCATTGCATTGTTGTATTGCATTGCATTGTATTTCATTGCTGCAATACATTGTCTTGGCTTGCATTGGATTACTAGCAAATTTCTATTAATTAGTTAGCAATTCAAGATGGAATGCTTCAGTGGTTTGATCCACTTGATTTACACGTAGATCAGATGTGTACAATTAAATTATTTTAATTTGTTTTGTTGTTGTTCTTGCAGTCAGCCCTGGCCCGTCAGTCTCTGTATGTTAAGTTTGATCCACTTGTCAAGGGGGCAACTCCTCAAAGTCCAGGTAAGTACATAATATGTACTAAGCAATTTATTAATTGAACTGTTAATGGGGGTCGTTATACCCCATTATTTGATAGATAATCTAAATATTTCACATATTGATTTGAAACATGTTCAAATAGTCATACATGTAGAAGAACTGCTCAGTGGAAGAGTCATAACGTAGGATCTGGCACCCAGCCCTTAATGAAACCGTTAATCCCTGACTTTTGAGATGGTTGCAAATAGTTAATTGTAATTATAGCAGAGCTCTGGTGGCCCGAAGGGCTGCCTAGTGGAGCCCCATACCCATATAGGAAAGAAAAGGAAAACCATGAGTTGATTTTCCCATGGTTATCATGGCTAGCAGTATTGATCATTGGTGCATACGCACGATGACGGCGTCGAGTCAGGCAACATGGTGGCCATACTCACGCTAACAGGTTGAATGAGACATGTACCCTTGGTTTATAGCATCCTTTGATATTGGACATCCATGTTACAATCAATTGACACCTGTCAAAACAAGATATCTGCTGACCAGTATCATGTGACCATATTGGTGGCTCAAGTTTAGAGAAACATTTAAGAATAAAAAGTAGCGACAGAAAAACATGACGTCTCGGTGACAACATGTCACCATCGTCTCGGTGACAACATGTCACCATTATCAAATAATCAAACGTTCACTATCTTGTTATAATTTGCATTTGATAATGGTGACATGTTGTCGCCGAAACGTCATGTTTTTCTGTCGCTACTTTCTATTCTAAAATGTTTTTCAAAACCTTTCATTATTTCAAGGTTGGAGCTCGTGTTTTTTTAAGTTGACCGCTGACCAAGTGCTGGTTTTTTTATTACATGTATATCGGGGGCCATGTCAGGTGAATTTGTTGTAAATAGGGCCGGGTTGTTCTGAAGCCAGTTACTGCTGACCCAGGATTATAAAAGTTAACCAAAGTATAAATTTTTTCTTTATACAAATGTTTTTCACTGCTTTTGTTTTTGTGTATTTTGAGGACCTTGAGATTCTTCAAACTCAAAACAGAAGGCCAAACAACATAAACAGAAAACCTCACCGTAAAGTTACAAAACTCAAATCAAAATTCTTGCTTATCCTGGGTTAGCTTAATCAGGCTTTGAACATCCCAGCCCAGGAGCTCTGCTCTTAGGCTCTGCTAAATCTATATATGAATTATTGATTCAGCAGCAAAGGGCACGGTAGATGTGAGAGATATGGTGCCACCAAGCCTGCCAAGGTGAGAGTTCTGTACAAGTTTCACTGTCATCATCCTCTTCTTTTTCATTTGGATATATTTTTCTTGGTTCAGCAATGTGGTTCCTTCAATTTATTTTATTTTCAGTTGGTTGGGGAGTGGAGAGGGGGGGGGGGGGAGGGAGGTAGGGAAAGGCTTGGAAAACTGAAACAGATAGATAGATATGGGCCTCACCAAATCATCAGAGATTCTTCTATGATTTTTCACTCAGTTAGCAGAACTAGTCTCTACAGGCTTTGACGTGAGACCCTTGTGCATATTTGGAACACTGTTTTGCTGTGCTTCTGAATTGGTCTGGTCCTAAGCCCTGGGGGATCACATATTGTAATTTGGTTTAATATGTTATTGGATAAGATCGTTTACAGCACTTGTTACAGTATATATGGCTGCACTCTCTTGTTCTGACCTAACCTGTCTGTTCTTGTCTTTTCTCTGTTCCTGATCTTGGATTTGCTGACATTACTTATTCATATGTTTATTTCTTTTGTGTACACCAGCATGGGAGACAACCTTCTGTTGATGGATTCTCCAGCACCCCGTGCGAGATCCTCAGTGTTACCTGGACACCTCACTAACAGGGATCATGCATTGTTAGAACAGGCTGACAGTCCATGTGGAGTGGACAGATTGTTGAATTTCTCTCCTAGAGTGAACGAGGTAAATTAAAATATTTCATCATTGGCACCAACAGTGGATGACTGCCTTATCGTATAGCTGGAAAGCTCAATTCTTAAGTTCCCTGCAGCTGTAAGGGACAGACCATTAGATCAGCGGTCGTGTTACAGTTCGTCACGCAATCTCTTTGAACAGAAAAATGCGTGACATGACGAATTTTGTTGAAGCTAGAATTTAAATTTCCACCCTCCACCTCTGTGATAATTTAAAATGACTTTAATTTTGCGGGTTTTTCTTAATTTTCTGTCCTAAAGATTCGAAAGCGAAAAAAATTCCGACATCGCAAGTTAATTTTATTATGACTCGCAGCTCTTTCAAATATTCCTATCAAGTGTTTCAATTTCATTCTGTTGAAGATGCCATATTAAAATATTTCATTCGATCCACACCGAATTCGTAATAATAAATATCCTAGTCCGAGACGTATTAAAATTTCCATTAATTACTCGTAAGTTGATCAACGTTTCAATTTTTATCAGCGACTTTTGCATGATGATCCCCACAGTTTTCTAGCTTTATTTGGAATGTTAATGATATGTAAATTTTTCATTTTCCACAGCCTTTTCCTCCAGACTTTAGCGGAAGCCAAAGCTATCTTTAGAGAAAATCCCCTGCTGCGTTAAGTCGAAAACATTTTGTGCATATTTTTTTTTTTCAGGGGAAGAAAACCGGCGTCGAAAAAGAAGATATTGTTGTGGAAGAATCTGACAACGTTGTGAAGACACAGCCTGCGCAAAAAATCAGCAACATTGAGTTGAAAGAGGAAGAACCGCCACGCGGGAAGGTAAAAACTTAAATACTTACATCGTCGATGTAGAATTTGATGTTTTCAAAAGTGTTGTGTTTTAGAGTGTTTTATCGACATTGCACTCGACTGAAATGGATTATTTGCGAATGAGATATTTCACCTTTTCTGTCGACATGTCGAACAAACATGTAAATGCAAATGGTTGCATGTTGATTTCTGGCTTTCGAAAAGAAATTTAAAATCAGATCGGGCTGAATTTATAGGATCACTGTGGTTTAACGTAAAATTATACTGCAAGTAATTGTACCGTAAATTGTTCAAGTAAGTTGTTCTATATGCAATTCCAATTCGCCCTGTAAAGCTGCAAAGCGAAGTATTTCACGCTGATGCCACACGTATTTTGCAAAGTAGTACTGTAGTCTTAATTCTCCTTCTGACGTTGTCGTTTGGTCATAGTTTCCGAGTGCTAAAGCATTCATGGCTACCTCGCTTTAAAATTCCAGAGTTCATTGTGATTTTAATTCGCGCTCACTCTTTGTAAAGCTTTCATTTTTCTCTGAGTCAATTGTAATTTCATCGACGGACGGATTTTAAAGGATTTGTACTTAATATAGATGTGTCTTCCGATATGCCCCACATACGTGCATGCCTGATAACATTTGTTTCCGATTTTCTTAGATACATTGTACTTTCGCCCTACATTTCTTTTTATAGTATGGCTTCTTTTGGAGTAAATATGCGAGCGAAGACTAATAACTATACAAAATTGAACCTTGCAACAAAATGTTTTGTAATTATCTCAGACGGTGATTTTACATGCAAAACTCTTTGCTTCTGGGGGTGGAATTTCAAATCAGTTTTGGTATTATTTGCCTTTGAAATCAGGTCAAAATTAAGGTTTGTTGGCTGCATGAATTTAAATCTACCACTGTCTTCTGATCAAGTGTTTGTGTAAGCCTTGAAGTAGTTTAGAAAGAATTTCGTTTTCATGTTCAAGGTTTTGTAATATGAATTCCACAATTTCGATTTGTTTTGTTCAAACTTTGCAAGGAAGCCATTTTAGCGATTGCTTTAAAAATTTAAGTGAACAAAAATTAACCTTTTGCAATTTATCCTATGGAATAAATTCGCAGTTTAACACGAAAGTGGTATAAATCTTTTGGTAATAAATGATTCTCCATTCGAAGCTTTGTTATGACATGCTTGCTGTCAAACGAACAGATGGTTTACGGAGTCTTCCTTTAGTCTTCCTTTTGTGGTCATTTAATATTAATGATCTGTAAGAGATGTGACTGGTATTTTGGCGTGCATTTTAAAACATAAACATCGGATCGTTACCCTAAAAAGGGTACTTGCCGGGAAAAAGGTAGCTTTTCATTGGTCAGTATACCGAGTGACCTGTCATGTCAGACGTCAGATGTGGTAATGGGCTTTATTTGGAACCATCAGCGCGAAAACTGTTCATGAAAAAACCACCGGTAGATAGCGGTTTTCAAATCGTACTATAAACACAAATAGCGGAATTGTCAAGATTTGTGGCAACGGAACTTTTAATGTTATTTGAAGAAGTTGCCTATGAGCCGTGAAGATTTGTGGATGTCGTTTTTTAAAAGACTCGTAATTTTCTGGCGCGGTGAAATGGCTTCGTCGTCTTCGCTCAGTGTGTTTTTTCCATTGTTGATTACGTGATCAGTGGCCGGATCAAAGAGCACAGAACAAAGATCATGTATTTGTGGAGTTTTATCAGGGCATTCGGTTGTTTGGGGCACTCAGATCATAAGAAAGCAGTGAAAAAAGAGGTTAGCGTAAAGTTCTTTTGAGTTTGTCCTCTGCAATTTTTCTGCGAATTTCTCTCTCACTATGAATAATATTTAGCTAAAGCGAAGTTTTTTGAAACAGTGTTCGCCACACGCAGAACGTTTGTTGGCTTCATTGTAAAGTTTATTTTTTTTGCGCTTCGACTGGCTTCATTTAATTCGGAATGTGTTATATGTGTTACGTTTCGGTTGAACTAACATATTTTATGAGATTTAGTCTGGTCCCCCCTAACACAATCTGTCATCCATGTATTGTGTTAGTTTCCATGCTATTATCTCCTGTGACCAGATTCAAAATAGTAATTCTCATTAATGTTTTCCATACATTTCTTTAAATGTCAGTTCTGAGAGTTTTAGTAATACATCAAGACAATAACATTTAGTTGAATTTCTTAATTCTCATCGCCTGTCTGCTGGAAACTATTTTTAGATTCCAAGGAGAAAATAAACCTTTGATCAAAGGGCAAACAGCATTATTATTAAAGTGACAGCGACCATCTGATCACATGGTTTGCATTTCAGCCAAAAACAGCAGCTATTGCCCGTGAAGGACTAGGTACGAGTCTGTAAATTATGGGATTAGCGACTATTGATCCACATAGCACTAAAATTTACACTTCAGAGTTAATTCTCTGTTCCACCATTTGTGTTCATAGTGCTACGCGGCACAACATTCATATGTACCCTTACTTTCTCTTCGCCGCGATTTACCACCTAAATCGTCCCCGACTTTCTCTGTCCGACCTCGTAGCTCAGTCGGCAGAGTAACGGTAGATCAAATCCGGAGGTCGTGGGTTCGATTCCCACCGAGGTCAAAAGATTTTTTCTTTGCCTCGTGTGGTTCCCTGATTCCCTTTACTAGGGCTAACGCCCAATGGGTTATTCATGGGTTTAATCAGCACTAAAATTTACACTTCAGAGTTAATTCTCTGTTCCACCATTATTGATCCACATAGTCAGAAAGAGCACACCGAGATTCACCAAATCCCTAAGTTTGGTGTTAATCGGGCTAGTTTTCAGTGAGATAGAGGCGTTTAAAAACGTAAAAAAATTACAAAGAAATGTATTGCATTTTCATACATTTCTTTGTAATTTACAGACTCGCACCTAGTCCTTCACGGTATGAAATCAGGCAATGTGTATTGTTTAGCAAGGCGAAACTGACAGCTAATCCAATATGTAAAGGCCGACAAATTAAGTAGAAATTTCCTGGCACTTCAGAGAAAGGGATCCACGTTAAAATTTTGTCTATTTACAACTATGACATGCTTTTGAGAATTTGAAAATCATGTCTGCACTAGGGTAGGCAAACAACAGAAGCTAATTAGGAAGTGGAGAAAATGGCTCATGATTGAATTAAAAACTGTAAGAACTGCAAGTTCGTTTCTTCAAGCTTGGTTCAGTTGGAAATTGTTCCAATCCGGAGTTCCCGCGTTTCAATTGTTTAGTAATCCATCTTTTAGTTTAACTTCAAAAAGCGAATTGCGGGAACGATCGTTTTGTGTTTTCAGATTTTCGAAATTCTCCACCAGTTTTAGTGATGTAAATGTTGGCCTTGTTTTCAATTTATGTTCGCTTATCGCTGACATTGTTAATAGCCTGCGGAAAAGTTTGATTGTTGTTTCGTTTTCGCGCGGTCACCCACTGAGAAGCCACGTGAAAAAAATACGCCGATTCCGCAGTTAGCTCATGACGTTGTAACTTTTCATTTCGTTTGAAGCTTTGTTCTCGTTGAACTTGGTAGGCGCTGTTGTACAGCCAAGAGGACTTAGATGAAGCTGTCAAGAGAGAGACGGAAGCGCTTCGCAAACAGGTGAAAAATATGATGTCTTTGGCCCCGTAAACACTACACCGGAGAAGTTTGAAAACGCAGCTTTATTTCTACAGTTAGGCCTACCGTCCACACTCAGCCGGCACGAAAACGGAGCTTTTCGAAAACGCTTTTCAAATCGGAGGAATTTGAAAATTTTGCGTTTTATTGTGGAAGGAAAACATTAAAAACGGAAGTTTTCGAAAACCATGAAGTCACAATAATCATGTGATTTCCCTGCCCGAGTTTTCCTCAAACATAAATCCAAAATGACCGGTGCTTATTTCGTTTTCAAATTTCTCCGGTGTAGTGTAGATGTATTGTGGACAGGGTCTTCGTTAGCTTTGTTAGTGATCGCCTATCAATGTAGACGTTCTTTAGGCTCGTCACGCAATCTTTGAAGGCAAGGGAAGATTGCGTGACCCTCGACCTTCCGCACAGCAGACTGGGGCTCTACCAACTGAGCTAACCAGGCGTCGGTCTAAGTGATCTCTCAAAGTGATCTCGGTAAAGAACCTTGTGTTTGCAACTCACAATTGTTGCTCAGTTAGGTTTTGACTGTACTGATGCGGTATTTTCTTTTTATTGCTAGGCGTTGTTTTATAGCAAGGAAGAGTTCGCCGCGGCTGTCAGAAAAGAGACCGAGGTCTTGCGTCAGCAGGTACCTCACACTTATCGCCAAATATAGTAATCTCAAAGAGCTTCAACGTAATCAAGTGGGTCCCCTTGTAGCCAGGTTCTGAGTTTGATTTTAGATGGTGATTCGATTGGATCCAAATTCTGATTCATGTTTGGATGAGCCAGAGTTCAGTGACGAGCTGGATCGTTACGATTGGTAGTTGAAAGTTCCATTCTTATTTTTATTTTTCAGATGAAAGAAGAGGCTACAATTCGTGACATGGAAAGTAAAGAACTCACGGAGAGGAATCAGCAGCTTAAGAGAGAAACAGGAGAATTGAGGTACATCCGACCCAGTGCTGTCCAAGAATTCGTTGTCTTACGTACACTAACCTACTCTGCATTACCTACCTACCTACCAACCTATTTAGTTAAGTTGAATTGTAATATCCACATATTTTGACACGAGATATATAGAATTTGATTAACTATTGCCCATTTTCTGCAGGGTCGTGATGCAAGAATACGAGAAGACCATCGCAGACATGATAGGTAAGTAACTCTTATGCTCAGCCTGAGCCAACTGATGATGTAGCTCCAAAGGGGTCCTTGTACATCTCTGATTGGTTGTCTTCAATTTACACGTTCAAGTAACGACCAATCAAAGAACCACACGGAGCTGTGTGAAGTTACGTCACCGGTATGTTGGATTTTTTTTCGGGCCCAGTTTCACACGTCAGTCAGTGGCCGTCTCTAAAGTGGGAAAATTTCTGAGTGCAAGAAGAGTGAGGCAAAGTCCATGAAAACATGTGCAGAGTAGACAGGCCTGAATATTACAGTCAAGAAACTGGTGAAGATTACAGTTTCTCCATCGAAAGACTAACATTTGAAGAGTCTGTGTGGCTTTTTGAATTAACCTCATCATTTGATCCAAATTTCCACCCTCTTCACGTTTTGTTCATTTTTTGAAATTCTTAGCTAATTACAGTTCCTGATTAACCTGTACGTGTAATGGACAAATGACGAAATGTAAAAGATCGGGTATGGATCCGAAAGTCAGGCGTATAAAACGAAAAAGAAATTAATCATTTATTTTGTAATTTAGCCCCGGAGGCAAATTGAATTTCAATGTTCAAAGTGGTCCTATATGGTTACTTTGACTGGCTTGGGTTTTCTACATATGAACTCAGCTGAATGACCTTGCTCTCCATGAGTTCTCGTAGTTCAGTGGATAGAACGCCCGCCCGGTGTTCGGGAGGTCATGGGTTCGATTCCTGTCGGGAACTCAGATTTTTTCTTTGTCCCACGCTCGTGTCATGTTGATCAATAGGCCTTTTGCAACAAACGATCACATGGTACAAAATCCGCCATACTGGAGGGCAAGCTCATTATTATTCCCGCACTGGGACATTAAAACAAAGGCCAGTCAAACTTGACTGGTTGAGGTCTCTTTGTTTTAACGTCCCAGTGCGGGAATAATAATGAGCTTGCCCTCCAGTATGGCGGATTTTGTACCATGTGATCGTTTGTTGCAAAAGGCCTATTCAGCTTTTGCATAATAACTATATTTTAAAACTGTCACGTTTCTGCGTGTCGGCTACTGGCATTTCCGTTCTCGCGGCACTATTGTTCGCCATGGAGCGTTTAGTTAAAATCTATTCTTAATTTTTTCTTGACAGAAAAGAATCAGAAGTCACAGGATCAGTATAACCATTCGACTACTGAAGTAGCGAAAGAAAGAGACCAGGTAATTAAGTTGATAAGATTTTGCTAGCTGGCACAAAGAAACAAACTAACCGTATTTGATCAACAAGGGAACGAGCAGGCTATGAGCCCGTATTGCGCTTTATTAAGAACTGGATCACTGGATAACGCAATACGAGAGTTTTCATTGGCTTAGCCATCATGGGTTTTGAGCCATTATGCCATGCTCTATAAATATGGTAAGCATACGGGTGATTTTTTGAGGCGTTTTTATTTTTTGTTTCAGTTTAGTTTACTATATTTTGGGGGCGTTTTTAATAAAACAATTATTCCACTCGCCCTTGTTGGATATAAGATAATTGTTGCCAACTTGGTGCTACGCGCTTCGTTGGCTATCTACCATCTCATATCCAACGTGCGCTCGTGAAATATTTGTCGTATTTTGTTTTCGTCATTCGCACGCGTCTTAGGTCCAACTTGCAAAATTTCCGAGCGAATGAAGCTTATTTAAAGTTTATTTCTTTTTATCCCTTGCAGTTGCAAGCTGACCTAACAGCCGTAGAGACGGCCTTCTCAGACCTCCACAGAAGATACGAGAAACTCAAAGAAGTGGTGGAGAACTTCAAAAAGGTAATGCCTTCTTCGTTTTAGGGAATTATTGTTACGTTCCTCAATTAATGATATAGATTTTAAGCGCGCAAAACAATAAAACACGCTTTTTCTATGTTTTATACTCTGATAAAACATGGGTTTTTGACCAATCAGAGCGCGCGCAGGGTCCTATCTATGTTAAGTAATGGTAATAGGACTGAGTGGAGTCCAATTCGGTCTGTAATCATACGAGTGATAACAAAATCGGACGACCGCGCAATTTGCTAATCACGAGTATGATTTGTTAATCACGAGAATTGGACGACACTAAGTCTTATTACCACTTAATAATAAAAATTACAATTTCCGAGAAAAGAAGAATAGCCAAGTTATGGAAGATAGGGAAATTTTGCATTAAAATACCTACAAAGAAAACACAAAAGCAAGCGTGTGCACGCACGCACGTAATTACAACTTTGAATGTGATTGGTTGATTTAAACTACAACATCGAATGTGGTTGGCTTATTGAACTGTCCGATAACAAACTGTCCAATAACAAACTGTCCGATAACGACTTGGCAAGTGAAGTAGTGGAAAATAGGAGTTTTTTTAAACCAATCTCAATCGAGGAAATTGTAATTTTTATGATTAAAATGGTAATAAATACTGTATAACTCTTTGTTGTATCCTTCATTCGATGAACTCTAGAAAAGTTTTCCGTTCTTCAAAACCTCTTAGCTCATGTGCGCGCGCTAATGACGCGGAAATCGTGCGCAGTAGGGATGCGCAATGCAATACTAAGGAATTACCTTAACGGGGGTCCACTGTAACGAAAGGAAAGCAAGTGTCAGGACCCCCTTGCGCGTGCCATGTACTCGGCTTTTGATTAATGTAGATTTTTTTTTTGCCTTTCTTATTACAGAACGAAGAAATACTGAAAAAGGCCACAAGTGATTACCAAGAAAAGTTAAAACGATCTGAAGAAAAGTATCGCTTGTTGAAGAAACACGCCGAAGAAAAAATTGAGAGGTTTGTATTTACCTTATTTGCCGAGAAGAGGCATATATTCAAAAATCTTTGCCTAAAAGAACAGTAACGGTGAAATACGTCGACAGTTTAGAAAGGAATCAATAATGATAATAATGATAATGACGTATTTATTCATTTGATAAAAATACATATTACAAAGTAGAATTAGCTAGAATATTTAATAGACAATTACAATATCAAAAATCGACTAAAAATGGTACATTCAAGTTACTAAATAGACAAGGATTTCAAAAGTCCACATTGCAAATTACTTTGCTAATAGATCTTCGTCTGAGCTCTGGAAGGCCATATGTGTGTTCCCAAGCAATATAATTTATCTGCTTTGGAGAACGAGGTTTCTTGATTCTGGCTACACTAACACTAGACATTCAGTGTGAATAGTTTATTGAGGATGCCTCAGTTAGTCATCTGATATAGATGTATTTCGTCTTATAACATAATCTGCATCTTTGTAAATTACAACTCTTAGTTCTAACAATAAGAACCTGTGCTACGCCAGATACGAAATGCCACTGAAAAACCACCCTTTAGATGTGGCCAAAAAATATGTGGAAACGAATTCCTCATCTAATGCAGCAGCACGAGACCCCAAGGAAAGGGCACAAAATCAATAAGCTAGAACATGTTACTGTTATAACAAGAGCTTAATTAAACAAAAGATGCGGCTCCGCGTACTAATTTTTTCTTTGTTTATTTTTTTCAGTGCAAATATCGAGATAACTCGGGTACGGAAATCCAACGATTCAGAGATAGCTGTAATGAGAGCTGCTCTCAAGAAAGAACAAACAAAGTCAGCCAGTTTGGAAATGAGTCTACAGCAGAAGGTGCGCTTTTTATGACAGCAATTTCGGGCAATAGACCTCTTTAGCTTGGGCAATTTGTTTTCCCAGTTCAGACCATGTGATATTCTCCAGAGAATAGTTCTTTATCCATCTAAAGTTATTCATTCATATGCACATGACTATTTAAAAATTTGAAAGCAAGAATCCTCAAGAGTATCATCACATGGTCTGAAATGGGAAAACAAACTGCCAAGCTAAAGAGGGCCATTTTGTAGTTTCTGCCAAAGGCCTCGTCCACACTTCGTCACTATCCGAATACGAAAACGGAGCTTTCACTCTGAAAACGCATCACATGCTTTCCGTCCAGACTACGCCAGAGAAATTTGAGAACGCAACAACAACCGTTCATTTTGGATTTGCGGTTGCGGAAAACTCGGGCAGGAAAATCCCAGGATTATCGCGATGTCATCGTTTTCGAAAAGCTCCGTTTTCAAAATGTTTTCCGTCCACACTAAAACGCAAAGTCAGCGTTTTCAAATTCCTCCGGTTTGAAGAGCGTTTTCGAAGAGCTCCGTTTTCGTGACGGATTAGTGTGGACGGTAGGCCTAACCGTATGAAAAATGCTTCGTTTTCAAATTCCTCCGGCGTAGCTAGTGTACACGGCGCCAGAAATTGCCTCGTGTCCGCGTTGAATTTTATTGGGATGCAAATGAGAAAAATTAACCGTAAAAAGTGGTATTCACAGGCCACAGGATTTATAGACTTTTTTCTTTGCTTTTACTTTGCAGGTAACCGAGAATGCTGAACTTACAGCGATATGCGACGAATTGATCAACAAGATGGGAGGACAACGCTCGTAGCAGCACAAACGAGTGGTTTATTACTCGTGGTCTCCCCCCGGATCACCTTAATTTCCCCACGGCGAGTTGTGAAGATGTGTTATGGGGCATTTTTGTTTCCAGGGGGGGTATGCTAACGACAGACTTGACACTGTATATACGGTTCGAAAATGTATACTCGTCTACACGAGAGGTTCTTTAGTTGCCAACTTTTGTACATTAAGGAAGAAATTAATTGACCGTTTATAGTAGAGATATTTAAGGCCGTCTTCAGCTCTAAAAATCTTTCAGAATGTGCGCAAGTGCTTGGTGTGCTATACAATTACTATTTAAGTGGGCTTCGTCTCGAAAGTTCTGCTTGGAACGAGCTATACCTCAGACAATTGACGAAATATTTCGCTCCAATTGCGGTTCGTGATCTAGGTAAATATTGCCCATTCATTTTCATCCTCGATTCTTTGTCGCTACTTTGGTGTCTTTCTTTGATATTTCACCTCGGTCAATCGTTTTCGGGTCACGTGGTTCACACACGTCACCGAAATAAATTGACCGTGGAGGCCTGTGAGATAGCCGTACAGGAACCAGGCAAGAGTTTTTCTACCCTCGTAAAATACTTCTTGGAGAGTTCTGCTATTAATTTAGAGATAATATTTTGCTTAGGGAAAAAAGGCTAGGTACTACGACACAGCTAATGTAATGGCTTCATTTCAATAATTCTGGTCGATGATAAAATAATACGTCTACCTCAAAGGACAACCTCGCTACCAGGGTCTCACTAGAAGATGAGAGACACTGGGAACAAGGTTACTCACGGGAAAGTACTTTGAGCTGTCTTAACAAGCGAACCCACAAGTGAATCCAGTGGTAAAGACAGCGTTTTCCATGTCTTCATTTGTTCGCAGCATATTTTTACCAAAGGTTATTCGCGAAAAGTCTAAACTGAAGAAAGTCTACTCGTAATTTACATTCTCGGTTTCAAGGTTATCCCCGCATTTTGTATAATGTATTATTTGAGGGCATTGCTATCTCGACTGGCTTTTCAACCATTGTTACAACTCAAAGTATTTTCTCACCGTGGTCTTTCGAGGGGACATCAAGAGCGGTTCACGCACTGTTACAGATTCAATAACTCGTAGTTTATGTAGCCACTTAAACAATTGAACAATCACATTAATTTGATCAGAAATAAGCAAACTGTTAGAGCTTTCATCCAGTAGTTAGGGAGGTTTAAAAACACTAGGCGCTGTCACTAGAAACAATCGGTTAAGCCGTGGCCTTTTTTTCTAGCCCGAATTTTTAATGCTGTCTTTGGTCGTTCAACCTTCCAAAGTTTGTATGTGTAGAGACAGAAATACGGCCGGACAATTTAAAGTTCTCACATTGCGTTTGAGAAAGGAAACAACACAATGTCCTAGAGAGTGTTGGAAAGCGAAACGAATCAA
>OZ026595.1:2486000-2498500 GCA_964020085.1 Micromussa lordhowensis
GCACCGACTGACTTCACGCCAACATTTTTAATTTACAAAGTATTTAAGTAGACTTTATGAAACTTGGGTAATCAAAGACCAATAGTATCGTGATGCAATAAACCAAAAAAATTGTAACATTTTAACGTCTGTCACGTGACCTGACATGATTTGTCCACTGAGTGTGGTGTAAAAGAAGGTTATTTCCAAATAAAGCCTGTTAAAAGCACTGAAAACAAGAATTAACTGTCAAAACTTAGGTTCATTGCACAGAACAAAACATAAACTTGCACAATATGCCTGTTTGACAGTCAAATTTTGTTTTGTAAAAGAGCAGGAAGTGTTGGTGTCAATACTATAAAACACTACCTCAAAAGGCTGTGGCTGGTTGCCATAGCAACCATTTTGAGTGAAACCTTCAAAATTGATTTTCTCTTTCCGAGTGCAATCGCACACAATTGATCTTTTTTCACCATATTTAAACTAACTTTTTGGTCCCTTTTAGGGTACCATTCCACCTTAAGCAAAATTAAAAAATATCACTGCAATAATTTTATTATTGATTTACAGGAAGTAGCCCAATAGGCCGTTTGATTGATCAGATTAGCCGTTCCTTTGATACGACACAATACGAGTACATCCTAAAACTCTCAATGAAAACTGATTGAAGAAAGTGGCTATGAGCCACTCAACTTGGAAAATGGATGGTCTGCCGGGGCAATTGTGATGCCACTGAATTTAATCGTATCACACAGGTCATGCCTCATTTATAAATCGAGCTAGTAAAATAAACAAGACGAGTTCCAGGATTGTTAACATTGTTGAAAAGCAAGTTATGGACAGACAGATAGAGCCTTGACAACGCGATTGAAAGAACACAGGAGGGACAAGAGGGTGGTTCGAGTTGGAGACAGTAAGGTTGCACAACACGCCAATCAGTTTGGCCATGACATAGACTTTGCTCACACCACTGTGGTGGACAAGACTCGAGATTGCCATATATAAAGAGACTGGTATACTCAGAGGCCTGGTATACTCAGAGAGAACAAAATGTGGGCAACAAACAATTTACAAGTCATGCATTACAAGTTTGGATTCGCTCCGATGAAGGGCTAACGCTCGAAACGTCAGTTTTCGAATCTCTTTACGGTGGCCAATTCACATTATCAACCCAGTTGATAAAACCAAATTATCTTGTTTAACTTTCCACCGACGCAGCACCACAGTTTCTTTAGAAACTCACCCCCTCAATTTACCAGTCACTCGCGTGACTAATTGTTATCTCGCGCAGCGCTTCGCTCCTTAAAATTTCGCTGGCGTAACACGTGCAGAACTGTGAACCGTTAGATAGCCAGTAATTTCAGTTGGTTCTTTTAAACCAACGAAGACCGAAGTTGTTCGGTCGAAACGTCTTTGTACAAGTAACTATGAACGTTCTTTGAACGTTTCAGCAAGAGTCAGTAGTGTCAAACAAAACCTTGAATGTATACTACTGATGTTCATCTCTGACTGCAATTTTTGCCTTTTTTAGTTTAATTAAGTTTTGGTTTATTACAATGGAAAAAGTTTCTCTATTTCAAAATAATAGTTATTATAAGTGGTCAGCTTATATATCAGGGCTAATTAATAATGGTAATTGAACTGAGTGGAGTGCAATTTGGTCTGAAATCATACGCGTGATTTCAAAATCGAACGAGCGCGCAGCGCAAGTTCGATTTGAAATCACAAGTATGATTTCAGACCAAAATTGCACAACCTGAAGTTCAATTACCACTTTACTAGATCCATTTTTAAATCGCACAATTTAATAGCCTAAATACAGGAACAAGATTTTGGTCAGGACCAATATTTATTGAACCAAGTTGCTAAATTTGCAAAACAATGGCTTTTTTGTCTTTTATTTTCCTGCAATGTGATTGGTGATTTTAAAAAACCTTAAAATCTGATTGGTTGTTTTGTTTTACTGTCCCATTCTCATTGGCTGAGAAAAAGATGTGATTTAGAGCAGAAGATAGTGCGATTCATGAATAAATTGCACCGCTGAGAACCAATAATATTCATCAGTACAAGGATAACCAGTGATTTCAAAATGGATTTAATAAGGCGAATAAACAAGCAATGACATAACATGATCTATAGGGCTAGAGAGGTGATAAATGAAGTCAAAGCCCTCTGGATTGTTTAGAAATAATGCAAAACGCAACAGTAAGAGAATAATTACTAATTACTTGGGATGGGTCACCATTTTTAAAAAAGCATCCATGAAGTAATCCTAGTCCGAGACGTTACCACAAAGAAAGTATCACTAATCTCTAACTTAGGGCCAATTACATGAGCCGGGCTGGCCCAGTTAGCCGGGCTGCTTCGATGTGCCGAGATGACTTTCAGCCCAGTATTACACGAGGCGAGCCAGCCCGGTTGATGGCTGATGCGATGAACCGTGGGAAACCGGAGCAAGCTTATTTTGTACTCTCATTGGCTTAACGAGCCGGGCTGGCCCGGCAAACGCGATTACATGGAGAAATCTCAGCCCGGTTAGCCAGGATCCCGGCACCGCGATACCGGGATCTCGGCTAACTGGGCTGCTGTCATGTAATTACAAAGTTGATTTTTATTGCGTTTAACAAACGTGCCGAGATCCTGGCAAACCCACATCATCCAGGCTAACCGGGCCAGCCCGGCTCATGTAACCAGGCCTTTAGCGCGTGACCAAGTAATAAAATCCCTGACCTTCTCTATACTGTGAGTTCCGCTTGTTTTCTTTCTTATTTTAAGCGCAAAACAGGACATACAAGTTAATTATCAACTCTCTTTTGTTAAAACAAAAATTAAGTTAAACTTCTTTTTGTATCAATAAAGATTTCGTATTAAAAAAACGTTCGTATTAAAAAAAACGTGACATTTCCCACGCTATATGCGTTACGTTATGCGTTATTATTTTTACACTTCAGGTTTCAATACATGCATACTAAATTTCTATTTTTCAGACATTCTGTTTCTTAGAAATTATCAAACACAAGTTTTCATTTTTTCGTTTCTCTGTTGCATTAGCTCTTTCTTACTATTCAGACGTATTTTAAATCTAAGCTACTCACTCGGTGAGCAAATTCGAAAAAAGTCTAACAGTACAACTTGGATTAAAAACGACTACAAAAAAAGTTTAAAACGAGAACACTTCTTAATTGAAGAACACTCTGAACAAGCTTGAACTAGAATCAAGGACAACTGAACTGTATGTTAAGAACTGTCAGTAATGAATTACAGTACGCCCGACGTAGTAAATCGAACCCAATCGAACTTAATTTCAATCGAACTCAATCGAACTCAATCGAACTCAATCGGTGGATTGAGTTCGATTGAGTTCGACAATCGAATGAAATCGAACTCACCGAAAAGTAAAAAAATCAATCGAACCCAATCGAACGTTCGATTTTCGAACTCTTGATTTATGTAAAACATACGTTGAAAATCCATTACCAGATCTTAGAAGCTCGAGTTACTTCAGCCCTGAGTGTAGCGCACATGTTTTTCGTAAACGATGAAATTCCGCAGAAATGGCTTCCGATGCGTTGTGGATCGTATAAAGCTTCAAATGTATAGTCAAAGGCTACCAGGAATGCCGCTTTGACGTCAAGGATGGCGAAGTTTTCAGGGTTTTAAAGAAAATAGGAGAGAAAGGCCGTGCTTTCCGAATTGCAAACGAGCGCGGACAATTAGGGCTTTCTTTGTATAGATTCACCAGAGACAATCGAACGAAATCCATTAATTGTGTTCGATTGAGTTCGATTTGTTCAATTGAATTCGATTTGTTTGGAAATCGAACTCACTGAATGTGTGGTGTTCGATTTCGTTCGATTGCCGACCTTAATCGAACTCAATCCACGGATTAAGTTCGATTGAGTTCGATTGAGTTCGATTTTCGAACGTTCGATTTACTACGCCGGGAGTACGTAGTTTGAAGACCATTCAGATTATGTTCTGTCTACTGTCTCGTGAATTAGTTATAATGATTGACCAATACAGCTGAAGGAACTGAGGGTTTTTAAATGGTTTCCTACCTTGAGTGTTCTTTGTCTGTGGAATTTCCATTTTCTCTGGTTAACCGCTGTTGCTAACATCGGCTTTGTTGACCGATGTCTACTTAGTAAACTCGTGCACAGTTCTGACTAGAGTTCACTTAATCAGGTCTCGCTATTTACAGCAGTATTGGTTAGTTACGTCTTAGACGTTCGTCGATTCAGCCTGACTTTGCATGATCATAGTTTGATTTAACGGTTCTTCAGGCAGTTACGAAACTGCGACGATCTCCAGCCTCGAGCTGAAAAGATAACTCTCCTTGCCAAACCCACTTTGAAACTGCGAAACGAACATCTCTGAGTTGGGCGCGACTTGTAGTTTAACGGTTTCAGATTCCTTGGTGATTTCATTCCAATCATGCTCCTCTAGTGACTCTGAGATAGCGCTTTGTCCACCATACTTGGTCTCAAGGCTAACCTGATATTTGCTAATGGCCTCAGACAAAAAGCCCGCCTCGTATTCTGCTCCTAACTCGACGGACCAGTTGCACTCTATGGCCGAGGACAGTTTTCTTCTCTTAAAGCCAACGGTTTTCGTGATGGTGAATTCCAAGTCGACTGGAGCGTTGGTGCTGTTTGCAAAAGAGCTAATGTTTTTCCACTTACCAAAGGCTCTTCCTTTGGTTTGTGCCACGCCACCCGGAACAAAGTTGAGCACTGTTTCGTGGAGACTGAAATTGCCCGGTTCCAAGTTTTGATGCATGTTCGTGCTTCTGTGGCAATAGACACCCCATTTGCTGCTATCTTGTTTCAAACAGTAGACATACGCAGCGTCACCCCAGACGTAAAGACCATCTTGGAACTCTTTGTGAATGGATAATTCCACGGCGTTTTGATCAGTCTCCATGTTCGTAACTTTTCGGTAAACGTTCCTGTCGGCATATCGCATGTAGAACCACTCGCAGCCATCATATGCACAGTAATACGAACTTCCTCCGCGAAAGTTGGTATGAAGACTGTGTACCTCAGCATCCTTGTCTCGACTCATGTCGGTGACTCTTCTATACTCATTCCCTTTAATGATGTAGAAATAATTTGTGTTGCGAAATTCACTAGCCATGTAGTGATCGCCCCATCTACAGGCTTGACTCAGAGGCAAGATCGTGATATCTTGCCCTTCATGGAAATTTTTGCATCTCATATAGACACCCAGATCAGAACGGATAATGTAATAGTAGTCTTTGTCAGCGCAAAAGTCGATTCCCCTAGCTTCAGGTGCACTCTTCGGGACGAGCTCTGGGTAATCTGGAACGTCAGGCATCTCGCGATCGCTATATCTGCAGTTGAAGGGCCCAGCTGAAGGAAACCTTTCGTTTTCAGCACTTGCGAAGCTCAGATTGCGGAAGTTGTCATACCGATTGGCATTATGGGTAGTAATTGTTGTGCGTTGCTTGATTGACGTTTGGGATTCTTTTATAGATAGCGAAAGGAACTCACCTGGTTTATTACGGTCGGTTTTGCTGCTGGCGAGACGTCCATACATCAACTTATAAGAAAACCCCGTTAATACGGCCTTCTCGTTATAATTAATGCGGCAAACGGTGACATTCTGAAATGCCAGCCTGTGTAATCCTACATAATTTTACCCCATTTACGGCCTCTCGAACCAATTATGTTCATCTTCCCATGGTTGATATTTAACAATTATTCCACGAGCGCGCGTTGGATATTTAACAATTATTCCACGAGCGCGCGTTGGATTTAAGATGGTAGATAGCCAACGAGGCGCGTAGCGCCGAGTTGGCTATAATCATCGCATATCCAACAAGCGCGAGTAGAATAATTGCTTTATTAAAAACAACCACCAATTTTCGCTAAAATCTTTCCACGTTTTATTTCGCAAAATCCTCTCTTGGACCACCATTGTTTCTCTCCGCGGAAAAAAGTTTCAGAATTTCAGCTGTAGTGCTGACGCGTACACTTACCATATTTGTAGGGCATGGTATAATGGCTCATATACCATGGCCACTAAGCCAATCAAATTCCTTGAATTGCATTATACAATGACCCAGTTTTTAATAATGGCTCTTATTTAAAATTGGATCATTGGATAATGCAATTCGAGAGTTTTCATTGGCTTAGCCATCATGGTATATGAGCCATTATACCATGATCTACAAAAATGGGGAGCGTATGCGTGATTTTTTGGGCCTTTTTGTTTTTATTGTAGTCTAGTTTTCTATATTTTGGGGGCGTTTTTAATAAAACAATTATTCCACTCGCGCTTGTTGGATATGAGATGATCATAGCCAACTCGGCGCTACGCACCTCGTTGGCTATCTATCATCACATATCCAACGCGCGCTCATGGAATAATTGTTAAATAGCCCATGATGGCTAAGCCAATGAAAACTCTCGAATTGCATTATCCAATGATCCAGTTTTTAATAATATCAGTTATGTGTACTGATTTCATTTTCTTAAAATTATATCTGCATTCCGTAGGCTTGTTAAAGAACAGGGACCAGCTATAACACTATCCACCGGATAAATCGCTATCCAGCGCATAAGTGTTAACAAAACAAACCACGCTATGTACTGGATGGTGATTTACCCAGGCCTGGGTTATCCGAAAGGTGGAAAAACGCTATCCATCGGCAACCTCGTTCCCAGGGCTTTTCCCTTTATGAAATTGGGAGGGGCGGGAAAAGGCCCTGGCATCGGCCGGTCACGTGCCCACCTTACAACCCCGTTTTGGTGACTTGCATGTGGGGTGTTCCACTGCCACTCGAAAATTCCTCTGAAACAGTGCTTTCTATCTTGGGAATGTCCTTATTTTTTTTACCACCTCCCTGAAATATTCCTGGGCTACCAAAACGTTTGAGCCACAGTCAGACCAGCACACGTTTGGGTGGCCACGTAGGCACGCGAATCGACGGAACGCCAATAGGAAGGCTTCAGTTATTTTGTTTGTTACGAGCTCCAGGTGAATTGCTCTGATTCTTGTGCAGGTAGAGATAACAACTTGCGCTTCTCGTGTTCTCCATTTAAATCGTTTAAATCGGATCTGCAGTGGCCCAAACATATCCATAGCGGTGTTCGAAAATGGGGGAAATCCGGCTGCTACTCGCAAACTTGGTACTTGGCCAATTTACTGATCGAGAGGCTTTCTGCGTAGTTTCCGGCAGATGACGCACTTGCTTATAACGGCCTTGGCCATTTTTCTGATCCCGATAATCCAAAACTTTCGCCCTCCTTCATGCATCAGGCTCTCGTAGCCGCAGTGTCGTCGTTTCCTATGCAGCAGGTGACACAAGAGGAGGTGATAGGGCAACATGACAGGGTTTCTCATGTCTTTCGGGAAGGATTCTGGCATTTTCAAGACGGCCATGAGCTCTGATTAGCCCCTCCTAGTCAGTTTTGGCGATTGAGTTCTCATCGAGGCATGGTACGTCTATATGAAGCTGACTCCAAAAGCTGTAATTCTGAGCGCATGAGCTGCTGGACTGTCAGGGAGCCTCTTGGTTCGGCTCTGCGTCTTGTAACTTCATCAAAACGATGTACGTAAGCCAGGACTCTGCGGATCTCTTGGAATGAAGAGCATCTTTGCAGCAGGTAACAAAAGATATAGGGCTGTTCTCCTTTCCTGCAGGAGCGGAGGTGGAATGGAACTCTCTTGTCAACTTGCCTCTTTTGTCAACTTGGGTCTGTTTCGTTGTAGTCGTCATATCTTTCGAAGTGCCTACTCGTACCTGGTGAGGACTTTGCTCATTGTCTTGAAATTGAGGCCACTCGGTCTCCGGCAACCTTAGAAACGGCGGTCCTGGCATGATTTGGAGGTCACCGGCCTCAATTCCCCTAGCAAGGGCATCTGCTGGGTTGAACTCAGACTTGATATAGCGGAATTGTTCTGATCCCACAGTTTCTTGAATTTCTGCAACTCAAACTGATACAAATGGTCTGAATTCTGAGATATGTCCAGAAATGCAGGCACTGGCGAAAATGGCGATTTTGGCGAAATATCGCCATCTTAGAAGGTTTGTTGACCAACTCAGGTAGAAGGGCCCTGAAATGTTGGCGAATTTGGCGAAAACGGCGAATGTGGCGAAAATGGCGATTCTGACGAAATTTCGCCAAAGTCTTTGACGAAATGAGAAGAGCGATGAACTAAGTCAGCTAGAAGGGCCCCGAAATGTTGGCGAATTTGGCGAAAACGGCGAATTTGGCGAAAATGGCGATTCTGGCGAAATTTCGCCAAGGTCTTTGACGAGATGAGAAGAGCGAATAAATTAAGTCAGCTAGAAGGGCCCCGAAATGTTGGCGAATTTGGCGAAAACGGCGAATTTGGCGAAAATGGCGATTCTGGCGAAATTTCGCCAAGGTCTTTGACGAAATGAGAAGAGCGAATAAATTAAGTCAGCTAGAAGGGCCCCGAAATGTTGGCGAATTTGGCGAAAACGGCGAATTTGGCGAAAATGGCGATTCTGGCGAAATTTCGCCAAGGTCTTTGACGAGATGAGAAGAGCGAATAAATTAAGTCAGCTAGAAGGGCCCCGAAATGTTGGCGAATTTGGCGAAAACGGCGAATTTGGCGAAAATGGCGATTCTGGCGAAATTTCGCCAAGGTCTTTGACGAGATGAGGAGAGCGAATAAATTAAGTCAGCTAGAAGGGCCCCGAAATGTTGGCGAATTTGGCGAAAACGGCGAATTTGGCGAAAATGGCGATTCTGGCGAAATTTCGCCAAGGTCTTTGACGAGATGAGAGGAGCGAATAAATTAAGTCAGGTAGAAGGGCCCCGAAATGTTGGCGAATTTGGTGAAAACGGCGAATTTGGCAAAAGTGGCGATTCAGGCGAAATTTCGCCAAGGTCTTTGACGAAATGAGAAGAGCGAATAAATTAAGTCAGGTAGAAGGGCCCCGAAATGTTGGCGAATTGGGCGAAAATGGCGATTCTGGCAAAATTTCGCCAAGGTCTTTGACGAAATGAGAAGAGCGAATAAATTAAGTCAGGTAGAAGGGCCCCGAAATGTTGGCGAATTTGGCGAAAATGGCGATTCTGGCGAAATTTCGCCAAGGTCTTTGACGAGATGAGAGGAGCGAATAAATTAAGTCAGGTAGAAGGGCCCCGAAATGTTGGCGAATTTGGCGAAAATGGCGATTCTGGCGAAATTTCGCCAAGGTCTTTGACGAGATGAGGAGAGCGAATAAATTAAGTCAGCTAGAAGGGCCCCGAAATGTTGGCGAATTTGGCGAAAACGGCGAATTTGGCGAAAATGGCGATTCTGGCGAAATTTCGCCAAGGACTTTGACGAGATGAGAAGAGCGAATAAATTAAGTCAGGTAGAAGGGCCCCGAAATGTTGGCGAAAACGGCAAATTTGGCGAAAATGGCGATTCTGGCGAAATTTCGCCAAGGTCTTTGACGAGATGAGAAGAGCGAATAAATTAAGTCAGCTAGAAGGGCCCCGAAATGTTGGCGAATTTGGCGAAAACGGCGAATTTGGCGAAAATGGCGATTCTGGCGAAATTTCGCCAAGGTCTTTGACGAGATGAGAAGAGCGAATAAATTAAGTCAGGTAGAAGGGCCCCGAAATGTTGGCGAATTTGGCAAAAACGGCGAATTTGGCGAAAATGGCGATTCTGGCGAAATTTCGCCAAGGTCTTTGACGAGATGAGAAGAGCGAATAAATTAAGTCAGCTAGAAGGGCCCCGAAATGTTGGCGAATTTGGCGAAAATGGCGATTCTGGCGAAATTTCACTGAAGAGCGAATAAAGTAAGTCAGCTAGAAAGGCCCCGAAATGTTGGCGAATTTGGCGAAAACGGCGAATTTGGCGATTCTGGCGAAATTTCGCCAAGGTCTTTGACGAAATGAGAAGAGCGAAGAAATTAACTCAGGTAGAAGGGCTCTGAAATGTTGGCGAATTTGGCGAAAACGGCGAATTCGGCGAAAATGGCGATTCTGGCGAAATTTCGCCAAAGTCTTTGGCGAATATGGTGATTCTGGCGAAATTTGGTCAAGGTTGCAATGCTAACAAGATTTTGTCAAGGTTTTAAACAAAATTATAGTTGGATACATATGATTTCACTGGAAGGGCCCCAGAAAGTTGATGAAGTTATTTTAAAGGAATCCTACAAAGTTTCCTGGCAGAAGCCACAAACTTGTTATTGGTGGAAAATATGAGAAGTGGAAATGGGGTTCAAGTAACCGTCATACATTAAATGTAATGTAGACAACATCATTTCATAATAACACAAGCATTTCATTCAAATAAAAAAAATACATTCAAATACATTCAAATACAAGCACTCCATTCATCTCTAAATGAGAATGGCAAAAACAACTTAATGGAAGGAATAAGAGGTCCAATGACATGATATATAATAATGGGTTAACTGTAGTCCAAAACCAAAATGATAATTCGAATGCCATGCAATGCAGAAAAATGTAAATAAAGTTGTTGTCATTGTTTCTCCTGTTGCTTCACATCAAGTCAGTTACACTTACGTAGCTAGGCATATCCATATCCAGCTTTGCTTTGCGAACTGTCGTTGTCCAATTCATATTTGAGTTCTCGTTGCTACATGTTCATAATATGTTGGGAATATTGGAACAAAATTGGAGAAACCCAGATAGGCAGACAGGCATACAAAAAGCAAAAAGTTGGATTTAAGCATCATCAGCGCTGGTGCATTCCTTGTACATTCCAGGTCAAACATAAAGGTGTTTGTTCAGCAACCGAACGTCACAAAAGTCTTCATGATCTTGGAATAAATTTCTTTCGTAGCAATAGTAATAGTTATTGACCAATTATTCCAGTAGTTCTTTAGCTCTGTAAAATAGATCAGCACTTTATGCAGCGACATGGGTGATATCAATTCCCTGGAAGCAGATGACATTGGGATGTGAACGAAACAAAGTCGTCTAGAAATTACTGTTCGAATCCAAGATGGCGAACGTGTGGATTTCACTGAGAATCCGCTGGCCAGGCGGGAAGTCCGGATCGAAGAAACCAAACAACCAAATGCACTATACCCCAAATAAGCAGACACGCTGACAAGAAATAATATTCTCTATTTGAACATGGTCAACCAAGGTGCAGTCCATGTACCGGCATTACAGGCCAAACATTCAAAATTATTTTGGGAAACCAAACGTCGGCATGTGAAACAAATTTGACATTCTTTAGAACCTTTAGTTATACGTAACGAAGAGCAATTTTAGTAATTCTTTAGTCACTTTCTGCCGTTACATGGATTATATGTAGTCCTTAGATTGTTGGGATTCATAAGAATGTAAACACGTAGAAACAAGACGGCCAGATGATACTCGAATGAATGTTCCATTGTCTGTTCGATTTGAGAAGCTTGGGTATTATACAGGGAATCCCCTGGCTTCGTTTGGGTAATGTGGAAAAAATATGGATATACTTTATGGAATCTTTGGTACTTTCTAGGGAATCCGCTGGCCCGGACGGGCAACACGCTTACAGAACGAAGGAAATAAAGACCAAGGGAAATATATATCAGTATTGCTTTCAGTTCCCCTCGCGGGCAACGCGCATTAACGAAAAAAAGAATTCCCTTGGGCAACGCGCTTAAAGAACGAAGGAAATATATATCTTTCTGCTCGGCCTACACTCATGATTTGGCTGTAAGTTACACACGAACAACATGCTTGATATCGAGATATTTCGCTTGGGCAACGCGATGGAGCGCTCAGATCGAGAAACACGCTTCCCTGACGCTTTGGAAATAGGGAGATATATTTGGCTCCCAGTTACACACGGGCAACACGCTTACAGGACGAAGGTAATAAAAAGCAACGGAAATATATATCTGTATTGCTTTCAGTTCCCCTCGCGGGCAACGCGTATTAACGAAAAAAAGATTTCCCTTGGGCAACACGCTTAAAGAACGAACGAAATATATTTTCTGCCCGTCCTACACTCATGATTTGGCTGTGAGTTACTCACGAGCAACAAGCTTAATATCGAGGTATTTCGCTTGGGCAACACGCTTAAAGAACGAAGGAAATATATATTGTTTTTGGTTGCGCACGGGTTAAGGAATTTCACAACGCTGAAGCGCTCGAATCGAGACACACGGTTTGGTAATAGAGCAAGGGATCCGAAATATATATCAGTATTGCTTTCCGTTCCCCTCGCGGGCAACACGCGTTAACGAACACAAGATGTCGCTTGGGCAACACGGTTAACGTAGGAAATATATATCTTTCTGCTCGGCCTACACTCATGATTTGGCTGTGCGTTAAACACGGTTAATTAAGCGATCTCAGAACGCTTGAAATGATACATTGCTTTGTGTTCCACTCGAGCAACACGCTTTAGTTATAGGGAGATATATTTGGCTTTCAGTTCCACACAGGCAACACGCTTACAGAACGAAGGAAATAAAGAGCAAGGGAAGTATAGTCAGAATTGCCTTCAGTTCCCCTCGCGGGAAACACGCATTAACGAAAAAAAAAATTTCGCTTAGGCAACCC
>OZ026595.1:2503500-2511000 GCA_964020085.1 Micromussa lordhowensis
GGCAACGACAAAAAACAGGAATGGATTTCAAATGCTGAAAAACTCTAAAGTGTATAAACTACGAAATACCAAAACTACATACAAATACACATTCAGGGAACAAAAACTACCTCAGGTTTAGTTTCTCAACAGCAACTATTAACTAACCCCAGGAGCCCATCACTAGGAGCCAGCAACTACCCCATATTCCTGTCACGGCGTTTTCACAGACCTGTCTATTTTTAGCTTGAATTTACCGCGAATTCAGACTCCCGCAGGGACAACAGTGACAAATCATAAGCGCGGACTTGATTCTTTAATTGACGTCGGCATTTTCACTGGAAGATTAAAAAGAAAAGCCGCCATTATTGTTTCCCTTACCGATGCGCGCTCGTGTAGAACGGAACTGACCTATTTTGCGGGAAAAGAAGTCTAAAAATAGACCGGTCTGTAAAACTGCCGTGACATAGGCTTAGTATTGGAGTTGCAAGCTCCTAGTGATGGGCTCCTGCTAACCCCTAAGATGACTAATCAAAAATGTTTTTTTTTTTCAAAAAGCGCGATTTGACGCACTAAGTTGCTCATTCCAATTATAGATTCAGCTCAGCATATCAACAGAGCCGTAGCTATTGTCCAAATCAAGGCACCTGCCTCAGTCATTTTTGGAATTTTTTGAAGGGGGAAAGGAAAACACTGATGGCAAATAAATAAACAAACAGACAACTAACATTGCCCCATGATCAGTCATGTTATTTTCCTGTCTAGGGCACTGGTCAGTACATTAGCCTTACCCACCAATAGAGGGATCACATATATAGTGAACTATTCCGTTTGGCCACTTCCTCAATTTATGACCAGCTCTTCCGGGATTCCGAATCATGTCTCCGTGCCGCACGTGTTCTGGAACGTTGGTATTTTCTACACAAAAGAGAAAAAAAATGACAATTTTGCGTCAAGATTAAATCCGGTTAAGCGGAAGTGATTTACCAAAACAGCCACAAGAGTAGGAAACAGTTAATTGAACCTGATTACCGGCTAACTCAGCGATGTCGACAAAACAGTATAAGCTTAGCCTCTTTAAGTGCATGCCTCTGTTCTTTTGGTCTTTCATACTACAGTGGAACCTCCGCCTTACCTCGTTAATGCGGCTAATTAATTTTGTCCCGGAGAAACGTCCATACATTTTCTTATACGAAAGCCCCGTTAATGTGGCTACCCCGATAATATATGACCAACGGCCGCATTCTGAAATCCCAACTTGCATAGTCCTTTATACCTTAAGGCGGGGGTAAACATGAATAGGTGTGAAATTTGAAGTGATATAAAAAAAGGAAATTGTTAGGATTAAGATGGGTTGGAAACACTACCAGACAGTTGACCCCCGCAAAAGAGAGCCCCAGGTTGCTAGGGGACTGTTTGGTATCCGTCTACTAATTCTTCACTTCAAATTTCAATTTTCCAAATCCATCAAATCTTCAACATTTCATATTTTCCTCAATTTAACCTATCCTTTGAGAAAAAATATCTCTTTCCCAAAATGCCCAAAAGTCACCCAAAAATTTACACAAAATCGCCAAACAGTGGTTAATGAGATAAGCAGAGAGATTTAGTGTCGCTTGAAACGTGACTGAGATATAGGCAGAAAGGCCGTGTTAAGCAACCTCAAAACAGCCTTCACGTTTACCCCCGCCTTAACCCGGTCTTCCTGCCACTCAAACCAGTCACGTTCATTTTTACATTGTTAATATTGTATGTACTGATTAAAGTTTCATACATTTCAATGTTTATTTTAGAACAATTGTTTAGAAGTGCAATTGTGATCTGTTAAGAAGTCCCTCTCAATTCAGACCAGTCATGAAATTTGACCCTGTCCCGTTAACACGGCCATCCCGCGCCCAAATTGTCATGGTCCTTTGGTCACCGTATTTCTGCGCTTTTCAATAACATGCGGACTCTAAAATTCAAAGCTCAACACCGACAATGCGTTTTTCGCTACCGTCAATCAAATGTTCGGCGGCTCCTCCCAACTTCCGACTTTGCCGATCGCGCGGTAATCAAATCAAATCGTTGAGCACAGTTCAGACAACATAGTCGGATTGTAAACGTATTCCAACTCCAGGTTTAATCTGAATTTAAGCTTTTAGATACACGGTATCTATCTGTGTTTTAATAACAAACATGAACCGTATTGGTTTGCATGTGAATTTTGCCGGCTGGCAAGAAGTGGGATCAGATTTCAATTTCACACAATGACACAGCCGAGAATAAAAAGCGCAGAGCTTTAATATGGCGCGTTTTTAGTGTCAAAATTCAAAACCTCATTTCAGACATGCTATTTTTCAATTCAAATATTCAATCCTGCAATTAAAACTTGGAGCTCTTCAATTCAAATATGATATCTTTCTATTCCGATTTCCAATTCGAGAATTAAACATCTTGTTTAACAATTCAGATACGCTATTTGGCTACTAAAACATCCATGGTTTCAATTCAAAACAACACTTTTTCAATTCAATTATGCTGTTTTTCTATTCAAACGTGCAATCCTTCGTTTCAGAAACGTTTCTCTGCTAGCCAAACATCCAGCCGTATTCTTTAAACCTGCTATTGTGCATTGCAAATTTCCAATCTCGCAATTCAAAATGGTCAGCTCCGCAAGTAAAAATGCTATCTTCGTATTCCAATATGCAATTCTTCACCGCAAATCTACAATTCGTCAATTCCAATACACTATTCGACAATTCAAACAGGCATTTTGTTCACAGAAACATGCAATGTCTCATTTTGAAACAATTGTTCGGCAATTCAAACACTCTACTCTTCTATTCAAACCGACAATTCTTCTATTAAAACGCGTTATCTTTTAGGTCAAACCTGCTGTTCGACTATGGAGACATCCGGTCGTTTAATTTGGTAACGCTGTTCATCACTTCAAATATTCCAACTCTTTTTCCAAACATTCAAACATTCAATGCGAACGTGATATTTAGCACTTGTCATTTCCAATACGCAATCCTTCGATTCAAACATTCAAACTTTCATCGCAAACACGCTGTCCTTCGTCGTCACCTGGAACCTAGCCCGGCCACGCATGCGTCTTAGGGAGACAAATTCGCGGCAAAAAGCTGAGCTGAAGGCGGGAAGGTAAATATTTGTACTTTTTGCACATGGCGTCTTTTCTATGCTCTGGAATAAGCTCTGGATAATATTGGTTTCTTTTTTTAGCCATGTCGGTCGGGAAATGTAAGGAATTACTGGACGAAGTAGCGAAATTATGTGCAAACCTTAACCCTTCTCAGACTACTGGTCAAGTGTCTTCTCAAGCTACTCCTCAACCGCCGGCTGTCACAAACAGAAACACACCTTCCATTTTATCTGCCACTGAATCGTTAACTTCTGGTGCACTTGGATTCCAAGAACACCGTAGATTATTCGGGTTTAACCCTTCGACCTGTCAGACAACAAGCAAAAGACGAAAGAGGGAGAATGGTGGAACGTCGAAAAAGGTGAAGCGACCCACATGGACCAGGACTTTCGTGTGCCTGGGGAATACAAGCGAAGAAAGAACATAGTGCCTAGATACCCGGCAGCCAGGAAGTGTTTTTTAAATACTATGATACCCGGCAATCTGAAATTATATCTAGAATTTCCACGGAAAAACTCATCCGATCCTTCTTAAAACTGTAGATCTTTGTTTAGAAATGTCAAGCGATTCCATTAATAATTTTGAAACCTCCCGAGAGTATTTCAGCATATCGACCTTTAGTCGGAAACACTGAGCGAGTTTTGACAATGTTTTGATTTTGCACAAATTGTACAAACTTGTGTGACTCACGGGTACAATTTTTCAAAGACTACATACCCGGCAGTCGGGAATTCTTCCCGTTTTTCCACCAAAATTTCCATTTGCACCTACTGAGCTGTCGGTGTAGAAATACCAAGCGATTTTCGAACTTCAGGCCTCAACAATTGCCTCGGCAAAGTAGTACAAATAGCTACAAAACGCTTGAGCGTTTGTTGGCGAAAGTCCGCCACAGGGAGTTATGGATCTTAACTTCCGGTGTAACGCTTCAGTTGCGTGACAAAGTTGCACATGGTGTTGGTTTTCGTGTCAAAAGGAACTTCTACACCGACAGCTCAGCAGGTGCAAAATGGAAATTTTGGTGGAAAAACGGGAAGAATTCCCGACTGTCGGGTATGTAGTCTTTGAAAAATTGTACCCGTGAGTCACACAAGTTTGTACAATTTGTGCAAAATCAAAACATTGTCAAAACTCGCTCAGTGTTTCCGACTAAAGGTCGATATGCTGAAATACTCTCGGGAGGTTTCAAAATAGGCCTTATCACGGTTTCCGACGTCATTTTGACGGGTAGGCAAAGCGGTCAGAAATTACAGTGTTTGTATGGGAATCCGATGGCAAAGAACTTTTTCCAAAATCGAATTTTACGCAATTTGTGAATCGCAATGTTAAAATATCAGGTGGAAGATTGTATTCACCAGGTTTGAAGGATGTAACTTAACTAGAAGACGCTCAGTTAATTTTTATAATTTAGCATACATTTGTCTGTAATTTTTTTTCGGCGCCGCCGCGTCTTCCCAGCCAAATTTACAGACAAATGTATGGAAAATTATAAAAATTAACTGAGCGTCTTCTAGTTAAACTACAACCTTCAAACTTGGTGAATACAATCTTCCACCTGATATTTTAACATTGCGATTCACAATTTGTGTAAAATTCGATTTTGGAAAAAGTTCTTTGCCATCGGATTCCCATACAAACACTGTAATTTCTGACCGCTTTGCCTACCCGTCAAAATGGCGTCGGAAACCGTGATAAGGCCTATTATTAATGGAATCGCTTGACATTTCTAAACAAAGATCTACAGTTTTAAGAAGGATCGGATGAGTTTTTCCGTGGAAATTCTAGATATAATTTCAGATTGCCGGGTATCATAGTATTTAAAAAACACTTCCCGGCTGCCGGGTATCTAGGCACTATGTTCTTTCTTCGCTTGTATTCCCCAGGCACACGAAAGTCCTGGTCCATGTGGGTCGCTTCACCTTTTTCGACGTTCCACCATTCTCCCTCTTTCGTCTTTTGCTTGTTGTCTGACAGGTCGAAGGGTTAAACCCGAATAATCTACGGTGTTCTTGGAATCCAAGTGCACCAGAAGTTAACGATTCAGTGGCAGATAAAATGGAAGGTGTGTTTCTGTTTGTGACAGCCGGCGGTTGAGGAGTAGCTTGAGAAGACACTTGACCAGTAGTCTGAGAAGGGTTAAGGTTTGCGACATAATTTCGCTACTTCGTCCAGTAATTCCTTACATTTCCCGACCGACATGGCTAAAAAAAGAAACCAATATTATCCAGAGCTTATTCCAGAGCATAGAAAAGACGCCTTGTGCAAAAAGTACAAATATTTACCTTCCCGCCTTCAGCTCAGCTTTTTGCCGCGAATTTGTCTCCCTAAGACGCATGCGTGGCCGGGCTAGGTTCCAGGTGACGACGAAGGACAGCGTGTTTGCGATGAAAGTTTGAATGTTTGAATCGAAGGATTGCGTATTGGAAATGACAAGTGCTAAATATCACGTTCGCATTGAATGTTTGAATGTTTGGAAAAAGAGTTGGAATATTTGAAGTGATGAACAGCGTTACCAAATTAAACGACCGGATGTCTCCATAGTCGAACAGCAGGTTTGACCTAAAAGATAACGCGTTTTAATAGAAGAATTGTCGGTTTGAATAGAAGAGTAGAGTGTTTGAATTGCCGAACAATTGTTTCAAAAGTGAGACATTGCATGTTTCTGTGAACAAAATGCCTGTTTGAATTGTCGAATAGTGTATTGGAATTGACGAATTGTAGATTTGCGGTGAAGAATTGCATATTGGAATACGAAGATAGCATTTTTACTTGCGGAGCTGACCATTTTGAATTGCGAGATTGGAAATTTGCAATGCACAATAGCAGGTTTAAAGAATACGGCTGGATGTTTGGCTAGCAGAGAAACGTTTCTGAAACGAAGGATTGCACGTTTGAATAGAAAAACAGCATAATTGAATTGAAAAAGTGTTGTTTTGAATTGAAACCATGGATGTTTTAGTAGCCAAATAGCGTATCTGAATTGTTAAACAAGATGTTTAATTCTCGAATTGGAAATCGGAATAGAAAGATATCATATTTGAATTGAAGAGCTCCAAGTTTTAAGATTGCAGGATTGAATATTTGAATTGAAAAATAGCATGTCTGAAATGAGGTTTTGAATTTTGACACTAAAACGCGACAATGCTCACTTGTTTATAGAGCTTGACAGCTTTAGTAAATTCTCTGTCTGAAAGAAATTGTTTTTTTTTTCAGAAGATCTTCCAGCTGAAATGCCTTGAAGGGATCTAAAAAGAGGTAATATAAACTGCCTAAAGTAGCCCTTCAGATAACACTAGTTCGGGTAGTAGACGCTATTTTCGCAAGACAGAATCTGTTGACAACGGAAGAATAAAACAATATCGACTGACGTTAAAGTTTTGTTTCCTGAAAGTTTCTAACTCATATAGCTATTCGGCACCTTATCTTGGTTATAACTCCTGTCATTGATCAACGAATGAACGGTGTACACATGTAACATCTTTTTGAAAGTAGAAAGTAGGAAGAGATTCCGCCTCCCCCCAATATCATCCAAAGCGGTCGACCAATTTTTGTTTTTACTTTTTACACTATATGACACTTTTGCGGCACCGTTTTCCAAAGCCTCCGTTTTCAACCAGAAAAGGAGCGTTTTCAAAAACCATGCGTTGTGTACATTTTTTTAAACTGCTTTCGAAAACCTCCGTTTTCATCGGCGTTTTCGGTCGTTTTAGTGTGGACGATAGGTGAAAACGCCTCAAAAAGTAAGCGTTTTGTATGGTAACGCATTAGTGTGGTCGGAGAAGAACTGGCAGAAGTTTCACGAGTGTTATTTCATTTCTTCAACCTACATGATACTAAATATGAGGAAATGGGATCAACCAAAGATTCAGGTGTACATCATTACGTCGTTTCTGAACATGATTGCCAACGAGCCAGCCGAGCGTCTCGAGGCGGCAGAGAATAGTGCCGCGCGAAGAATGGCGTATGCGAAAAAATTCTCGATCGAGCTCTCTGAAAGTGTAACTGTAAGGTGTAAGATGTAACAATGGCTCAGTTTGAGCCAATTGCAAGGACGGAACTATTCGAGCTATTGTAGTTTTTAGCCAATCAGGAGGCGCGTTACATCTAGACTTGTCTCGTGGAATATCATTGTTTTCTTTGCTGTTGTGTTTATCCAACTGTGAACAATTTCATAGTCTCAGAACATATCGAACCAGCGTGTTTCCTCTCTCGCTTTATCGAAATGAAAGTTCAGTTGGGGAGCCTACCCTTTACAAAACTCTTCTTCTAATTCGAATATTCAGGAAAACTGTTAGACAAGAGCAAATCCAAGACACAAAATCGACATGAAAACGAACCAGCGTGTTCACCACGGAATTGAACGAGCGTGTTCGAATTCA
>OZ026595.1:2516000-2566000 GCA_964020085.1 Micromussa lordhowensis
CTGTTTTGTCCTAAACCTGACAGATAAGTACGGCAGAGCCGAGACAATTGCTTCAAGCTGCCTCCGCTTCAGATCATTTGACTTGCCTGCAACCAGGCGCAGGGAAACCATCGTTAAAGACGTGAACTATGGCGTCAGTTGGAACATGGCATCGGCACATCTACAATAACCCTCCTAAACAACCAACACCGCACTTTGTGGCTGACATTCTCGGCCTTCAAACGGGCCACCAAGCGACCTACATGACAACCGCTCGTTCTCAACGAGACCAACCGCTTGCTAAACGTCGTCTGTATATAAAAGGGAAGGAAGCCAAATTGAAACAAAATAACCAGGAAGATTCGAGCTGCGATATCGCTGAGAAGGAGACCCCGGCTCAATCAAAATTAGATATAAAAGGTAAGTGACTTCACGCTATGCTAACGAGTTCGGAAATTGGTGGCGAGGGTAATCATCGAGGATCAATTTTCTAAATGGTTCTCGGTTTTCTGTTTTTAAGCAGAAACCTCTTCAGCCCATTCCAGGGGAATTAAAAGATTGAAAGGAAAGTCTGGCAGGGAGAAAGTCAAGAAGAAAAAAGCTAGAACCACATTCACTGGCCGGCAAATTTTCGAGCTAGAAAAGCAATTCAAAGAGAAGAAATACTTGACTGCCTCTGAGCGAAGTGACATGGCCGCGCTACTTAATGTGACAGAAACTCAAGTCAAAATTTGGTTTCAAAACAGACGAACGAAATGGAAAAAGCAGGAGAAAATATGCGAGGTAACACCCGAGAATGCGGACAAGGATTCGCAAAGCGAACATTCGGATAACAAAGATAGTGTATCGTCGGACGCTGGGCTCGATAACGACGACAAAAGCTCTGATTTGGAACTGGAAGAGAGTGGCTAGCTAGCACCCAGGTGAAACTCCTCTCACGCTAGCGATTGAGGTGTAAAATATCTGTTATTTATTTCATTCACACAGCCTTCCACCCGTAAAAACTAAGTTGCCGGTAATCTTTGTCCATGAGCTTCTAAAGCAAAACTGTTAGGATTGTTTTAATTGTTCATTTTCATGAACAACGTGTATTAATACAATTATCTTTTCAATGGTTTCGTGCTTACATAAATTAAGAGACCGATTAAAGAGACTCTAAACGGTGGAAAGTCTTTGAACTGGCCATCGTTAGATTGCTCGTTTGCGAGCATAGTTGAACATAATGGATGCATATTTTCCGCTTTCACAAGTAGTTTTCTTAAGCCATTCGGGGAAACGGTAATTGAGCTTATTCAGGAAGCAATTGGCGAGCAAATTTACTAGCGTCTTGATATAAAACTTTATGAAGCGCCTTCTCGTTTGTTTGATAACAATATATATTTCATTCAAATGAACAAAGCACTTGGAATATTTAACTCACGATTCCATAGAGAACAATATTAATTGCTCGCCAAAACTGTGATATAAGCAATTTTATTACGCAGCAGTTGGCAATTAACAAAGTATTCGGTTAGTCTAAATATTGGAAACATCTTTGCCACCTATCGTGTTTTCAAAATCGATTTGCAGAACTGTTTTAAGGCAAGACAGTTTAATCGAATAATTACTAGACGCCTGAATCACCCTTAGGTTGTACAGTTGAGTTGTTTTGTTTTGTTGAGCCTCTTTATTAAATTTGTGACTATAAATTATAGATGATCATGCACTGACAATCACCGACCTCCTGCTAATCTCACAAAACGAACGCCACGCAAAGTATGGCCCTTTCATTGTTACACATGGCTATAAGTAACATAGTGTCTTAATTAACAAGCGTTCAACTGAAAGGTATTTTATCAAAATATCCCTGCTTAATCCGGTTTTCTGAATTTGTTTTTCTTGCGGAGTTTAGGGTGGATATTGCTTTTGCATAAAAGAACTGAGTGAATATATCGAAATGCGTTATTCATGCGGTGGAGGTTGCTTTCACTTGGTATTAAATTGAGTTGAGATGGAAATTGCGTGTTGTCTCATTCACGGCTGGCTGCCTGACTGATAAAGATGATCAAGAGATATCACAAATTGCATCCAATCTAAATTAGAACTTAGTGTGCGCTATCCATAAACAGTAGATATAGTTAATTGGAAACAAATGGGTCTCGTCGAAAAATTACTAAATCTGGCGAAGCTGTAGAGGTTGCCTCCTGTAATTGTTGGTAACTATCATTTTATTCGGGTTTATCTAAGGTCCCAGCTTCTGCAGCAGCCCTACATAACGATCAACAGAGGGTTATTTTACAAACAATTCGTTCGATAATTAATTAAAAGCACGTTCCCTTTGCCAATCTATGAAACTTTTTGCATAAACCGAGCTGACGAAGCCCTCGAGTCTGTGATTTCAAGTCAGTTATTTTCTCCGATAATTTATTTGACATCTTCTTCAATTGTTCACTGATGTAGTACAATTAAGAAAGCTTTACAAATGCCCTAGCTTGCTTGTTTACCACAAAATCCGCGGAAACCACACGTCGTTTGCAGAGGAAGCATTAAGCTACCAAAGTTCCGCCAAACGGGAAGTTTGTTCATATTCTAATGAAAACATCTTCTAAATCAAGCGCCTTTTGAGTTTGTAGTTTTATGAATCCCCACCCAGCCCATTGGCTTAGATTGTCACTGTATTGTACCCTAGATGTTTCATTATTTCGACGAAATAATCGTAAAAAAAGATTCATAGTTTGTGAGTAAGAGCTAACTGCACCTTAAACGCTAGTTTTCGTTTGAAATGAATAATTAAGGGGGCATTATGATGGAGTGCACACGAGAATTGGATATCACTTCCTTTGTATATAGAGCAGTGAATGACAACATGGCAGGTCATTAGACAGTTTAAAACGTTGAAAGATAAAACTTGAAAAACTCTGTGAAGGATCAGATTGTGCGATGGAACCAGTTCAAAAGTTTAGGCAAAACAGGACCTCAGTTTTGCGAATATCATGTTTTGTGCCTTTGTTTATAATTTTTTCATCCTGTTTTAGTAAAGTCCGAAGGAACTCTGGGATTTGCATGCCAACCTCGGCGAAAATGAAAAAATTGAAAGAGGTAGCATATATCACACGAAATGTTATTTAGTTTTTCTTAAAACTGAAAGAGCTCTCGTTATCATTTGGTAGTGTGTTTGAGCATATGCACTTGGGCACGTTAACAGTTAATGGAGTGTCTAAACAACTCTCACTGTTCATTGACAGAATCAAGCAAACACCTTTTAGTAACCATGTCAAACAGAAGTCAAGATATTGCTTCATCTGGTTGGTTTGTGGTGTTGGGTCGCTTTTCAGTAGAAGTCGATTAAATGGACTGACGTGGCACTATGATCGATATTAGATCGTTTTTTGGTTGGCGAACAGAAAGAATCGCGATGTATGTCTGCGTTGAACGGTTAAACAAAATTTGAATCGGCCATGAAAATTTAACTTTATTTATAGCCGAATCTCTTTCGTTGAAAGCATTTTATCTGATAGTCTTTACTGACTGCAGACTATTAAGGCGAAAAATTGATTTGTTTGCCAAAGCATATCACAATGCAAATTGGTTCAGAGGAGAAAAAGTCCCAGCATTTTAATTGGAAATCCTTTTGATTCGTTCAATCTCGACTTCTCTAGCCTGCCCTAGCTTACAACCCTTTTGCCATTAAATGCTCGCTCTTAATTTTCGAAGTCGTGGATGCCATGTGCAATCGATTAATAAAATATATAATCTTTCGTCTCCAGTAGAGCTATTGTATTAAGCCATTTAGCGGCTTCTTTGAGTTGGCTTAACTTCAAACAAAGCGTTGATCGTAAAGATAAACAAGAGTGCGAAACACAACACGCGTTTCTGACCGGACGTGCTGCGAAAATCACTTTATGTTTATCTTCAGGCGAGTAACTTATTAATAAACCGCCTCCGGGGGAAAAAACGATCGTAGAATGTTCCCAATTCAAACACTTGAGCTCAACCGTGAGAACAATCGTGCCTTTTATCCTAGATTAAACGTGGCCAAAGAGATCACGGCGAAGATACCAGTAATTAAAATTGTGACAATCAGATTAACGACCAATGAAAAGCCATAACAAATAATCTTATTCGTTTATTGACTCAGTCGGTTTTGCTGATAAAGGTGTAATTGACTAGGAAAAGGATCGATTTCTTCTTAATCGCTACAGTGCAATTAACTAGTTGCACTTTACCAACTCGTTTAGTTTAGTAACCAGCGAGCTTATGGAGTTAACTGGCTTGAATTGTTCTTAGCCTCTTTCTTTATAAAACGCGCGACTTTGTTGTTTTGAAACGAGCTCCGTAAATAAAATAGGTTGGCCTCCAGACAATTTGCAATTCGGTAATTAAAAGCATGCATTCCACGCACGACATTTGTGATCGACAGCCACCCATTTAAGATTACGAGGTGATCTCGAAAAGATTGGCTTAGCAGTTGATTGATTTATCTATCGACCTGATGGGAATGGGCTTTCGGAAATGGCCTGGGCGAACCTTTCAAGACTTCAACTCATGTCATCACTATCAGTGTGTTCAAGAGAATTTTGTTGATTATTTCCAAAAGTGCCTGGATAGAGCTTCAGCCTTCATGATAGAACTGCAGATAAAAAGTGTGTTTTTTTTGTATGTGTTTGTGGTAGGTTTTAATTTCTTGGTGTTCTCGTTTTGCTTCTTCAGAGCTTCCAACCCCGGCCCGGCTTCCCAGGTTGACCGCAAATCATGCCATTTCCACCCTGTTTCATTCTAGGTTGCAACGCGCCGAGTAATTTTAGGGGGCTTCTCGAAGCTTAATAATTTTTTTGTTTGTTTAAATTTTGTCCAATTTAATTTACTTCATTTACTCTTTTGCCTGAAAACAGCGGCAAAGCCTCCTTCTGTTACTAAATGCGGCATACATTTTGACTGCGTTTAATGACCAGGGATGGGCTGTTATGCAGTGAAATCTCGATTTCACAAATTAACGCTCGATTTTTGAACATTTCGGTAACTCAAACCAAAACTCGTTTCCCTCCCCTCATTTGAACACTGTAATTTTACCCCTAATTTCTCGAACTACCCGGCATTTTAAACTAATAATATTTTTCCTTGGAGGTTCGAAAAATCCTACTGCACTGTATTTCATGATTTAAATGTTGGGGGCGCGACCTTAATAGAAAGTGGGGCCTTTTAATGGAGGAAATATTGATATAGCATATCGGAATACTCTCGAACTAAGTATTAGCGATGATGTTTGGACATTTCCTGCTTCAAAAGTCACGTTTAAGGTTAGCTCTTCCTTCCTTTTCCTAGTTCTTTTACGGTTGTCATCTCGTTCACAAATGAATATGTTATATGTGTTGCTACGCCTGTGTTCAGTGTGGACTAAGTTAGCGGATTTCCCGCCCAGCATTTGATGTCACCACAGCAGTGAATCTATCCACTCAGGAGTTTTTATCCTATGTGAATTTCTCTCCGAATTTACTTCAGTGAGCTAGAGAATATGATCCTGATCATATTCTCTAGCGAGACAAAACATAATAATGTCTGGTAGTATCTAGAAGGTACAATAACTGCCCCACAGAGAACACAATCGAATGCCAGTGACACTCTTAGTAGCAGATGATTTGATCGCTAGATGCTCCCGATTAGAGAAACGATGAGGAATACTGAGGCTTTGCATATCCGGCACCCCTTGCTTCTCCTAGGGGGTGAGGTGAAGGGAAGAGAGAGGGAATCCGTGGCTATGATTGTTAGTATAGCCCTAGTTGATAACTTAGTCAATTTTTTTTAATCTTACAGCCCAATCTTGTTACCCTACTGTACAACTCGTGTGGACTTGATAAATAAACCGTGATCCTTTGCTATCTATCTAACGCTGGCAAACTACCGGTGACTATTTTGGAAATACAAGCCGTTTCCGGGAGGTCAAGAAATTTAGCTAAATTTGGCAAATGATTCCCAGTTAAGCTCAGTTAACATTAGAAAAGAAAACCGCTTATAGTACTGGCGTTTATGGCGAGCCTCAAATGAGAAAGAAAGGTAACTTTTATCATACTGCAGGGGTTGTTGACAAAAGTGTTTTTGAATTTTAATGGCGTGGAAGACATTGCTTTCATTGCGTTTTTTCTCCACATTGATTTTATTTAAGTCAACAAAATCAGCTCACAATTTTGAGAATTGATGACTGAGATTGTGTTAATCAAAATGCAAGTATACTAAGTAACATTACGAGCAGACATCACTGGCTGGCAGAGAATTGAAGGTCCATATACATACATAGCTTAAACGGAATTTATTTTCCGCCAGACCTGAGGAGGCATTTCAATAGGAATCACTCCAAATACCGGCAAATCGATTGCGAAATCTTATTTTAATTCTGAGGAAATCAAGACCTTCCTTCGCCGCTTTGTGAAATGCGGTAGACTGAGTTAGTGAAGTCATGTGATTCAAAAAGGGAATTGCGTAAAGCGGAGAGATTGAGGGTAAATAACAGCTTCCATTTATCTTCCATTTGTGCGTGTTTTGTCAGCCGTTTCATGGAAACGTTTTCCTACCCATTAACGGTGTATAAACTTTGATATCGATTACAAGTTGAATCAGCGTGTTGGCTGGTTGCCGTGTGTTTTGCAGCGAAGTTCAAAGTTCGCCAGCTGTTTCCATGACTGACAGTTCGGGCTAAGTATCTTTTAAGACACGTTTTTATACTAATACATGGTGGTCTGTGTCCTTGACTGTAATAGCTGAGGCGAAACGGTCTCAATTTTGAGTCAACTTGACCGAAACAATATTCTATTCTTTTTTCATTTACAAAGGAGTTTTATCCCAGCGATTTAGCTGTGTTCCATATAGGATCCAAGGGCTCATTTCAGAGAGGTGTAACCAGGAGAAGACCTCGGCACCCGGGTTCTCCCTCCTTGTTGGACCAAAGAGAAAACCGTTTTGGGGCCCCACCTTCAGTACCGGAAACATTTGACACCCCCCCCCCCCCCACATAAAGAGATTTAGTTCTGGATCCGACGGGGCTTGGGTACACTTCAGTTCTTTTTAAAACAAATAAAAACGTATTATTGATATTCCGATATAAAGGCAGCCAAGTTGGCAGGTCCTTGCCAGTTTTAATTAATAAACATTGCTTCCAAGTTAGATTTTAGAGTTGTATGGGGTAAAAAAGAAATAAAAAAGAAAAGAAAAAGAAGAATTCTTGAAATGAATCCTTGACTTACTTGATTTGATTTTAAAACTTTTAAACCACTAGTATTTTGAGAAAAACCAGCTAAAGCTGGCGAAACGCAAGTGTGTTCAAGGGGAATGGTTCATCCAATCGTTATGAAACTTGGCCAGCGGTTTAATATCCGCTTGCTTACTCATTTGACTGGCTTTTTAATCTTAGATTTTGACCACGTGACTCTTTACCGGCTAGAAACATTGCAAATCTTCAATAGAAAACTGGGTACTGAAAGGCATCTTTCGCAATTGTTTTTTGTCCTTTTATTGTTTTACTTCGGTGGCCTGCTATATCATGTCACCTTTTAAGGCTGGGGTAAACGTGAAGGCTGTTTTGAGGTCGCTTAACACGGCCTTTCTGCCAATATCTCGGTCACTTTTTAAGCGACACTAAATCTCTCTGCTCATCTCATTAACCACTGTTTGGCGGTTTTGTGTAAATTTTTGGGTGATTTTTGGGCATTTTAAGAAAGAGATATTTTTTCTCAAAGTATAGGGGAAATTGAGGAAAATATGAAATGTTGAAGATTTGATGGATTTGGAAAATTGAAATTTGAAGTGAAGAATTAGTAGACGGATACCAAACAGTCCTCTAGCAACCTGGGACTCTCTTTTGCGGGGGTCAACTGTCTGGTAGTGTTTTCAACCCATCTTAATCCTAACAATTTCCTTTTTTATATCACTTCAAATTTCACGCCTATTCATGTTTACCTTCGCCTTAATCATGTCCACATGTTAACAGAAACGGTTAATACCGAGAAACAGGTTACGTGACAAACTAAATGTTTAAATATCTCTAAACGTAAATGACCTATACCACCTTAAAAGGCAGATTTACAATTTAATAGTGATTTTAAACAGATTGAATCAAGAACATTTTAGGAATTCTCAGTGCAAACATGCCCCATTTCTAAAAGCATACCTTGTGACGTCATCAATTGAGAAATTTCACGTGACTCTAAAAACTACTGTCATGTTGTCAAGCAAGTGAAATTCTTTTTAATCTCCAATAAGTGAGAACAATAGTCATTTGATACCAAAAAATTAAACAAAATTCAATTCTTTGCAGAGGGTCGTCTGATTATAAAAAGCCAAGCCTAACACACTTGAGTAATTAAAAACATTGCCATTCTCACATTTTATCAAGAGCGAACATCGGTTGATCACTCTTTGGGCAATCATTTAATGAATTTTAATTGAGTATTACCTGAGACACTTTGGAATCTAGTTTGTTGTGAGATCAGTTATTAGTTCATAATTTTGACTGGTATATTAAGATAACACCTAAACAGTAGAAGCTTCGATCTTTAAGATGCAGGCCAAATGGAACATACAGTTTAAAATTTAACAAGCATAGTTTTCCCTCGTGCAGATTTTAAAATCATCTACAACTCATAGTCAATTTTAATTAATTCATATCACACTTCGGCATTGGTTTCAATTCGAAAGTGTTATTATTAACCCCCTTAATAAAAATTCTAATAACGGAGGCTTTGGACAAACAATTAGGAATAAAAATTGGCGATAGTAATTTCGAATGACGTTTCGATGAATCGTTCATCATTTTTAAATTCGTAAAAAATCAGCAGAATCTGACTTTTAGTTTTTCGAATTTGAAAATAATGAACGAGTCATCGAAACGTCATTCGAAACTGCATCACTGATTTTCATTCTAAATAAAAAGGCTGCTTTTTTAATTTATAATTAAAATGTTTTTAAGGAACCCAAAACATCGATCGAGTCCAAGGTAACGGGTCACAACGCATCATCTGTTCGCTCCCGTGCGCCAAAATGGCCAAGGCATAAATACAATGTATTTGAGATCCATGTTAAAATGAAAATTGGGTCAAAGTTATATAGTTTTCCTCAGTACAGATACCGTATTACTTGGACACTAATAGTTCTTTTTTTATCACAAACATCTGGTAAGCAGGTCGCATTTATCGGTTTTTGGTAATTGCGGCAGAGATAAGCAATTGAATTAAACATGAGAAGCAACAAAAATAATAGATCAGGAAAAGCAGTTTAACTTTGAATGGTTTCAGTTTACTTTGACGTAAAGGACGCCTGCTAAAGTCATCAACTCATTAGCAGCCAATAGGCCAGTCGATCGTGTTCGGCACCAAAGAAAATGACAAGTCTTTTAGCTGCTTAAGGTGGCTCGATGGTCTACAAAATGAAGACGTTCAGAAAAAATTTGAATTTGTAAAAAATATAAGATTTAAAGCCCTTGAACACTTGTAAAAAGCATTTTGAAACGATCTTGCTGAATTTGCCTCTAGGTTAGTGTGAAATCGAAGGCAAGAACACAGTGGTATAAGTTTTTTTACGTAGCAACGGCCGTAGCAAAGGCTGTTTACAGTAAGAACATGACCAAAAATATAGATTAGTTTTAACAGATATGAACAATACTTTGTAGTGAAAGCTGTAAAGAGACGCATAACTCGATCGGTTTGATTACTTGCCGGAAAAAGCTTTGCCTAATTTACCATCACAGGCTCATTCATTTCCCTTATGAGAAGAGACATTTCCTACAACTGCGGAAACCTTTTACAAAAGAGAATACACCCCACTTCCCGGAGATCCAATCTGCACCCCCCTGCAATGTTTGGCTTGTTAAAATGCTTAATCCATCATATAAGAAACTTTAAGTGCATTTATCTCAAAAGTCTACTTTTGTACCACCTGATTTCACGCCAACATTTCTACTTTGGAAAGTATTTAAGAGAAATTCCTGAAATTCGGGGTAATCAAGTGTCGTGATGCAATAAACTAAAAAAAAACAATTTAACATCTGTCACCTGACAAAAACTAAAAAAAACAAAAAAAACAAAACAAAACAAAACAAAAACAAAAACAAAATATGTCACGTGACACTAGATAATTTGTTCACTGGGTTTGGTGCAAAATAAGGTTATTTACAAATAAAGCCTGTACAAAGCACTGAAAGCAAGAGTTAACTGTCAAACTTTAGTTTACTGCATAGAACAGAACAGAAACTTACAAGATATGCCTGTTTGAAAATAAAATCTTGTTTTTTAAAAGAGAAGGAACTGTTCGCGACAATGGTATAAAATTAAACCTTAAAAGGCTGTGGCTGGTTGCTATAGTAATCATTTTCAGTGAAACTCATCTTTTCTTCATGAGTGCAATCGCACGCAATTGATCTTTCTTCAGCCTGTGTAAGCAAACTTTTTGGTCCCTTTTAGACTATCAAGTCCCCTTAAAGGCAGTTATTTTGGCTGCGAACCTTGCCTTTATATGACCTTGGGCTGCCTGAACGAGTAGCCAAGGCCTGAGAAATAGTCATATGACATAGTCATATGCTCAACTAATGTTGGAATCAGGATCAGCTGGCAAGAAGGGCAACATCTTAATCTGGCGAAAAGCTGTTGGGATAAAGTTGTGGTGATTCATGAGATAGGCGACAAGTGAACAAGTAAACCCACAAACCCTCTTACTAGGAAAAATAGGGACCGTGTATCCTCGACCAAATGCAGCAGCGCCAATTCTGGGATTTTAAGGCAGGGGTAAACATGAATTGGCTTAAAATTTGAAGTGAGATAAAAAAGGAAATTGTTAGGATTAAGACGGGTTGGAAACACTACCAGACAGTTGAGCCCCGCAAAAGAGAGCCCCAGGCTCCAGACAAAATCGAATCGAATCCCGAATTTCCGTCGTGTCGCGCAACAGCGTGACTTTAGAATTCGACGACAGTTCAATCGCAATTTACGCTCTTAAATGGTCGGTGACCCCTTCTTTTCTTTCCAGAAACACGTTTTATTTACTTTTTTTATCTCTACATTGTCCAAAAATGAACAAGAAATCAGTGTGGGAAGGTAAAAAAAATTCACAATTTCTGTCCGCGAGACATCGAATCCTGCCAGCGTACGGCTGCAAGGCGCGTGAAATTATGGTCGCTAAATGCAAACTTGTTCCTTGAGGAACCTCACCAGTTGACTCTATTCACTTAATAGGTCCATTTAAACAATATTTGGCAGAGAACATTTCCCTTCAAAGCTCTAATTGCAATATTTTGGGGCTTTCAGCCACTGTGGCCTTCTTCGCTAACGAAGCCCGATTTACTCAAATTTAGGTGTTCTTCCGGGCATGTTCTCTCCAAAACGAAGTCGGTGACCCCCCATTTTTTTACATTTCTGACATCACTAACCCATCATCTTTCAATGGTAAAATTTTCAGAAAAAAATCAGGGTTAGAAAATTTTCGCGCGAACGTCCTTAAGGTCCATATATAAAACAACAAAATGAACGATGAATCAGATAACGTTTTTTACACAATAAAAAATAAACCTTATGGGAAAGTGCTAGTGGCAAGGCTGACCGTAGAATGCCACAAGTTTTCCAACCGTCTCATTTTACAGATGTGCTACCCTTGAACCTTCGCGTCCTCCGCTCGCACCCAGTTCTCTGTCTGTTCCGTGTCGGCAAAATATCAATTTATGTCAATACCGATTTTCACAAATTACATTTATTATTATCCGTCTATGAAGTTCGATCAAAGAGCCGCACTCTTGAACAATTTGGGGAGTTAAGTCCTGGAAAAGGGAAAAACTTCATCTGGTACTGCTCAAAAAGTGTATAACCACGCTTGAACGTTATTGTCAGGAGTCTTCTTCCATAGAATCTTCCTCATCTTCACTTGATGTCACATCTGGGTCCCCGGCTTGAGATTCACATTTTGGACAGGTACAGCTGAATAGGTAGTTTTCCCTAAAAATATTCAGAGAACACATCTGCATCAGAGTCAGTTATGAAGCCCGGCAAGCTAACAAGACTACAAACGATGGTTAAGTCATGAAATCAAAACGTTTCAACTGTACACCCCAAAAACGGATTGAATTGAACGAAGGCTAAGAAAAAAATGACAAAGAACCTGTACATGCAACAAAGACGTTTTGCTGAGTTTCATGATAATCATGAAACTCAGCAAATGTCTCGGAAAGGTGATTCCATTAACTCAATTTTTAGAAGTTTGACATGTATGGTCTTATAGTTTTCTATGGATGTATGTGAGAGTTTCCTGCAATTTAAAACTATTTACCATTAAATTACGTAAATTCTAGGAGACACGTAGACTCGGAAAAAATCCGAGCCCCAGATGGGATTTGAACCCACGACCCTCCGTGATCTAGTCGGATGCTCTACCACTGACCTACTGGAGACTCTGTGGTGAGCAAGGGTTAAATTGTGGGTATTGACTGGAACCGCATCGCGCGGCTACACAGCCAGAAAAATATTGGGACAGTAAATTCAAGGACCTTTGAGCACCATTGTAGTTTTAATAGTAGCTTTCAAGGTCTTGTGTACGACCCTTGGTTGGTTGCTGCGTGCAGTGGATAACATTCATTCCAGTTCTTTTGACAGTATTTTTCTTTGTCAAGCCTCCTGAGTTTTTAAACGTTACACAAATTTTATCAATACTGCACCTGAGGAGTTGTTGTCTTGTGTAACGGCTTCTCTCTCTGTCGCACTCCTCGAGATAACAAATAACAATTTCCTGGAAAAAAGTACGGTATTTTTAGTTACAAACTTATAGAAGCCTAAACTAAGCAGCATTTTGGAGAAGTGGGAAACACTAAGGGTTGTCAGTCCAGTATACCAAATCTCATACGATTCCTTCAGTGTAGTGGGAACGAAAAGAGGAATTCCAGACAGGCGGGGTAGAAAGTGTGGACCATCCTTTAGATTCGATTCAAACCGATGTAACCGGTTCTTGTTCTGTGTTTAGCGGACATGCTTTATTGGGTGTGTCGGACAGACTTGAACTTGTGTAAAGGCTTTGAATTAAAGCACGATAGTCATCGTAAACAATTATTACACGTTAATAAACTGAAATCCTAGTACATGTACCTCGCCTGGTTGGATGTTGCTGAGTGCCTTTAAGACCAGCGTTGAGTTGTTGTGGGGGAAAGAAACCTCTGCATTTGGTTCGCAGCTGTGGTTGCCTATCCAAACAAACAAACAAAAATTACTGCGGAGGAAAAAATACTTATCAATGCAGCAAAAATAAATCATAACATTTGTGTAACTGGTAAGCGCTATTGTAATGCAAGGGCTTGTAATGCCAAGGGTATGCACTACAAATACTTTAAAGGAGGGTTTCACGGTTCGGCGCATGTCTGTATTATTTATTCGCCTGTGCACGCTCTTTGGCAGAGCCCCAGCTTTTCATTGTTTACGAACCAATGGTAAGCAAGTTACCTAATTTCGATTGCAAATAGCCGTAAAATCATCAACCGTAGAATAAATCGTACGGGTCAAAACTAAATTCAACAGTCGACAGCGTCAGAAAAATCCACTGAAATCTTCTCAGAATTTTGGTCATCCGTCATTCCGCCACGACTAACTTTAGCATGTGATTATTACTGATCTACATCTAACGATAACATTGATAAGAAGCGAACGGCGAATTTTGATTTAGAGACATGCGCCGAACCACGAATTTTGATTTAGAGACATGCGCCGAACCACGAATTTTGATTTAGAGACATGCGCCGAACCGCGAATTTTGATTTAGAGACATACGCCGAACCGTAAAAACCCTCCCTTGAAACAAGTTCTCAGATGGAACAGCATTACGTCCCCGTCAACTGAAGAGGAAAGCCCAGGGCAACAAAGGTAAAAGAGAGAATATTATGAGATTCTTGCGTCTACACCGTATCTCGCTCCTGTCTGTGGAAAGAGTTGGAATCTACAATCGTATATGTATAAGAACGATAATAAAAGTTTGAACCTCTACCAGTGCCTGGGGGATGGCAAGTTTTTGAAAAGAGGATCGAGTTTTTTTACAATTCAATTTGAAAGTAGAACGTAAATTTGACAGTATTCACACTGGGTGCAGGTGCTTCACCATGATGATACTCACAAGCACTTTGAAGCGCATACAGACCAGAACCTTCGCAGTTTAAAAACTGGCCAGAAACTGCAAAAAAAAACAACAAACAAACATAACAAAAAAGACCACAGTTACATTACTTGCAAAAAATTTCGGAAGATTTTAACTTCGGACCAAAAAAGTGTCCCAAAATAAAACCGTCCGAAATTTTTGAGCGTCCGAAATATTTACAGTATAGTATAAAAACGTTTAAGTAGCTCCAAAGCTCTTAGATAATTTGGTTTTGATCAACTGAGTTGATAATGTGAATTGGCCACCGTAAAGATATTCGAAAACTGACGTTTCGAGCGTTGGGCCTTCGTCGGAGCGAATCGAGGAATTGTGGGTTGTGTGTGTGTGTGTTTTTTTTTCCAGAAAGATGAAGCTACGCTATTGGTTGGTGCATGGTAACGTGAATACATTAGTTGAATGAAAAGCTTTCGTTGATACTGTGAGGATTAAGAGTGCCGCTTGAACAACAGAAGCAGGATAGCCACGTTTGTCAAAAAAATCGCACATTTCCTCTTATTTTAAGGAAAAATCAGAGTCATCACTACAAAGACGACAAAGTCTAAGAAACCGAAATAAGGAATGGAATTCTTGACATGTGATCGATGTGAAGATGAATATAGCAAATAACCGTAACCGGTGGAAAGCAGCAAAACTCTAAAACAAAAATTTATTTTTCAAATCATCACCCTTAATCCTCACGGCATCAACGAAAGCTTTTCATTCAACTAATATATTCTGTTGTTTTTCACGTTACCATGCACCAACCAATAGCGTAGCTCCATCTTTCTGTTTAAAACCACACACAACCCACAATTCTTCGATTCGCTCCGACGAAGGGCTAACGCTCGAAACGTCAGCTAACTCTTTACGGTGGACAATTCACATTATCTACTCAGTTGATAAAACCAAATTATCTTGTAATTCTCCCCATCGACGCAGCACCACAGTTTTTTTAGAAACTTACCCCCTTTATCCAAAGCTCTTAGTTTCCTTTATGAGGCGAACTTTTTCTTTCCGAAGTCAACAATTTCTTCGTCCACACGTAGCGTATTTATGGAGAGCGGAATAAAAAATATTCGGATTTGCTGCCGAATTCGCCGGGTGCGTGTGGACGGAGGCCGTATCCGGAAAGAAAAAGTTGCGGATTCAAAAATATCCGAGATACGTTACTGTTTGATACAATTTGTGTTCTTTTCACGTAAAACCTTGAGGGTGCAGTAAAACTATCATTTTCACAGATGTTGTTTCAGTCTAGCTCGTGTTTTGTAGGTGTAAACTTTACTTTAGCCATGTTTCAGCGCAGTGTCCGAAATTTTTCTCCGAAATTTGCCCGAAAGGAGATAAAAAGTGTCCAAAAATTACACGTTCAAAATAGAACGTCCGAACATTTGATGTCCCAGTTTTGTTTCGTTTTGTTTTTCTTTTGGCAAGTAATGTAATCGTTATTATATCTTGTAACAGGCTAGTTTCCTCCGCAGCCTTTATTAGGGCCGTCACGCAACGCTTCTCCCCCACTAGCTAGTAACAGGCACGCATGCTTCGATCTTGATGTCTGTGCTGCGCCCTCAGTAGCATGGGCAGCGTTGTTTCGCATGGCATTTGGTTGGTTTTATCATGTAGTCCACGCGCTCAGACGCTTGGTGGGGTGTCGGCGAACAAAGATCAGTAAGTTACCTTAGGCCTAATTGTGATTTTGAATATAGTTTATTCGCTTGTGGAAGTATTGGTGACGTGCCAAGAGGTAGGCAACGTGCTTTTATGAGCTTATCGTGCGACCACTGAGCGTTCATTCCACTTATATTAGTACACGTAATCTCAGTAATTTAGCTTACTAATCAACTACTGTTAAATGTAAACGCACATTTGCCAACAGAGAGAGTTAGTAGTTACCATGACGGCAATGCAGATGACAACGTTGACCAAAAATAAGGCATTTTTATATTTTTGTAGGATGCAAATTGTATGAAGACTTAAAATGCCCGTGTTCTCCACCCAGGTGTATAAATGGGTATCAGCAAATTTAATGCTGGGGGGGGGAGGGGGGGGGGTAGCCCTGTGATGGACCAGCAACCCATCCAGGGGAGAGTAGAAATACTCCTAGTCATTTCATGCTGCAGCTTCTGAAACTGGAGATAAACCCTGGACTGATGGGCCATTAGACTCTTATGCAGGCTCGTCATACATGTACATTGTACCTTACGATGACAAAACAAGGATCATAATTTGACCAGTGGTTGTGCGGCATTATTTTGTTTCGCATGTTTGGTTTAACTTTACCTTTGTCCATTTCCTCATAAAGCTGATCAATAAAAATGTCCAAAGCTTGATGCTCGTCCTTGGGTATGTCACCAAGGTTTTCAAGATTGTGAACATAGATACTTAGTGAGCTGCAATGAGAAATATTTGAAGTGTTCAGTGGCAAGTTACATGTGTTACTCATATAAAAAAAGGAACAACTATCTGCAATACACTAAAATGTTTAATTGTTCCCCAATTGTAATATGACAGCCGGTAATGTACTTAGTTGCACTGTGTACATTTGGACAGGTGAGAAATAAACAAAAAAAAAATGAAATTATGAAGAAGTAGCACAAGCTTTAGAAGAGAGTAATATGCTTGATAAAACGCCTTCTTTGCGGCCTTGTTTAGTAATTCTCATAAAATAGTACAAGACAGAAATAAATAAAAAACAAAGTAAATTAATATACACCTTGTTCCAATACCTTGTCCATTGGTTCCAATTAGTGCCATTAGAGACTGGAATCCCTCAGGCTTAAACCACTTGTATTGACACAAGAAACAATAGAAACAATTCATAATTATACTACATGTGCATAGAGACAACAGTAATAAAAACACTTGTAAGGCTGGGCAGAAGAGTGGAGATCACTCTGTTGAACATTACATGTACACTGTAGCAACAATAACAGTCACTTTCATATCTCCATCTCCTGTGGGTAATGGAACAAACTAACAAAGTGATCAACTCCAAAATCAAGATAAATTTCTACAAATTTCTCCTTAAGATTTAAATGGTTGAGTACAACATGGTAGTATTAATAGTGAAATTATCCTGCAAGATTTAGAGAGCTTAAGATGGTCACAGTGATGCAGCAGCAGCTGTACATTGCACATGTAGTAACAGAAAAGGTTTCTTACAAATTTTCAACAAACAAAATGATGATTAAAAGAAGTTTACTTCTAGTTAAGGACGGTGTACCTCTTCTAATTTCTCGTCAAACAGAGCATTAGACATCAGCACTCTAAGAATGTCTAATTGTTCCTAGCAGAAAAGAAGAAGTAAAAGAAAACAATGATTGCAGTTTATATTATGTATATGGAAAGCAAACATGAATAAATGATGTCAACCATCATGACAAACAAAGATAACCGACTGTACAGAGTCTACAAGATGGCCGAAAGATGAGCGCAACAGGTGGGTACAAATTCTGCCAGTCAACTGTCTGGGCATGAATGAACATTTTACTTCCACTTCTACATGTACATGTATGAACAGAGGTCCATAATGTCTCTCCTAAAGCACCCAAGTGCAATAAATGGCTAGAGCTCATAAGAAAGGTCTTGATGCCATTACTCCATGTACAGGGAACTATAATTGCACAGATTACGAACTTTCATCCTAATAAACAAACCTTAAACTGATCCCCTAATAGTTTGTGAACAATCTGTTCGCCTTTGTTAACCACAGAGTGGCAAAAAGATTCAAATGTGTTCTGCATCGTCTGGGGATCTGGTGCCTGAATGTAAATGACAGATGTTTTGAAAGATTCACTCTTGGTATTCAATGTAAAGCAGTTGACCATACAGCAATACTATGTGCTAATAATTACAGGCCAAACAAGAAGTACATAGAATTACATATATTCATCTGGCTTGGATTAGATGACTTCATAACATACAGACTCTCCAAAACAATGTCAATCAGCAGATCCTCAGAGATATTTGCCATTCAGTCAACACATGGTCTATTCCACATACTTGTATGTGCCCCCTTTCTGATGCCTCACGAATGTCATCATACACTGGTATCGATACAACTGGAATCCAAACAAACATTTCAGATACATAAAAATACTTACTTGCAAAACTGTTGCAATCATCTGTGCAATGAGCATCACACTAGCAGTTTCAGGAGGGTAGTGCATTTTCCTAATGATTTAACCAAATCTTACATCAACAGTTGGCACTGAATGCACTTTTTTTTGGGGGGGGGGGAGGGAATTCTGGTTTTTGCTGAGCAGTACAGTGTACATGACTGCAAAACACCCATTAAAGGCACAAGGTTTAAATTTCCTGTGATAAGGTTGTCTTCATTGCATTGCTCGAAAACGATGAACAAAAACTGCACCATATCAGGAACTGCTTGATTATTTTCAACTGCTTGGATTTCAACAGACAAAGAGGGGCTGTTAAGCCACCCTCCATAAAAGATCTCGCATAAATGTAGTAAACGATTAAAATATTTACACAGAATGCTGTTAACAACCTCCAAGCTTCCTGTAGCAGTTCAAAAGGATGGCTAGGATCTCCTTCGTTTTCTCCCAAACAAAGTGTTCTGTGAAATTGATCCCAAGCAGACTGTCTACACTTCTCACTGCAGTATTTAGCCTGTAAATAAACATATGAATATTTTCTTAGAACAGTCTGACCTCTGTAAAAGCTTAAAATCTCTTTTGTTGGAAGTGGTAGACAATCAAATAAGGAATTTCAGAGGGTGTAAGTGAAAAAAAGGAAATCAGGAAGGGGAGAGGGTTAAAAATTTTCGAATTCGAACTGCATGGGGGAAGAACATTTTGGCAATGGTGGGTTTGAAAATGGAAGCTGTCTGTCGTTGGGTATGGATATTTTCTGGAAAATCACCCAAACTATTGGCTTAGCAGACATAAAGAGTTCTTTTGTTTAATTTTTCAAATAAAGAAATAAATATATGTTTGCACATAGTTATATTACCTATAGTTAAGTATGTTTATCAATTTTGTTATGTGACAACTCAAATGAAAAGCAGCTTTTTTCAATCAGTCTATCGATCAATCAATCATTCAATCGATCAACCTGTCAATCAATCAATCCAACAATCAGTTGAACAACTGATCGATCAATAGATCGATCCATCGCATTCAATCAATCAGTCCATTGATTGATCGATCAATCAATCAAATTTATCATCAAATTTTTCTGTTATCAATAACTCCTCATCTTTTCATACCGAAAACTCATGGTACAGTCTCATTCCTGTCTTGATGATCATGTCAGCTGTCATTTGTATGTACACACGAGATCTCGAGGTCTTGAGCACCTGTATGAACAAATTACCTGGCAACGATGGCAGCTGAGGATTTTTTTCCCCAGGCGCGCAATTTCACAACATTCGGAGGAATAGGGGAGCTCTAAGCTCTCATTTCCCGAAAGTCTGCGTGCCATTTCTTCAGCTGTTTCTAGGGACTTCAAACAAGCTCCACACGCTGTGTACTTGTATATAGAATTCCATAAAAACTGACTACAGACCAACGGTTTTTCCTCAAAAATAACCTCTCCTTCTCTGAAATCCTTATTGGCAAAGAGTCCTTTTCCTTTCTGTTGGTTTACTTGCTTAATAGAGACATTATCAAACGAGAACTGAGTAGCGAACGTTTTTGTTTCCGCAGCGGCCATGATGGATTCCATGAGCGAGCCCGCGAGAACAAAATTATCAGCGGATTCTTTTTGGGCGGTTACCAATTTTGGCGGGAAACTTAGCTGGCGGCGCGGCCGTCACCGTCTGCGTCAGCGCGGGAACTTTTTTCAAGAGAGGAGAACTTTAATACCTTGGGTAATATAAATTTGCCGTTACAAAAGGTTGATAGCAATTAGTTTTCAGCTTTTGTGGGCATGGTTTTTATCATTTTATGACACTAAGAGCTGAACTGGGCCTTGAAGGTTTTTACAGAAGATACAGTAGGAGTTCTCCGTTCTTCTCCTTCATCCGACTGTCTGGTTTCAGCTCGGTCTATCTTTCATGGTGTTTCGGAAATGAATTTATTTATCTTGTCAAGGTAGCCAGGAAGATCAAATTTTGTTCAATGACTGACTCGTCTCGTTGCCAAATAACAGAAACTTCAAATTGTCACGAAGCGTGCGCTTAACCAACCTGTTTGTTTCGATGTGCACAGTTTTTGATCGGTTTGTTATCTTCGCTGAAAAATGGGAGATTTACTCTTCCAAGGTGGTTGGTTAATGGCACGTTTTTAAGCTAGTTTAGTGTTTTAGTGCTAGTCAGTGGCATTTAAGCCTAAGTTCTTACAGGCTTATTAGCTTATGCAAGCTTGTAAACTAAACAATTTGTTTGGACTTTTTTATGGGGCATTTGATTGTAATAAAATATTTGTTTTTTTCATTTTAGTTTCACTTATACCTTATTAGCTTATTTCGTTACTAAAATGTTTCATTCTGTTTACCTTTCAGCAATAATGAAAGGATACCATTTCAGGAGGCCAAAAATACACCACTACTGTTAACTAGGTATTTACAAAAATGACCAGTGATAAGTACTTAGTTCTTAGGAAATCAAAACCTAATAATTACCAATTCTCCGTTTAGCATACAGAAGTTGAAAAAGCAAGAAAGGACACCCTATAAATATACAGCAAAAAGAACCAAAGAGGATGCCATGAAACAAAAACAATTTGGTCCTCTTGAAATTGTAATAACAAGAACAAAAATACAAGCTCACACCAGCACTGTCAAGAAGTGGAGAGCAGGTCAAAGTGAATCTGGTAAGTAATTATGTGCAAACCTATTGAGCTGCCAAATGTCAATAACTTTTTATCAACAACCTCTTACATGATAAGCCTTCATCAATTTTTTTTAAGATCGAGGAGTGTATAAATCTTTGCAGTTATTCTTGCAATAATGAAAGGAAAGGAGAGAGAGAGCTTAGGGTCGAGGTGAAGAGAGTGATACCGTAGAATTCCAGTCATGGGCTACCTCAGTTTTAGGCCCATTGATATAAATATACGGAAACACTATTCCAGTTAGAGCCCCCCATATATGTTTAACCCCCTTCTATGTTGTGTACCTCACCAACAAAAGAGTATTTGCCTATATGAGGAGTCTTCATACAATGCCTGCGATTTGCTTACTTGTTTCTTCACTTGTGCCTTATTTTTCTTGTGTCCAAGAACATAATACGTCCTTTTTGGCTGCTGGGTGTTGGCTTCATTAGCTTTTTTTGAAAAGGTTTTTTTTAATAAGCCTTATACCAACCCCCTTGTACCCCCTAGATATAAGCCCACATAAAACCACTTATAAAAATGTTTAAGCCCAAGTCTTACAACTCTAAAATAAAACTTACTAGGATGTTTGTCAGTAGCAAAACACCCCTAAAAGATACTGTACTTTATTAGGCATGGTTCAAGTTTATTTTTACTTCGAAAGAGGTGCACTGTGCTAATGTTGGTTCACAACAGCCATGTTGTAATTTGTATCTTGTTTTTCTTGTGGGGGGGAGGGGCTGGCAAGGGGGGTTATGTTGAAATCAAACCCTAAGTGTACCTACTACAAATAATATGCGTATCAAGTACAAATATCTCACAATAATTATTTGTACTCGTCTCATTCCTACCGGCCACCCAAAGGTTAATTAAAAATCTTGGTAAGTTAGAATTTTGGGAAAAGAAATTGTTAGATAATAAACCTCTTATTAGACATTTTGATGTGTAGTGTCGCTGAGAACTTTCACTCAGTTTGTATTTTCACTCGCCCTACAGGCTCGTTAAAATATGGTACAACTCATAAAAATACCCAGCGATACTACACTCCAAAATGTCTAGTAAGATATATGTATTCAACACTTAGACTTAAAATTTTAAATGCAGCTCAACAAATTGACGTCAGTTTGTTTCCTTACTTAACAAGAAATTATCACATAAATTGTAAATTCATACGTCTGTCTGCTTATTGACAATGAAAATTAGCCAATGAGTGTGCAAGAATTTCCACAGTTATAATTTCTAAAAACCCTATAATTGTGTTAGAATGGTAGTTTGAATAATTTCCTTAAAGTTTGGTAAGCATTTACAATTGTCATGGTCGTGTTCAGTGCCATATGAAGAATGCCTCGATCTGCCCTCAAACCCCAATCCTGATCAGTGCTATGAAATGAATTTTTTTTGACTAATTTAGTTGCCTTGGTTATATAACTGTTCATGCACAATAATTAAAAAATACAATGTAATAGCTTACGCTGTGATGTGAATGAAGGAAGTCAGCTGTTGTATCTCCACAGATAAAAAAATATCATTTCCTGAAAACCTTGATGACAGCTTTCAAAAGGGATTACTTGGTAACATGGAGAGTACCTTTGAAAACACTACAAAAACAGACAAGCTGCCTATCTGCCAGGCACCACCAAAACCACAGGAACTTGTGGAAGAAAGTAAAAGGCCAAAATTTGCAGCGAATTGTAGAAGTAATTATTATAAAGCAGAGGAAACAACCATGGTCAAAACACCCAAACAGGCATTCACTCAGAAGTTCAAAATTCCTGAAACACCCTCACTTGACAATAATTCTCAAACATATAAACTTGCCAACTCATTTATTCCTGTGACACCACAGTATCACCAGAAGGAAAAGGGCCTCTCATGTTCCAAAGTGCCAGAAAAACTTTTCTTTTCTAAAACACCCATGGCAAAAATGAATAACAAGGAGAGACAGATCAGATTAAGGTGGGTCAGGACCTATGGCAAGACACCTGACTTTGTGCAGGTAGTTCCAGAAACCCCAAAACTAAACCTAAAATCACCTGACGAGTACTACTTATCACTATATGACTAGAATAAAGGTGTATTTAGAAGTCAGTACCTGACACAACAAAATTGCCTTACTTCACTTTATTCAAATCATGTTACCAGTAGGTCACAAAAACCATCCAAACCATTTACTTTCTACTGTTTTCTTTATTCATGATGAAAGCTACATGCTAAAAAATTGTTTTTCAATTTTTTTTTGTTATGCAACATATGTAAAACAGCCTAGAAGATGCACTTGAGTTTGGGTCCTGGTTTTTGTGTTTTGTGTTAAGCTCATTTTCCTCATCGACTCACTGTGCCTCACTCAACATGATGTCTAGCAATCGGTGAACCTTACCCTGATAATGGCACATTAGGGACAATCAAATTAACTAACATCCCATCCAAATCAAGTGGCAACATTTGAAGTTGTTCATAATTATTAAAAATATATTTCATTTTTATCAACACCCATGTCAGGAATCGTATCAGTTCACCCATCATATAGAGCAGTTTTCAATTGACTGTCGTAAAACCAAAACCAAACTAATTACTTACCAATTAGACTACTCAGCCAATCTCTAACCGTAGTAAAACCAAAACCAAAACCGAAGTAATTGACTGATTACTTTCGACACTCAATTGAAAACCGCTCTATACAACTGTACATGTATGCAGATAAGCTCTTGTCTGTAAATGTCAGAAATTTGTGTTCTTTTCCATTGAACTCTAAAATCAGCCTTGTAGTGATAGTGACATATGATTTCATGTATGACTTCATGTAGAAAAACAGCAGACAGTTTCTTCTGCTGGTTAGGCAGCATTGGTACACAAAAGGATGTGACATGCGACACGGCTACCTCCCTTGGAAGGCCTGTTGAATGTTTGTAAAGTATGTCTAATCTTCTGGCCTGGGTTGTTCAAAAGGTGGATAACGCTATCCACCGGATAAATCACTATCCAGCGGATAGCGTGATTTGTTTTGTGAGCACTTATCCACTGGATAGTGATTTATCCACCAGATAGCGTTATCCAGCCTTTGAACAACTGGGGCCTGAAGGATAGAATGGTAATACTGTATCTAAAAAGTCATATATATCTACATTGAAGCAGCATGTACATTGTATTTTTTTTGCTTCTTTGCCTGGATAAATTATTTCTACAATGTATATTACAGTATGCACAACACGTTTTTACAAGAACTTGTTTTGGAACTAGCTAGTGTTCACTAATCAATGACTTGTCTAATTACTTATTAGTAAATTAATTAATTGACAGCTCCACCCTATAACTAATTACAATTTTACTTTGGAAAATATTATATAATTCACATTGATAATTCCTTCTTGGCAAGGTACCGGCACCTTAGGCTTATTGTACATACTAAATGCACCTGTGCATTGGGACAACTTTGTTCAATTATGATTTACAACAAACTACGGATTCTCTGAAGACTGAACCACAGGAGTAGTTACAGTGGAGCTCCTGAGATCCTCAGTGCTGTCTAAGAAAACTTCATTATTTTGTGAATTTGTGGGACCATTTTCTAATTCCTCATTTGTCAGTGGATCTACATAGGGAGGTGGAGCACCTTCACCATCCACTGGGGGACCTAGGCGACCCATTGCTTCCACTTCGGCATAAGATGGTAGTTTATAGTACTTAGGATCAATCATGGCTTCTTCATGGGCATTTGAGCATTCAGGTGATCTACGCAGTGTTGTTGGGTAGACAAAGTTTCTGATTTGTCCGTGATGTGAATAATATTTTCTGCGGTGGTATGCACAGCAACAAGCAAGGACAGTGATCAGTCCCCATACCAACCAAAACCCTGTTATTAGGCCAGACAGAAAAATGAAATATATTGAAGATATTTGTCATATTGGTACTGATCAAGTAGGAGATTAAGAAGTTGAAAGAAAACCATAACAAAATTGTGAGCATTAGTTGTGGGTTAGCTTTATTTTGACTGAGAAGATACACACATTTTTTTTCCTTGGGGGATGGATGCAATTACCAGAAAAAATACCAAAAATTATTACATATAGATATACAGAACAAGGGAAAAATGAACAAAATGAACAAGCATTCAAACAAAACTTATGCTGAAACAGTGCTCTGCAAATTTTCCAACCCCCCCCCCCTCTAGCCTCCTGAATTAAAAAAAGCCTAATCCTAAGGTTAGCTGAAAAATTTTACACAATGCTTAAGGTGGCTTGAAACAGTTTCCAGCACTTTCTGTTAAATTTATGAAAATTTAAGGTGGCTCTGAACCCACTCCACAGATTTTTTTTAAACTTTGCAAAAAGTTGCATCTTATCATGCTTATCATAATTCAGTGGTACAAATAGGGGTCCTTGAGCTTGTTTTTGAGTTATAAGTGCTCAAAGCTAAAATTAAGGGTGTTTTTAGCAGATCATATTGTTGCTATGGTAACCTGTTAAGTAAAATAGATGATTGCAACTCGTTTACCAATGATTGGGAATTTGTATGATACCATTATTGTAGCATCACTTGATAACAGTGGCAGTATTCATCCTTCAAAGTACATGTATAGCTGTTAGAAAAGTACTGGAAACTGTTGCCAGCCTCCTTAAATGACAATTCATGTATACTGAGTTAGTTGGAATGAGGAGTCAATGCTGGAAGACTTAATTTGGCGAGCATATCTATCGTTTAAAAAAAGGTTTGCATAATTTCCATAACAGGGCCTCAGAAAAAGAAATGGCTTTTAACTTACACCATGCCTGGTAGTACTTGAAGTAGGTACAGCACTCAAAATCTCCACAGCAACGACCTGGACAAAAATGTATACAACAAAATATGTATCAAAAATCGATTTTATTTAAACAGATCACTTTAATCTTGTATGAGAAAAATTAAAGTTGGCTAAAAAAACAGCCCGGGTTGGGGGGTAGAGGGGTGGTCTCAAAAAGCCAATATTGTTTCACCAGCCATTAGTTCTCTAGTTGGCACTTAAAAGTAGGGAAGGGCACTGACTGTTACAGACCTGACGGCGGTATTAAATTTAGTAAACTGCCCCGGGGCAGCTATGACTTGTAAAATATTCCTTTGGCTCCATACACGCAGAGAACTGGAATGGATCTGCGGGGTTTATTATTAATTAGTCTTACCTTCATTACAGAAGTATTCCTGCCCGTGAAGCTTTCCACAGTAGTCTCTCGCCTAAACAGTAAAGATGTTTTCGTTAAGGCGAATCCATATACGCGTAAACGGCAGTCGGAAAAGCGGAATCCATACGCTTCAGAGTTCTCATGCTCCCTGATACTATCACGCAAACGCCAATGTTGCCAAGTTTACAACTAATCATGCCATTGAAACTCGGCACAAATACTTCTTCAGCAGGAAATATTGTCTCGGCAACTATGCAGTGTTTATGAGTGCACTTCAAGTGCGTTACATAAACAAAAAAGTTTTTAACGAGTTGTCCGTGTGTTAAATACGCTTTAAGTCCCTGGCTTTAAGTTTAAAAAGTCCGATCGATTCTGTAAGAGAAACATCCCTATATGAAGGATATCAGTTGCTAAGCTCTTAACCAAAAATCATGAACTGTGCAGCAAATAAAGTGACTTCAGCAAAACTCTGTTTTGAAAACAGCAACACGTATCGATACAAAGCATTCAAACTGATTTGCTTACCCAAGTTTCTCCAAAACAGAGACTCGCTGTCGTAAAAAGGCAAATTAAGATTGATTCAAACCAGTCCATACCACTACGAGTTTATAAGTAAAAGCAGTTAGGGAAAACATCCAATATCGTGTTGAATAGATCTTCAACGACGCGACGCTCGACTGGTGGCTGCCAAATATTGAGAAGATCGTCACCTCCCTTTGACTCGTCACGCTATATTGCTTTACGTTCACGTCACAGCGTGACAAACGAGTTGTCAGTGGGCTTTCCAGAAAGATTCGTAATTGAAGGAATTTTTATTGAAAAAAATGGATCTCAAGAAACTTTTCTCCGGTCCAATACCCGTGGTCCATAGAGCTTAATGGCTCGGAATGGACCAGCAACTGAGCCTTAAATTGATTGGCAATGGAAAATGAGAGGATCGAAAGGGAGACGCCCAGTCTTAGCTTAGCCGCTAAGCTAAGACTGGGCGTCTCTCTTTCGTTTTACCCTCTCATTTTTCATTGCCAATCATTTAAGGCCTATGCCAATTCCAGATAAGTTATTTTTAGTCACAGAAACGGAAATCTGTCCTCCGAGACCTACGCAAAGTCAATTCAAAATGATTTTCCACGTGGAATTACGCTTTGTTGTTAAAGCGAGTTTTAAAAGCAAGAAAACCGGGGGTACTCCCACATATGGGCTATATAGGTATGTGTAGCTGGGCAAGGTTTTTGAGGTTCTTGATCGTTAAATGGAGTATCAGTTTTGCCCCTGTTGGCATTGTGTTCCCGGTGTGATCCATAGATATAGGGCACCTAAATTGTGTCGGGTAAAATTGCAGTGCGTAAACGCCCAGCTAAATGAAAAACAAATGATCTGTTACAACTGAACTATTCGTATACTCCAATGTTACAGAAACGGAATAAAGTTGAACTGTCCACGCTATTCTTAGTTTTTGTTTTTCCCTTCAATAGGGTGTCATTTTTCGGGCTTTGGCCTTAAAATAGGAGGTCATTTTTCAAGTCCTTCGTCCTTAAATACGGTCAAGGTTTAAGACCCTTTCGCGGCACACCATATCCGAGATTTACGGAAGTACCCCCCCCCCCGCCCTCCCTCCGGGCATATCTTGTCCAAAAATCCGGAGTGGAAGATAGATGCTACAATTTCTTATGAATTCAATCGCTTGTTGGACGAAGAATAAGACTCCCCTCAGGAAGTACCCCCCCCCCTCCCTCGGGGCATATCTTGTCCAAAAATCCGGAGTGGGAGATAGATGCTACAATTTCTTATGAATTCAATCGCTTGTTGGACGAAGAATAAGACTCCCCTCAGGAAGTACCCCCCCTCCCTCCGGGCATATCTTGTCCAAAAATCCGGAGTGGGAGATAGATGCTACAATTTCTTATGAATTCAATCGCTTGTTGGACGAAGAATAAGACTCCCCTCAGGAAGTATATTGACTTAGAGAGTGCTTTTTTCAGTTCTCACTTCGTCGACACGGTAGCAACTACAACTAGGAAGCCTCGACATTTGTAGGCGACACAGGAGGACAAAAATCGACAGAGCCTGAACTCTGCTGGTGGTAAGCGGAGGAAAACACAGGTTCCACAGCGGGCCGGCAAAATGCCAGGGGAAGACCTCACGATCAAGATAAAGAGAAGCACCTATGTGTTGGGATTTCGTATCGGAGCGCCTAAAAACAGTACGTTGCAAACATTGCGAATCGTAGCGACGGCTTGTCATTGGCCCTTTCCATTAATTGACCGAATGTTAGGTCTAAATAGACTGATGGAAATACCGTGTGTTAGGGTGCGTTCCTTTGACGTGATCTGGATCAGGATCAGTATTCCAAGATCTGTCTGGATCATGGTGCATGAAAGGAACCGATGAATCTACCCCAGGGTGGATTCGTCAGTTCCTTTGATGCACCATGATCCAGACAGATCTTGGAATACTGATCCTGATCCAGATCACCCCAAAGGAACGCACCTTACATAACGTTATAGTATCGCATCGTACCATCTGCGTTGTGTCAATCGCTGCCAGTAAATTTAATGGTGGGGGGAGGGGGGCAACTCTACGATCGACTAGCATCCCATCAAGGAAGGAGTTAATAAATCTCTCTGTTACGGAAACGGTACAACTTCACCCGATAGACTTTACCTTTTCTTTATGGCAAGACACGAACGAGTATGCGTAGCACGTACAGGCAATATTAAGAGAAAACAAAATAACACACCATATACCTAACCCTAGGGGCTGCAAACGCCTGAAATCTCGTATTTCTCGGGATTCCCTTCACCTATCCCATGGGAATAGTCGCTGCGCACAAGGGTATTAATCTCTCAGCGGCGAGAACTCCAACCCTAACTTGCACTACCCCTTAACCCTAATTTTCTTCAAAAACACTCCGCCCTCCAGCGGGCTTAAAAGGGAAAGCCAGAGAACGAGGAAGCTTCTGGGTGGGGCCTGTGATCATTTCGCGTACGTTCAAAAAACCTGGTTCACACCAGCGACATAGTGACCCATACTAAAGGTAAAGCTTGTTTCCTTGTCACGTTCCAGTCATGTCGTGTTCACACTTATGACCACGCATCAACAAAGCGTGACAATGTTTGCATTTGACGGTAGTGTGAATCAGACTTAACAGGCCAGAGGCGTGAGCTCCATCGTCAGCTCGTTGTCGCCGTTTCGCGGCTCAAATTTGGCCGAGCTAACAAAGAAAAAACCCTTTGGAGCCTGGTAAGGTTGAAGCCTCATTTTCAACAATGAGAACGTTTATAATTGTACCAAATGATCAAACGATGCAGGATTCTCAAGATTTGTTTTAATTTGTACAAACAGGACAATAAAATTTTAAGCTGTACTCGACTTTTATACTATAGGTCAGCAAATTATAAACATTTTTCTGTACAAACTTTGCAACAGAAGTAAACCCAGTTGTATAGATACAGTATACCAACACCCATATTACACAGTCAGTTGGTATCTTGAGAATTTCCCGACTCTTCTGTAAGCGGACATGAAATTTACAGCATAGTCAATTTGCGGTTTTATACTCTACCGCAAGACTAGGTGAAGTAAACAAAATGTGCGTACAAACAAGCAGTCTCCATTTTGAATCCCGTTTTTGTATTTTATAAATTAATATATAATTAAAAGTATTTTCCAGCCACGACAAGAGTGAGGAAACACTTTAACCCATTCTCTCGCGGCTCGGGTCGAGACTTGAGTGTATTGTGCGTGTGTTTGTCCTGATGCAAGAGTTGAAGTTTCAGCTTATTTCCATCCTCCGTGACACACACAGATGCGATAAGGCTGCCATAACGTGTCCTTAAAAATAAAATTACGATCCTTTGGGAAATGAGGTAATGGGTCCTATTCTTATGCAATTAATGGCTATCAATATGGCCGCCACGATAGCTCTCTATTAAATCAACCGAGATTTATTTTTATGGAAAAGCTAAATACACGTTGTTAATAGTCATCATTTGTTTGTATTTAGGGACATTTGCACTCTCTTTGAAGCTCAGCCACAGTTAATATCTTGACCATTGACAAACGATTCCGACAGTGGACTCAAACCAACAGAAGACCTCGTTTAGCCCATCAGTATCTGTAGGTTGTACAGTTATTCAAAATTCAAGATTTCTATGTCACTGCTTGATGTGGGCCCCTGAGATGCGATTTAATTTGACCACTGAATGTAAATAAAAACGTTCACTTCGTCAGTACTCATCGTCATCATCATCATCATCATAGTAGTCCAAGTCCGGATCCGTATCCAACGACTGAAAGTCCACACGATACCTCAAAATACCTGAAGGAAATAATACATCGGTTATCAGACCACAAGAACGAGTGCCTACATGTACGTGCATGTAGTATGTAACTTCAGTCGACCACTTGAAGCAATGGTTCAGGGTTTAGTTAGAGTTCCTTTTACGGTTAACTCATGGTTAGGTATAATCTTTAGGGCGGTGTTTCAATACTACTGAGGTCATCTGCTTGCAACCTTTATGCTAGCTGTACGCGGACACTACAAGTCATGATCATAACATGTTACTGTAACACGACAACGCGATAAGGAAATGAGAGTCCGCAGTGGACTTCTTCTTGAGAGCCGGGTTGTGGTGAAAATCATTGGTACAGTGTGCGGAGCATCCGCAGTACCAAGACAACAGTGCATGCAGCAGTACATACCTCCAATTCCTCCAAAACCTTTACAAAACTGTGCTCCTTCTTGAGATTTATCTGTGATGATTTCAAGTGTTGCACCTAGTTGGGAGAAAATCGTTTACGTCAAATCACCGAGAGTCCTATCATCGAGAAAAATTAAGCAAGACTACAGTATGTTTCGCAAAAACAGATGTCCAGGTACCTACCAAAGGTTTTATAATTGTTTGCCAGCCACTCCAAGAGAGGAAGTTTTTCTATCAACTCCAATTCTACTCCAGTCTGTGAAGGATGAGGAATACAGCAAATGGTTGAGAAGATTTGTCATTACTGTGTGTGTGTTTTTAAATACATTATAGACAACTGACTAGCGAAGACAAGTTGTCTACAGCAGAAACCCAGAACCAATACGTTTATGCTTTTCTGCCTAGAGTGAAAGAGTCAAAGATATCTCAGTTCTACTACATGTAGCCTGATGCAAAACCTAAAGGAAAAAGACCGAGAGGTGCAAAATCTCTGCCAAAATAATGATGTACAAGTACCTCACTGTCGATAGAGTATGTCTTGTCTTTCTCTTGTTCAGGGTTAAGATGGAGGATCTTTTCCTCTGAGAATGAAAGGTACAACGAAATAATTAATATTATACATTCAACTCTCTAACTCTTTTCTGATTGGCCGAAAGCCTACAGTGAATTTTCGAAATCAGCGCTCGTGACAATAATCATGTCAAGGTCAGGGGTAATCATGTCAAGGTCATGGGTTATCATGTCATGTATGACCGCAGTGCATGATTTCCAAGGGTAATCATGTCAACTTCGCGCGATTCGTGCTGCTTGCCGTCAGTGAAGAAGCAGAAGCATAACTTCCAAGTTTTTGCGTTTGTTCAATGTACATAATAAAACAATTATTAGATTCGGTTTTTGTGATATCCAGAATAATCAAGGGCTCTGTAAGGGTTATCAGCCGAAGCTGAAGGCTGAGGCTGATAACCCTTACAGACCTTGACCTTGATTATTCTGGATATCACAAAAACCTCATCCAATAATTGTTGTTATTATTCAACAAATTGTAACACTATCCAAATATGGTCATGATGCTCTCGATATCTGTCATCCGTAGGTAACAGATATCCGGCGATATACGTAGCTTCGTACGTGGGAAGGAAAAGTGAAGTGAAAAAATGTCGACAGAAAGGTTTAAAAATGTTACGAGCTTGGAAATCACTTTTGTTATCAATTTGTTGAATAATAAAACAATTATCCTGCTCAATCTCGCGGAATATCGTTTGATTTTAGCCGACTCGGCCTACGGCCTCGTCGGCTAAGTATCAGACGATATTCCGCGCGATTTCGCAGGATAATTGTTAAATACACCTGTAGAGTGTATACACACAGACAGTACATGCAAAATATGTGACGCTACATGTAATTACAGTTGTTGGTTTAAATTCCATGCAGTTTGATGCAATCAACAACTTACTCAAGATCATCTGTATCAGCAAATATTTTGAACAAAACCTTTCGAGACTGTGCATTCTACATGTGCATGCCCTTCGCAGAAAAATGTCAAGGGCTGAGTAAAATACTCTAACAAAATGCTTTTCTCCCTCTCTGAAATCATTCTTAGACTTACATCCACATTGGGATCCAAGTAACATGGATTAGGAGAGCGAAAATGATAAAATAAAAAAAAAAACAAATGTGAATGGAAAACATAACTTACAGTAACTTACACATTTCTCAACGGTTTTTGTTAAAACTCAGGTCAAAATGAAATCATGACCTTGACTTACCGTCTGTTTGATGATTTTTCAAAACAATGCGATGGATTTCCAAATTCTCCCATACAATAAGTATGTCCACTGCCCCCATTTCAAGGCCCTGGAAAGTAAATATTTTAAGTACAGTACATTAGAGACTGAGCATACAATGTAAAGCTACTTCTCTGTGCACCTACATGTACGTGTACCAATAAAAATCAGTATTTCAAAGCCCTTGTAAGCTTAGGATCATCACGCTAGATACAAGCAAAACGTACACAATAAGCAATTGTAACAGTCTTGCTTACTGCTATTAAATGAACTTGAAGACAGGAACTAGTGATATGCAATATATCATATGGCAAAGGACCATGGGTCTGCTAACAAACCTTCAAGGTGTCATCCACTCCAAAGCAATATTTTCCAGTGTCTTGTGATATTTCATCAAAGTATCTTCCTGTGTGTTAGTAAGTTAAATCGATAGAAGTTAGTTACACACTGTCCACAACATGGTTATCTACTCCATTGGCTTAAGGGTGTTTGAAAGGCACAACAACAACAAACAGTCTATATGCAGACGCCTGGGCGAGTACCAATCATCAACCACTCACCTATTTGACAAACTGTATGATTTTCATTGTTGGGAAATTATATTTAGCTTAAATATTTATAACAATACCTTTTACTTTCCATTTTTACCAAGAGAATCTCTTAAGGAGTTTTAAAAGTTAACGAGACAAAGGAGGATAAAATGACAAGTGGTCAAATTCTACATCATGAAACAAAGAAACGGTTGCAAACAATCCGGTGGGGGGGGGGGGGGGGGGCGTTAAGGGTATCTTTCTGGGCAAGTGGAAATTACACTAGCGAAGTACATTTTGAAAATCACTTGGCCAAATGGTGAGTGCTGTCAAAATTTAGTTTCCAACAATGTTATGATGCAAGCTTATGATGCAAGCTGGATATGCTAGCTACCTGTATGTCATCAACTGAAATCTAGAAGTATTTTCCTTTACATGTTCTGGTACATGTAGTTTAAGCAAGACTATAACAAGTTATTTTCCTTTTGAAAATTACATGGACATGTACATGTACATATTCTGTACAGTGTATGGTCAATCAATTGCATGTAAATTTATAGGATATTTACTATAACAATTAATTCTTCCTGGGAATAATAATCAAAATTTAATGTGATTAATAAATTCACCTATAAGCTTCTTTTCTTGAATGAACTTTACATTTGCAAGAACCTCTGACGCAAGCTCAATTGCCTGAAATAAAAGAAAACATGTAAAAATTTGCAGCCTACATGTCTGTAGTGAGGCGGGTATTCAATGATAAGTATGAGTTAATTGGCCAAGACAATGTAGAAGTTCATCCTTGTTTTGCCTTGGCTTGTTTTTGTCATTTTTCTTTGCAAACACTGGTTCAGGTCAGAGCACCTTAATTTACCAGTCTACTCAGTAAATGTGAACTTAGTAGGTACTGCATGGGTATACAGAATTACAGGGACTGGATCGGAGGTACTGTTATTATTTAATCACAAAAGTGACTCACTTTTCTATTTGTTATAAAGAAACACTTGTGAAAATTTGGGAGAACTCGAAAAAGCTGTGGAAACACTCACCTGCGGCTCATGTTTCCATGGCATTTCTCGTTCTCCCAAACTTCCAGTTCATGTTTCTATAACTTGATAGAAACACGCTTAACAAGCATACATGTATCCATAGATTTGGACTTGTGAAGTGCTTTCCCATAAACTAACCTGGTTAAACCCATTTTCACCACCATAGGATACATCTACAAGCTTCAACACTTTAGTCTGTAATCTCTACAAAACAACACACAAAATAATGTTAATTTGTCTTGCCAGGTTTTGCAAAACAAAATCAAGATGATAATCTTTGGCTGGAAAAAAGGTGTTTGAGCCCGCAAAATTCTCCAATGTCTGAATGTTCTGCTCAGTAAGCAAATCGACAATGGAGAGTGAAAAGACTCAATAGGCTACAAAAACCTGGTTACTCTAGACAGCATAAAACCACACATGTTATCACTGTATTATGCATGGGGAACAGCTGTCATACTATACCAACATACACTGTACATGTATACTGCTAAATTTAACCTTGTTCACCGAAAAAACATGTAAACCAATGAATGTAAAATCTTTTCACATCCTACATAATATAACCTGTAAAACAACCTACATGTAAACATGTAGGGATCTATTAAGTCAACATTATTACAATTTCTGTAGCATGAAGCATCTATAGGGTGCCCCTGCTTTTCATCTTCAGGTTACCCTCAAGACTAAGGTCACATTTAGTATCACCCAAAAATTTTAGTGTACCATTTCAAACCCCCTGGACATGAGAAAAGAGGCACTCTAAGAACAAAGAGTTTTGCTCAGGAACACGACAAGATGAAGCGAGCTTGGGTACAGTTCAACTCAATTCAGATCAAGTGCACTAACAGTGTATTGGAATTTCCACTTATGTACCTAACATATACCAAAATAGGTTTGATTCTACAAAAACTGTCCCGTGATAAAAATCCCACACCTACCTGATCAAACATATCTGATTGACTTAGTTCGGTCTTGAAATCAGCTGATCCAGCCAAAATTAAACCTGTAATGTTTGGCTAACAAAAGAAAACAATAAATTACACATTTCAGCAAACATATTGGCATTATGTAGTTGTGGAGCACCACCTTGGAATATACATACATACGTTTTATTTTGCTTTTAAATTAAAATTACAATTAAACTATGCACGCAGGTAGCAACGCTAGTCTAGGCGGGTCATGTTTACAAATTATTAATATACATGTACAACTAGGCACAAACTAAAAACAACTGAAAACAACAAGAGAACTAAAGAGACTAAAATTAACAACAATGACTAGAAACCACTAATAAAGTAACGGTATTACAAATAGTAATTAACATAAATTATAAAGAGAGACTACAGAGACCACTAATAAACTAACGGTATTACAAAACGGTTACAACGAGGAACCAGAAATACACTAATACGATATTATTGAAAATTAATAAATACATGCTAAGAGGAAAATAAATTCAGCTTTACTTTTTGAATGATTATTGGAAGATCAATATAACAGTCTTCTGAAGCTAGAATTTCAAAAAGTATTTGTTTTATGCACCTATCAATATTAAGCCCGAGGGGGGGGGGGGGGGCAGTCTAACCACAGGAGTTTGATTGTGAGGTCTGTCCCCAGGGTTGGTCGTAGATGATTGCATGAACTTTCCGCTATCTTGGAAAATACCCAGAAGGCATTTAGATGAGCTTTACGCGTTTGTGTCGGAGCGATGGCTGAATTGAAAAGTTTGTTGCTATTAATGCAAATGTCGACCATACAGTATATGACCACATTTTAAAGACCACAAAATTGTGCATTAAAAGCTGAAAACCTAAGGGTTGGTTTACAAGCTAGTTTTCTTTCTCGAAAGATGCTGAAAAAGAACATAAACAAACTACTTTTTGTTGTTTTGTATAAATGTTTATTGATTCTGTTGTAGTTTAATTATTACCTCCCCTTGTGTGCAATGAGGTTTGAAGGACATTTGACCACATTTTTTGTCCCAGGGTGGGGAATTTGATTTTTTTTTAAAACAAATGTCAAAATCCCCACCCGAGAACCAACCCCCCTCCCTTGGGCTTAACACTGATAGGTGCATTAATTATCCTTGGAAAGCTTGACTAAATTCCATTATAGTTCTTTGGTTTGGTTAAAAGTTTACAAACCAGTGTTTTTATTTTTCCTTTGCCATATATTCATGATGACAAAAATATTACTTTAAAAACAAAACAATCACCTGGTTTACAAAAGTTAAAATAAATCCCTGCTCCCCACACTTACAGTGCAGCTCAGATATATCCGAACTGCGCATACGCATTTTATACGTGCGTATTTTGCGTATACGCGTATGTCAATACGCGCACATGTTCGCGTATATACGCGCACATATGCGCGTATATACGCGCGTATATGGCCCTTTGTTATGCATTCCCATAAGTTTCTTTATTTGAAGCATTGTTTGTCAAACAAAGGACATTTGTGGGAATGAAAAAGCTAGCTAAATTTGCATATGGTTAAAAAGTCATGCTGATCAATGAAAGCTATCATTTTCCGAGTTTTCGATCACGGCGCAAATTCACCGACAAACGACCGTTTTTCAACATTTGCTCGATCTTTAACTACCAAAAATGGAACTAAAATTGAAACAGTCGCTTCCACTCCATCTTTTAACACGCTGTTTTCTATTTTTTTGTTTTTACAAGGAAAGATCTTTGTTGCGGCACGCGTCGCCAAGTCATTCGCGAAATGTTTACTACTGCTGTCTGAAGCGTTGTATAGATCCTCGTCGAAAAAATGATATCTCCGGTTATATTTGACAAAGATCATTCATTCAAATTTAAAATAATCTTTCCTTGACGGAAGAATTGTTTATCAAACTTTCAATAGTGCACCGCTTACGTTAGTTGTTTATTTATTCTCAGTTACGGCACGCGTCGGCAAGTTGCGAAATATTTCAAGCTTGAAGCGTTCTGAAGATCTCCGTCGAAAAAAATGATATCTCCAGTTCTATTTGACACAAATCATTCATTTAAACGGTAAAATACTCTTTCTTTAGCCAAAGGATTGGTTATCATAGTTTCTATGGCGAGTTGCTTACGATTAGTTAGTTATTCTTCAAGGAAAAGTTTTGTGTTTCGGCACGCGTCGGCAAGTTGCATGCTTACCGTGAGCATGTTTATTATGTGAAGCGTTCTGAAGATACTTGTCGAAAAAATGATATCTCCAGTTCTATTTGACCCAAATCGTTCTTTCAAACGGGAAAATACTCTTTCCTTAGCCAAAGAATTGTTTATCAAAGTTTCTATGGCGCGTCGTTCGTGTTTAATGGTGTTTACTTATTTTTTACTTCAAGAAAAAGTTTTGTGTTTCAGCCCGCGTCGGCAAGCCGCTTACGAAATGTTTATTAGTGTGAAAGATCCTTGTGGAAAAAATGATATCTCCTGTTCTATTTGACCCAAATCGTTCATTCAAACGGCAAAATACTCTTTCTTTAGCCAAAGAATTGTTTATCATAGTTTTTTTGGCGCGTCGTTCGCGTTTAGTTATTTTTTACTTCAAGAAAAAGTTTTGTGTTTCGGCACGCGTCGGCAAGTCGCTTACGAAATGTTTATTTGTGTGAATTATACCTCCAGTTCTATTTGACAAAAATCATTCATTCACATGGTAAAATACTCTTTCTTTAGTCAAAGACTTGTTAATCGAAGTTTCTTTGGCGCGTTGCTCACGTTTAGTTGATTATTCTTCAAGGAAATGTTTTGTGTTTCAACACGCGTCGGCAAGTCGCTTACGAAATGTTTATTAGTGTGAAGCGTTCTGAAGATCCTTGCCGAAAAAATGATATCTGCATTTCTATTTGACGCAAATCGTTCATTCAAACGGTAAAATACTCTTTCTTTAGCCAAAGAATTGTTTATCAATGTTTGTTTGGCGCGTCGTTCGTGTTTCGTTATTTTTTTGTTCAAGGAAAAGTTTTGTGTTTCAGCCCGCATCGGCAAGTCGCTTACGAAATGTTTATTAGTGTGAAGCGTTCTGAAGATCCTTGTCGAAAAAATGATATCTCCAGTTCTATTTGACCCAAATCGTTCATTCAAACGGTAAAATACTCTTTCTTTAGCCAAAGAATTGTTTATCAATGTTTGTTTGGCGCGTCGTTCGTGTTTCGTTATTTTTTTGTTCAAGGAAAAGTTTTGTGTTTCGGCACGCGTCGGCAAGTTGCATGCTTACCGTGAGCATGTTTATTATGTGAAGCGTTCTGAAGATACTTGTCGAAAAAATGATATCTCCAGTTTTGTTTGGCACAAATCTTTGGTTCAAGTGTTAAAATAATCTTTCTTTGACGTAAGAATTGTTTCGCAAAGTTTCTGTGCGCCGCCCGATCACGTTTCGTTATTTAATTCTCTTCAAGGTAAATTTGTGTGTGTTCAGTCGACACGGCTCAAGTCGCTTGCTTGTCAAAATTATAGAAAACTCTTTCTCGCTCTGTGGCAAGCTGTCAAGCCATTGAAAATAACAATGACCTGTAAGAAAAGAAAAAACAATACGTTAGTTCATACATACCAATGAGGCATACGCGTATATACTGTATACGCGTATGTGCGTATATGCATACGCGTATGTGCGTATATGCATACGCGTATACGCGTATTGGGCCGACGCGCATTACGCGTATATTTTGGTTCGGACATATCTGAGCTGCACTGTACATGTAAGTGGCTGCACGAGAAGATGTTCAAACAAGTTTTGTTTTTTCATGTAAGTATTGAGCATTTTACTTACTCTGTCATTTGTGATGAAGAGCTGAACGGCCGTCTCTGCAACTTTTCTGACATAATTGTGACGTTTCTCCATTCTCAGTCGAGCAAAACGCAGGGCAGACTGCCCACCACGCCCTATAGCAAAGGTTTACCAAAAGCTCAATGTCACGTTTGAGGTTTTGGTTATTTTAATGTTCTTAATTAGATTAGGGTGTTACGGCAGAGTCACTGACCGTGCTTCTTTGGCAGATCTACAGTAAACTTGTGAAGAACTTCTCGTGTGTTACCACAGAGTGTACCAAACAGTGCACCATTACCATCCATCACGATAAACCCAAACTTGTTATCATCTGCTAGGAGAGCATTCAAGGCCTGAAGGAAAAGGAAAGTGCTTGAGACAACTCGACAGATACAATACTGCCACCATTCAGCTCAATTACAGTCTAATCAAACCTGTTCCCACATTAGGTACAATAACAACAACAGCTTTACTTATCCTCATTTTTTTTATTAAATTAAATTACATAGTATTTGTAACAATTCATAATTAAACTAGGTATACCTATCGATAGAGTGCCAACGAGCGAATAATTTGTGCTATAAGAAGGGGTTTATTAATACAGCATAACGGTTTTTTGGTTCTCTTCTGTTGCAAACATTACCGAGAGAAAATTATTACGCGTTTACCGGCCGGTAACGTTCGTCACGCAATCCCTGAATATCAAGAGTATTGGAATGTATCGCTGCTCGGTCGAACTTTCAGTTCAATATGATGGGCAAAGTCAAAGTGAAAGTGAACACGCTAGTTTGATTGATGAACACGACTCGTTTAATTCTGTGGCAAAACAGATCCGATTTGTGTTTTGAACACTGGATTCGACTGTATGATAAACACGCTCGTTCAGTTCTGTTCGGAAACACTGCCGACTCAACCTTCAGTTCGATATGCTAGATTTCAACACTGGATTTGCTCTAGTGGTTCGACTGGTGAACACAATCTTTCCAAAAAAGCTGCCCGATGGAACTTTCAGTTCGATATAGGTAAACAGAGAAAGAATACACTGTTTCGATTCATGAACACGCTCGTTCAATTCTGTGGTGAACACGCTGGTTCGTTTTCGTGTCGATTTTGTGTCTTGGATTTGCTCTTGTCTGACAGTTTTCCTGAATATTCGAATTAGAAGAAGAGTTTTGTAAAGGGTACGCTCCCCAATTGAACTTTCATTTCGATAAAGTGAGAGAGGAAACACACTGGTTCGATATGTTCTGAGACTATGAAATTGTTCACAGTTGGATAAACACAACAGCAAAGAAAACAATGATATTCCACGAGACAAGTCTAGATGTAACGCGCCTCCTGATTGGCTAAAAACTACAATAGCTCGAATAGTTCCGTCCTTGCAATTGGCTCAAACTGAGCCATTGTTACATCTTACACCTTACAGTTACACTTTTCAGAGCTCGATCGAGAATTTTTTTGCATACGCCATTCTTCGCGCGGCACTATTCTCTGCCGCCTCGCCAGCCGAGCGTCTTCGCTCGGCTGGCTCGTTAGCAATTAAAAAAATAAGGGTAACTGACAACCTGAAATAACCTGAAATAGTCAAATATAAATATCTATCTGTACAATGTTCATGCACATTCAAATGGGTATGTAGTCTAACAGTAAGCAGAATTGTTCATTTTAACTCACACCTGCCTGCTAATCAGACTTGTAAACACATTTCTCTCCTTCCATATAAAATCCAACAAGCAACCAATATTCTGCTTTTGGACACTTGCATTCTGTTAAGTTATGGAAGTTCAGTTGTGACGGGAATGAAAGCAGTTATTTTAGGCAAGTACATAGATTTTAGATTGTTCAGAACAGTTCTGAATACCACTTGTTCATACAAAGGAATCCCTACTGCATGTACATGTACTTGTAAGCAATTTCATTCTAACACTACACACAATTAATATTAGTTGCAAAACTTAATTCACTATTGTTACCAAATTTGCTAAACGTACCTCTGTGTGAAACTTGTTATCACATAAATACAAGGATGTATTGATTGGTTTGAAGGGCTCAAAGTCTATATTGACCTTCTTCTCCTTTCCATCATCAGTAACAATAGTTCCACAGTAAACAACAAGACCATTGGCAGGAACTGACAAAGAAATTGAAATTGTTACTGCCATGATACAGCACAAACGCATTAAAAAGAAATTTCAAGAGAAAAATAACCTCAGAGGAAATCATTGAGAGAGATGATTTCTCCCTTCCTCCCTCCACGAGGAAGGGAAGGAGACAGGAAGACAGAGATGGGCCTACATGTAGTGGGAGAGGGACAGATGGAGGGAAATATATGCATCTATGCAACTCTCCTGGATACAGACGTACATGTAATCTCCCACTCTGTGGTATGGGTCACCAAATCTCCCAGACAATAGAAGTAAAAGCGCATAAAATATATTTTTCAGCCATATTTTGGCCAATTTTTGGCATTTTGGAGGGAGAATTGTGAATATTTATGCATTTTTGAGATTTAACTAGCAGATCTCAACTTTGAACAACTTTTTTAGGGTCAAAAAAAGGTAAAATTGGCAATCTCCCAGCTTTTGATATTTTTAGGTTGGCATCTCTGTAAATGTAGGGGGAATGGAAGGGAGAGGGGAAGAGATAAAGTCTGGATTGCAGGCAGTGCTGACTCGTTAGAATGTTTCCATTTATTTGGAGCTTGGGTTTGTTGTGCTAGCTTCTGACATTCCCATGTCCTCTGACATAAACTGTTGGTGACTAACACTGACATGGGCAAACAAACCTTTGGAATAAAGCTTCAGTCTCTGTTGCACTGATGTGATAGCACTAAGAACTGACAACCTGCAAGAAATGGACCGAATAACTCATGTAACCTAATTACAACAGACCAATAAATGGACAGAAAGCAACAGTCAACATCACAAAAAGTTACCTGTTAACTCTACTCTTGATATTTGAAGCAGTACCAAATTCATCAGCTAACATCTTTGCTACACGAGAGATTTGATCTTTTGGAGGGATGATTAACGAGATCATGCTTGTTCCATTTCTGAGGGAAAATGATATTATGCACAAGAAATTAAGACGATTTCCGCACAACATTCGAGCAATAATGGCAAAAATTAAGTTACCAAAAAACCCTCTTAGCATGGTAATATTTTGGATAAAGGTAAGAAGGTCTTATTGAGATTTAAGTTCTCAAGCTGACCCCGCGAGGGAAAAATGAACTTCAAGTTATCTATAGTTCAGTTAAAACGGACATTTCGCATTAGTTGAAAACAGAATTACACTCGCATTAAGCATTCTTACAAGGTTTTACAATAATTTTCTCGAGAATGCTTGGAGATTTAATTGCGGGGTCACCTAGAGAAATGAATTACAGTGAGATGCGTTAAACAGTATTAAAAAAGTTACCGTGCCATGAGTACATTTTTAGTAAGTAATTTTTGCACTTATTCCTCGAACCTTGAGCGGAATCCGTCTTATTTATTTTAAGAGATTATATCTGCAGTTTTCCTCTAGTCTAGACTATAGAATAACAAGTCTTAACATAGCTTATACAACTATTTATATTTATGACATCACTATGTGTAACTCCCCTAAATGGGTAAGATGAACCAGACGCTTCCCTGTGATTGGCTAACCGAAAAGGCAAGGGTGGGCTACATTGCTGTTTTGGCTTGCCTCCAGGAAGGATGGTCTTCATCACACTGCACTATTCTTTGATGGCCAGGCTTGTTTGATTAAGATGGCTGGATTTATTGCTCGAGTCATTCTCTTTTATTAATAACCCACATAATTTATACTTGACGTGTATACTACAGATTTACTGGTAACTCTGACTCATCAAGCTTTATCTTGTTGACGCTGTAGTCTGACAGTAAGCAGAGTTGTTCATGTTGTCTCACACCTGCCTGCTAATCAGACAAACAGATTTTCTCTTCTTCCACGCGTAATCCAGACAGCAACCAGTTTTCTACTTTTGGATACTTGATATTATTGTGGAAGTGTACTGTAACTATAATACAAGCTCTAGCCCCCTAGTACAACTAAACTATTGTTCCAGTTCACTTGTATACCAATATACTGTACCTGAAAAGAAAAACTCATTATAACCAACATTTCCCCTCAAATTCACGCAAAATACAAAAATTTTGGTAAAACACGGTTTACTTTCCTGTATACCATATACCCCAAAACCCTGGGTGACCCTGAAGCTTGGCACCAAGAATTCTTAGTATTTGTTTGGCTAGATTGCAGAATACCTGGCCCACTTTTTGGAATTCTTAAATGCTGCTACCGCAGTCCCGCAGTCGACATAATTTACATAATAAACTGTATATAAAAACCACGAATATACCTCGTTCTTTCATCCACTGCGGGACTGCGGCACTGCGGTAGCAGTAGTTTAACTAACTTGGATTTAATTATTCATCGACTTCGGGACCGCGGGACTGCGGTAGCAGTAGTTTACCTACATGTAACTTCGACTTAATTATTCAACTACTACGGCACTGCGGTAGCAGTAGTTTAGCTAACTTGGATTTAATTATTCATCGACTACGGCACTACAGTAGCACTAGTTTAACTAACTTTGACTTTATTCACTATGGCACTGCGGTAGCAGTCCTTCAACTCACTAACTTGCATAAATTTTTGTTTGGTCACTGCGGAACCGCAGGGGCAAGAAACTTGTGCCCTTCAAAGTAGGCCGGGTGTTCTGCAATCGCTCCATTTGTTTTAATGCATACACTTGCCAAGGTTTGAAACTATTGTTGATAAAAATCTCTAACATCATTGAATCATTGCTGTCATCGTCATCATCATCATCGTAGTTGTTGTTGTTGTCATCATCACCATTGTGATTGTCGTTGTTGCCACCATCATACCAGCATCAGCAAATTTAAATTTATTAATGTTTCAAGTAAGAGATAGAGAACTAATGCTCTTTCTTGTACTGTCTCAATTAAAATCTGAAGTCTATGAAAGATGGCCATGCCACATGCATTGTGCTAACAGACAGTGGCTGCTCAGAACTTTTAAAGAATGTAGAGCATTAACAATGGGCATAATTTAGCTATTTTCACTTCAGAACTCTACTGTTTCAATTTCTACGGGAAGGAAAAATTGACCTTATTTCCCTGCAAGGTTTATTATAGCTCAGGGGAAGTTAATCGCTGAGCGAGGAAGAGGAAATACATGTCCAGTCATACATTCTGTAAAAAAATAAGTTTCTGTGTATGAACGCAGTAAAAATATTCGTAAAGAGCAGTGAAAACAATTTGATTGTAAGCATAAAGAACCGACTTAAAACTTATGGCTTAGGATTTAAGTCACCTTAAGCGTAAGGCTGCTCACGTACATGGCATGGCATACAGCAAGTTGACCGATTTTACACGAACTACTGTTACACTGTAGTTAAATTAGAAGAGATTAAGTGAAAGACTTTACTGCTGATCTTTCCTCCCTGGTTCTCCATATCAACTAACGTCGTTCACTGTGTTAAATCTCTATTCCTACTCACCCCCTAGCTGCTTCCAAACTCTTTATAAGCTTCTTGATTTTCCATATTTCGACATTTCTGTCGGCAGCTTCTGTTGTTTCGGCAGACATCGTCGTAGAAGTCTCTATACAATATCACCCACGCCGAGTCTCTCAAACTGCGTAAATGCCGAAAAGAAATCTCTTTGGGTAAGTTAAGGTGAAGAATATCTAACAAAATAAAAATCAGCTACGAACTTCTCTTAATTTTTCTGTTAAAACCAATAGAACGCACTCACGCGCTCTTCTTTACCGGCAACTGCGTGAAAATGGTGCAATTTTTCCATATTTGGAAACACGTGCGTGGAGCAGCAAGTATATTCTGGGGGAGGGGAGGGAAAGGATCGCTTGAACCCAGATCTCCCACGTCAACATGCGTCAAAATAGAGTGAAATCTGGGGACGTGATTATTCCAAGTGCAGTCAGTTTCCACGCCTATCACTTCTGTTTCACGCACGAAATTTAATTTAACAAAATTCAGGTTTGCCTAAAAAGATTTGCCTTTAGGGAAGGAAAATTATTTTTTTAAGGGGGAGATGGTTAGGCAATTTCGGAAAAAAATTAAACAATCAAGGAAGGAGAGCCATGAAACACATCTTAGACCATCCTTGTTTTGATCTTCAAAAAAATCTGCCATAACCTCTAGCTATTGCCCACTGAAAAAATCATGCACAACTTCAAGATGAGAAAAAAATTTAATGCCCCAGAAAATTGCTCAAACAACTCCCCCCTCCTCAAAAAATAGAGTATTTTTTCATGCATTTGTGAATCATGTATCTTTTTGCTCCTTTTCAATTTCACCCCAGTCATGGTTCCCACCTCTTGGAGCCTCTTACATGGTCCCAGTGTTGAATTTTTTTACCTATGTTTTTCTTCAAGCAATCTTTGGATTCCTATTTCCAACTTGTCTTCTCCCATCTCCCATAACGTTCCTGTCCCCTTTCCAATCCTGGGTTCCTGTCTACCTGTCCCTGGTAGTAACTGAACAGTTGTTTTTGAGATTTTTTGTGCATATTTCTCAGAGATGTGAACTCAAATCCTACTAAACTAGCAAATGTTATGCATTTCATCAGCTGCATATCACAACCTCATATGTGAACTTACTGACTTATTACCTACAAGTCTCACAAATTTTGATTATTTTACCCACTCTGTGAACGCAGAAGGCTAACCCACTCTCTGATTGCAACAACTACTGTGCATGCACAAAACATTTTTTTCTCCAATTTATACTCTGGTAAAATGAAAAAGGCCCTATTTCCCTCACAGGGAAAAGGACATGATGATGATGAAAATGAAAAAGAAAATAATGAAACACTCTCAGGAGAACAACAAGATGGCCTGATTATAGACGTGGACAGGGCAACAACTGTGATATTGTTATCACCTGGGCAATATAACAGAGCCAGCCCTATCAAATGTAGGCTCTTCAAATAAAAGAATAAGGGGTAAGTGTCTAACGAAACTGTGGTGCTGTGTCGGTGGGGAGTATTACAAGATAATTTGGTTTTATCAACTGAGCTGATAATGTGAATTGGCCAACGTAAAGAGATTCAAAAGCTGATGTTTTGATAACCCTCCATCGGAGCGAATTGAGGAATTGTGGGTTGTGTGGGGTTTATATATACATTATCAACTCAGTTGATAAAACCAAATTAGCTTCAAATAAAACATGTCTTACATTTAAATGTATTGATGACAGTGGTTGTCACTTGTAGTGTTGTGGCATGTATTGAAGGAAAGAAAGAGACAAGAAGAAACTTTAGTCACAATTAAGGTTAGAAATAGCCCAGAGAAAATACATGTGCTGGCTGGTTTAAAATTTGTATTTCTTTCACTCAGTGTAAACGCAAGAAAAATATCACAGTCATATTTCATTACTGTCATGCACATTTGAACATTTTATGAAATTTGCACCTTATAAATATATGCATTATTATAAAATATTATTTCTTGGGGGCTGTTTTCTAAAAAAAAAGATAGAGAACATTTTCTTGCTCTGTCGCTGAGCACTTTTACCATGAAACGATGGTATGTAAATGTAGCTCAACAATGAACAGAAATCCCAATTTAATATGACTAAGCAGCAGATACTTTTTAATGATTTTACACTACCCATAAGATCACAGCGTCTACTGAGGTGGAAATGAAGAAGTATATCTACGACTGTAAAATGATAAAAAAATTCCCACTTGGTAATCAAATATTCAAACAAAAAGTAAAATATCCAATGAAAAATCGAAAATAGTGGAAGTTAAATAGCTAAGCCCCGATAATCAGAAACCAGCACTGCATAACCCTAGGAACAAAATGCAATTTTAAACTAATATAGAAATCCATGCTTAATATTGTTGAGTGAATATTGTAAATTACAATCATACTGTACTCTTAGTCCAGGTATCATACCAAAACAAGTGTAAGCTTTTTTTTAGTAATAATTTTCTTGTAATTAGTGTACAAGTTTGTATTATTTTCTTTAGTGTCTGTTTTGTTTAAAACATGTAATTACAATCAATGTAAGTAGCTTATGTAAATATTGCATGTCAATGTAAGTCAAAGCTGTAGGTTAGTGTCCTTTTTTCTGTAAGTAGCATACTGTAAGTTTGTTGTATGTAATGTGTAGATTGTAATGCGTACTCCCGTAGACTGTTTTGTAGCTGTAGTGTATATGTAAGTTTAACTGTAATTGTTTGAGCAACAATAAATAAATAAGTAACCAATTTCTTCATGTTTCTACTTGCCTATCAGCCCGTGTTCCCACAGCATTTCTTGTTCTCTTAAACTTTCACCTGTGTTCCTATAACTCAATAGAAATGCAGTCCAAAGTGTTTTTCTATTTTAAGATACAAGGGAGAACACTTGAAAATGTTCTAAATTAGTTGCTGTGATTGTATTGTACACTGTAACACTTGATTTTCCCAAAAAATATACCATATGGGAAATAAATTCCCCTCGCAATCCTCTGTGGGAAAAAAGATGGCGACTGGTACATTTACCCACAGTTCTTAGCGCACGAAAACTTTAAAAACGTTCATAAAAAGGCACAGAAGGGTTATAAAATCTTCAACCTACTATGCACAATGTCCTTAGTACAGGGACAAATATTGTAAAAATTTGGCTTTCCTTGTGTCTTATACGCTGTGGTTAGGTTCGCAAGGTACATGTATTGTGGTAAAATGTACAGCCGCCATCTTTTTTCCTACGGTGGATTGATGAAGGGGTTTTGATACATTGTAGTCAAGGCTTAATTTTGTAGAATATGCACAATTTCGATGTTATATAAAACATCAGTTCTTTGTATAAGTTGCCTCTAGTGAGGTACAAGAATTATCTTGGTTATGCCCCTTTGTGATCTTTAACTTCTCTTCTGTTCAAACAGTCCCTGTAGTATAAGCCATGTTGATAATGTTTATGCAAGGCTTGTTTTTTTGAGCCTCAATGCAGCCTCATCAATGCAGCCCAACTTCTTAACTTTCTCTGTGCATCACTCAGATTTCTAAAGCAATACACCAGTCGAAATTTCCTTGCTGAAGTTTCCATGTTTTTTTGCACCCGGCTAATTCCTTATCTTTAACATGTAGTGCTGGATTCTACCATCAGGAGCTCTACCTGACACCCAGCTAGGAAAAAAAAGAACAAACAAAAAACAAAACAGCAGTGAGATGACAAAACATATTTTGAGTAAGCTTAAACTAAAGCAAATTCGTTAGGAATCAAGCTTAAATTAGGGCAGGTATGTTTTGCAGGTTGCAGGTTGCAGGTTGCAGGTTGAAAAATGGACTTTTTAAGTCTGAGTGAGTCTACTTAGCACTTCGGTTAGCCTGAATAGCACTCCGGTTAGCCTAAATTAGCTTAGGTTGCTTGCGGTTAGCCTCTATATTGGGGTTTATTCGACTTTGACTCAAATAAACAAGTTGTTTCAACCTGCAACCTGCAACCTGCAACCTGCAAAACATACCTGCCGCTTAAATTACGCTTATGTTGTTGGAAGGATATTTTCGGAAGGATTGTAATCAGACATTTTTCTCCCATGCATTATTTTTCTATTCTACTCTCGCCAGCCTGATGGCTAAAGTACGTTTAATATATAGATCTCACCACTGGCATGACTTCCTCCTTCTTTCGACAGCTTTTCCTTCTTGTTTGAAAGCAAAATATAACACCAAAATCGGATGCATTACTTCGTTACCGACGCCACAACATTCGCCTGCTTACTCATTCCCAGTCTACCTCAGATTGAGGCGTTTTTGATGCATCATGGGAGAATTTACTTTATCCTCAGCACACAGCAAATTGCGTCTTTCGATAATTTTTTTCTGTACTGAGCCCGCTTGTTTACAGAAAAGAATTCACGGACGAGTATTAACCATCCGGCTATTGGACGGGCACCGATGGACAGATGTCACTCCGCGGATGAACACTCTCGCGTCATGTGGTGAACTATAATATAACGCATGCTAGTTGACGAGGTTTCCAATATCATAGTTTTCCAATATCATAGGGCCCACAATAATTTTTTGCTGGAAAAATATATAATTTAGTTACTTGTATTGGTCTTCACAAGATAGCTTTGGATCTTACCATGATAACCTTTTCAGATTTTTACCCCATTCACAGCTCTTGAAAAGGGGTTAAGTTCATACAAAAATTGCATGCGACAACTGGTTGTCTGCGGCCGAGCCAGAAAATGAAAAGCTCAGCTTTCTTTCAAAAGCAAATGTAACAGTTTTCAACTTTTTGATTTTTTCCACCAAAGGAGTAATTAATTTGAGAGATGATAAATCTCAAAATCTCTCATCATTTATTCCTGTTATAGGTCTTTTGACATGAAATGGCAAAAAGAACTTTCAAAATGATTTCGATTTTTCTTCATCCGAACATGGAAACAGTTGACGTATGTCACTGAAATCAAAATTTGGAAAGACCTCCACCTCAAAATGAGGTGAAATAATGAATGACATCCAAATACCCTTCTCTAAAAATTGAGAAAAAAAAGAAACAAACTAAAAGGGGTGAAATTCACCCACCTCATCTGCCCCTTTTTATGAACCAGAGCAAGGTAACGGCTTCGCACACTCGAACAACGTCTGGATTTGGTAACAGTTTATCTCTGCACAGACTTGTGACCAGCTTTTTCCCATACGACTCCGTCTTATTTTGTTTATGTTGACTTGTTTTCGCAGAGAAATGTGGTCAATACTAGTACTTGCCCTGTCGTTCTTCGTACAGCAAGCATGGACCTAGAGCTGTAATTCCGGTATTTTGGTCCTTCGGGAACTACAGCTTGCGTCCGGGTATATTCTAACAATAACTAATCTCAGTGGGCAACCTGCCTTACGATAGCAACATTTTACAGAAGAGCTTTCAAAGACACATCTACCAGTGTATGTTAGAAGTGCATGACCAGCAATCCGGTCCAGTGACGAGGGACTGTTCTTGTCCGCCAAGCTCCTAACCCAACGCTCTCAACCACCAGATCACTGCCTTCCATCCTTCTGAAACCAGTTGCCAGTGACATGTAAGCTGTTTGGAAAGGACGTACCCTTGCAGAGATGAATGCCGACCAACTGAGGTATGCTATGAAGATTTGCTGGCTGTATAACAACCGCAATAACGTG
>OZ026595.1:2571000-2578500 GCA_964020085.1 Micromussa lordhowensis
GTTTTGGCATGGTTACTTTGTTTTGAGAAACGGCGGAGGGAAGAGGTGTTATCGGAATATTGAATAACTAGGCACCTTTCGGTCCGGTCGAAAGGGTCAAGCATATACGCATTCATGTCACGCGGAGTGAATCTACTAGCCTCTATTTTCCTTTTGAAGTATTTGTTTTTCCATTATCTACGAGAGCTTTTTCTGTAGATTTTCTTTCTGATGCATACGTCTTCGAGTCAACTTGTCGTAAACTTTGGTTCATGCTTTTTTTTTGTATTTGTAACCATAAATTGTAATAAATAAATAAATAAATAAATAAATAAATAAATAAACTTTACCACGGACTTTTAAAAGTATCTTGTGTGCATACGTCTAAAGAAACAGAAAATGTAGAAATTCGCTTCACTGTGCCATTCATTTAGCAACTACCTTTCTGTCTAATAAGCGTAGGCGGTTTGAGTCTTTGCTGCCTTAACTCAAGTAGCTGTATATATACGTACTACCTTTTACTACGTTCTTATGTACTACTTTATGTTTAATTGTAATCTCCCACGTTGTAGATGTGGTCCAAATTTGTTCTGTTGTCAGCCCTTGTACACGGCATTTGGTCCCAGCAGTGCAACCCAGTGGTAGGTCCTTCAGGAGCCACTTCGTGCATTCAGTTACAGGCCTACAACAACCAGTATCAGCGGGTTATTTGCCTCACTAATAGTTCCATTCAGCAAGAAAGTGGCGGTAGACACCATTGTGGAAACCCCTCAAGCGAATATTGTTGGTACCAGTGCATGCTCTTTGAGTACAGCCGAGAAAGTGGCTCAGTGACTAGAGACTGCTCCTGCACACCTGGTAGTACAGCTGCTAGAAATCTGTCGCCATCATGCTACAGCTCTCTGGTGATTCTTGTGAGTGGTATCGCGATTGTTTGGAAAGGCTGTATCACTCAGTGAAGCAGCAACTAACGCTTATGCGATTGGTCATGCTGAGAGGTTTTGCAGGGTGTATGATGAAGAAAATGCCTTATTCGGTCCTGCTGTATGACTATGTATGACCAAAATCTGCGATTTCCTCTACCCTAGTTATGACCAGACCAAAATTTCCATTACCCTTTTATGACCATTGCAGCTGACACAGTTGCCCTAAACATAATTTTTGAAAGGCTTTTGTTTATGGTACTATCGCCGATAATGATGAAAAAGTAGCTTTTCTAAAAAAACATACCCAATTAGCCCATATAAGGGAGTACCCCCCAGGAGTACAGTACATAAAGACAGTTATAGCACGGTCTATACCGACTTATTGAGCTTGCTTATACTTTATAGCCCTAGCAAGCGTTGTATCTTTGCTATAAGCAAAGATATCAGTGACGTCAGCTATTGTTATTAAAATGCCAACCAGAGAACTATTGGCTGGTGAAACAAAGAACTCTTTTGTTTAACGTTTTGAACATTTAAATAACAAAAACAATGTTTGTAAACAAATATCTTTCCTATATCAATACTTTTAAAATCCGTAGCGTAGGGAGTGTGTTTTGTAGCTTTGTCACGAGACGTTTGGACGTTACAGAAAATGCTAAAATTTACCCTCTTGTAGTTAAAAGAATTAGCCCAAGAAAAGTGTAACCGACCACGATAAACGCACAGGCTTGGCTTGAGTTGTGATCAGCTTGCGTTTCCGATCAGGTAATATTTTCTGGTTACACTGCAAATAGTTACCCGAGGTCAACTTTTGACCTGGCAGTGTTTTAAGGGAAATTTTTATTCATCATGGAGATCGCGAACCACGAAACGTATGGTTTGTTTGCAATCGTTCTTTCTGGTTGATTTAGCGATCCAAAATGAAAACTTCGTTTTACTGGTATTCAGAGCAAAGACGAGAAGAATATGCTCACAGTGTGCCGTGTCTCTCGAATCTTTGCTACGTGCCGGGCTATTTGGCGCATATTTTAGCCTGCGTAGCTTGGCGGTTTCAGCAATTTTTTAAGCAATTAGGGCGCGCAATTTGTCTCTCTCCCAGGCTTCTCGCGGCTTCTCTGCTTGTTTTCGTGGCTTCGCCGCTCCTGGCCGCTTTCTTAAGGTCGGTTTTCACTAGCGACGGAGTCGAAGTCGAAGTCGTAATCAGAACCGCAGGGCGAAACGATCTAGTGAAAATCAAAACGACGGAATTGGACGCAGGACACTGATTCTGCTTATGACTGCATCGCTTATGATCCAGCGAAAACTTGATTGTCGGAGTCGGAAGAAGAAGCGGAAAAATACACCAATCACAATGCTCGATTCCTGGCATTGTTATTGGTTGGCTCTTCCGACTCTGCTTCCGACTCCGACAATCAAGTTTTCAGTGAATCACTGAAGCCACGGAGCCGTAAACGGAATCGGAAGAAATGGAAACGTTCTGATTCTTCCGACTCCGATTCCGTCAAGCTTATGACTCCGCTTTCGACTCCGATTTTCGATTTTCACTAGGTCATTAGCCTGTTAGCGCTCCTGCGACTACGACTCCGACTCCGTCGCTAGTGAACCAGCCTTTAGCGCACTCAAACTGCTTAAACCGCTACGCAGGCTTCGAATATTTCAGCCCAACACCACAAAAATGTGCCCAGCGTGTGGTGCGGATTCCTTCCATCCGATTGGTTAAACTGTTGTGGTTAGATAAACCATAGATAAACCCTGCGACTTGGTTCGGGGAATGTCATGGGTAACTCTTTTGTTTTCTTTGATGTATCCATAGTTATTTGACCGTGGCAATAGAGGTCACACACAAAAACACAGACTCCCCATGGGCAAAGTCCTTTTTTCCTGTGGGAAAAAGGTCTAGTGGAACTGCAACTATTATTACGCTCATGGCGTGCCCTCTATTACATGGCACGTAGACGTAGCCTGCGTAGTAGCCGTTTCCTTTTCCAGGCGGAGAGATCGAACAAGCGAGCGACAAGCGGGCGAGCGAACGCGCCTGGGGTGAGCAAATAATTGGGGAGAGGTGGGGAATGTTGAGCGAGAAGGGGGAGGGGGTGGAGAGAAAAGGAATCTCGTTTCAGTCGCTCGCCTCACCACCTCCCCCAACTCCTTACTCGCACTTGCTCGCAGTTTCGTTCCTTTCACGTGCTTTTTTAGAAACACCTGCTACGCAGGCTACGTGAATGTGAAACCGTCCACTAGGAACAAACTTATGTACCAAGTCAGAATGAAATGAAAAGGTCTGCATATTATTTACGATTCCATTGCACACTTCAGTTTCATATCGATAGGAAGAAACCTAACATGGAAGATTTGTGATAGTTTAAGCTTTGTACTTGAACTATAGAAGAAAATATCGTCCAAATCTGAAACCGTGACAAAATTGATTTGTTTTATATACAATTTCGTCTTTTGCGCAACAATACAATGTCAACATCTCCGTAATTTCTAGGAAACTGAGGATGTAAACAGCGATTGAAGGATCAATGAGCACAATGGGACACCGGGGAGGGGCTCCAAGGGATATAAAGATACTTTAGTACTAACAGTTTTGACAAAACGTTTGAAAGGAGAAAACAAACCCGCAAATAATAGGCCTTATCACGGTTTCCGACGCCATTTTGACGGGTAGGCAAAGCGGTCAGAAATTACAGTGTTTGTATGGGAATCCGATGGCAAAGAACTTTTTCCAAAATCGAATTTTACACAAATTGTGAATCGCAATGTTAAAATATCAGGTGGAAGATTGTATTCACCAAGTTTGAAGGTTGTAGTTTAACTAGAAGACGCTCAATTAATTTTTATAATTTTCCATACATTTGTCTGTAAATTTGGCTGGGAAGACGCGGCGGCGCCAAAAAAAAAATTACAGACAAATGTATGCTAAATTATAAAAATTAACTGAGCGTCTTCTAGTTAAGTTACATCCTTCAAACCTGGTGAATACAATCTTCCACCTGATATTTTAACATTGCGATTCACAAATTGCGTAAAATTCGATTTTGGAAAAAGTTCTTTGCCATCGGATTCCCATACAAACACTGTAATTTCTGACCGCTTTGCCTACCCGTCAAAATGGCGTCGGAAACCGTGATAAGGCCTATTATGTGAATCGTATAATCAATTAATGTTTCTACTGTCATTCATGCTACATTGACTGACAAATCGTTGAAATACACCCACCTGAAGAGGTTTCCCCGCCATCCCCACCCTCCTAAACTCGAGCTTACCATCACAGTGAGCCGAATTTATAGAAAGATCGATTACTTGCCCTGGCTGTCGAGGAGTTCGCGCTCTCTTCGTTTCTTTTGCTTCCCAGTAGACGGTCTTTGGTGAGTACAGTTTTGTACACATTGTATGGAATAGATGCAAACATCTATTTAACGTTTGTTAACAACATTTTACACTGGAAACTCAGTTTACGGCGTCTAATTAAGGCGTTGGTCTGTTTAGTTCGTAGCAGAATTGGCATTTTGCAGTTATTCGATACGTTTCCCAGACGTTTACGCTTTCCACAATGTCTTGTTTCCAACCAGCGAATGAAACAATGACTTGTTTCCAACCTGCGAAAGAAACAATGACTTGTTTCCAATCTGCATTTCCGCCAGTTCACGATTATTTCTGCATGCAGAAAATCGACGAACACACAGCTTTATTGTTGGCAACACGCGAATCAGTTTGGCCACGACATAGACTTAAATTAATTCCGCCACCATTGCTGACAAGGCGCGTGTTTATTATTTCTCGTAGCCTGGTATTCTACTAGGGACCGCAATGCGGTTAACGAACATTTTGACACTGCAGATATTTATATACGGCCACTCGTTTAGTCGGTTATGTCGCGGCAGCTGTACCTGTCGTTTGTTCCATTTTGTAGGCGTACAAGACGCGCAGAATTGTGGACCTTTGCATAGGTATTATTCAGCTGGTATTTTATAAACCAACGAAGGCCGCAGTTCTTCGGTTGAAACGTGCAACTCGCTTGTTGAGGGCACAAGAAGAGCTCGCAACCTATTTTGCACGCGTCATATGTCGATTTTGGAGTAAGATTGTTCACTGCCATACTCGATCGATAAATCCCTTCGTGAAGCAATCAGAATCCATTTCAACTCAAGAATATTTTAAAAGATGGCCGACGCGGCGGCCAGTGAACTCGATTTACAAAGCAAAAGTTTCCCATCATTGTTGGAGTGTCAACGTACATTGAAAAGATTGAAAATGGAAAGATCGGATTATGAGTTGCTTGCTGAAGGATTTTATAAGAAAAATTAGAATTAAGGTCAATCGACGTTTCGATGTATCAAACGTCTGTTCATTTTAAAGTAAAAGTTGTTATAAGAGTTGAAGATTTTTAATAACTAATCAGGGACGCATTCCACAATGCTTGATGTTATGTAGATAATTTAGTTAAGCATCGGTGAAAACCATCGCGCGGATCGCGTCTGACTGTACATTGAGTGATGGTTTTAGTTCTTTTATGAGTAACATTTTGTAAATCAAACAGTCCAGTTTATTCAGGCACTTTTTTAGGACGGCGAAATTGTCTGCAATTGGTGGTCGTTGGATTCCGTGTTGTAGCTTCACAGATGTGCTTGCCAATTGAATATCTTGAGTTGGTGTGTTCGTTGATGCGCTGAAAAAGGTGTCGAGTAGTAAAACCAACATAGTCCATTTCGCATAGACCACATTTAAAGTGATACTTAAACAACGCAGTGCTCGTTAATGATCTTCGGTTTTGTATGAAGCGTTACAAGGGTCAATATTCGGACCCAATTTATGTTATGTAGTAGCCATGAATAATTATATTCGGCGCGTACTCCTAAATAATGTTACGACATTGCACATTTTCCTTTCAATTTTCGCATTTGTTTTAATCTTTTCAAACGCTCGCAGTTTCGTTCCTTTCGCGTGCTTTTTTAAAAACGCCTGCTACGCAGGCTACGTAAACGTGAAACCGTTCACTAGGAACAAAATTATGTAAAAGGTCTGCATATAATTTAGGATTCAATTGCACGCTTCAGTTTCATATCGATAGGAAGAAACCTAATATGGAAGATTTGTGATACTGAGTTTAAGCTTTGTAATTGAACTGTAGCTGAAAATATCGTCCAAATCTGAAACCGTGACAAAAGCTTGGTAGCGTCGGTATCATTTTTGAGTTGTTTATATGCAATTTCGTCTTTTGCGCAACAATGCAATGTCAACATCTTTAGGTCTCCATAATTTCTAGGAAACTGAGGATGTAAACAGCGATTGAAGGATCAACGAGCACAATTGGGACACCGGGGAGGGGCTCCAAGGGATATAACAGTTTTGACAAAATGTTGAAAGGAGCTGAAAAAAACCGCAAATAATCATGTGAATCATATAATCAATGTTTCTATTGTCATTCATGCTACATTGACTGACAAATCGTTGAAATACACCCACCTGGAGAGGTTCCCCGCCGTCCCCACCCTCCTCAACTCGAGCTTACCAATTTATAGAAAGATCGATTACTCGCCCTGGCTGTCGAGGAGTTCGCGTTCTCTTCGTTTCTTTTGCTTCCCAGTAGACGGTCTTTGGTGAGTACAGTTTTGTACACATTGTATGGAATGAATGCAAACATATATTTAACGTTTGTTAACAACATTTTACACTGGAAACTCAGTTTACGGCGTCTTTAGCAAAGGTTTGTGCAAATTAAGGCGTTGGTCTGTTTACTTGGCATTTTGCAGTTAATCGATACGTTTCCCAGACGTTTACGCTTTCCACAATGTCTCGTTGCCAACCAGCGAATGAAACAATGACTTGTTTCCAACCTGCGATTGAGACAATGACTTGTTTCCAATCTGCATTTCCGCCAGTTCACGATTATTTCTGCATGCGGAAAATCGACGAACGCAACAGCTTTATTGTTGGAGACAAACAACTCTTAGGCCCGGTTCAGACGCCGATCTTTTCATGAGCCGAACTTAATTCAAATTTGGACCGACCCAAATTAACAAAAGCACGCCTGTTGATTCAGACGTCGAACTTAATTCGCTGAACTGAATTTAGTTTTTTTTTTTTTTGAACCAAAACTGCTTGTAAAAAAACGAGAACCTAAACTGCAGGCAAAATACGTTATAATAATTTATGCTTTAGGATCGGCTCATGAAAAGTTCGGCGTCTGAATCAAAGTAGTTCCAAAGGCGTTCTAAAGGCGAAATTCCCGGCCAAGCCAGGCGAAAAGAACGGCTGAGCCGTTCCAAATTGAAATAGCCGTTCTTAATTGATTCAGACGCCGAACTTTTCATGAACTTAATTCAATCAATTAGGTTCGGCTCATGAAAAGATCGGCGTCTGAACCGGGCCTAAGATAATGCATCACGGGAATCAGTTTGGCCACGACAGAGAGTTTAAATTAATTCCGCCACCACTGCAGACAAGGCGCGTGTTTATTATTTGTTAAAGTGCCTATAACCCTAAACACTTTTATTAGCTTAACAAAATCTCAATATTTTTGTGAGTAGAATACCGCAAGAATTTAACTTAATTCAGCGGCTTAAAAGAACAAGATTCGAAATTGAAAGTC
>OZ026595.1:2583500-2628500 GCA_964020085.1 Micromussa lordhowensis
ACTTAGACCAGTGCTCACACAGTTAAAAGGAAACCAAGACATTGTAATCGTCTTGTAATTTGTATTTAGCGTATTTTAAATTTGGAAACAGCACTGGTGAAAATTTCAAGAGAATTTTAATCAGTCTATATAGCAAAATATACTTATTTCCACGTATATTGCGCTCCGTAGATGAAGAAATAAAGTTGTTCGTTAAATGCGAGCTAGCAGCTGCAAGGTATCTTTGAAATATTTTAGTGATTCCAGACTTGAATCAGCGTGATATTCTCTGCACTAAACTTAAGTATTAGTAATAATTATTATAAGACACATCTCCAAAAGTTTTAACAATTTACTGATCTATGTTATTCTCGTACCTAGTTGCAAGCCCACTGTTTAAGGCCGCCAATATCTCGGCACGTTTCAAGCGACACTAAATCTCTCTGCTCATCTCATTAACCACTGTTTGGCAGTTTTGTGTAAATATTTGGGTGATTTTTGGGCATGTTGGGAAAGAGATATTTTTTCTCAAAGGAAAGGTTAAATTGAGGAAAATATGAAATGTTGAAGATTTGATGGATTTGGAAAATTGAGATTTGAAGTGAAGAATTAGTAGACGGATACCAAAATGTTGAAGATTTGATGGATTTGGAAAATTGAAATTTGAAGTGAAGAATTAGTAGACGGATACCAAACAGTCCCCTAGCAACCTGGGGCTCTCTTTTGCGGGGGTCAACTTAATAGCGTTTCTTTAATTTTACAATGTAAGTCGGACTTTCCAGTAGCGAGATCTCAAAATGGTCCCATGTGATGTTGTGACCGGTAGAGAGGCCGTCGATAAAACCTGGAACATGGAACATGCCGGAACATCCCGGAACATCGAATAATTATAATAATTATGAGAAATATATGTAAAATTAGTTTTTTTTTAACTGAATTGAGGAGGGGAGGGATAGGGAGCGTTGGTATTCATTCAGCTTTCCACAATGAGTGCAGGCTCTTCTTCTTTCCCGCCAATTGCGTCACGTGGCTTTACTTAGGGTTCATGTTTACAGATAATAAAATGTGATAGCTTGTCATTTAATGCATTATAAATGATGGCTCGACTGTGAGATAATAATAGTTTCCTTTGCTCTACATCGAACAGGGTCTTTGTGACAGACCTAAATTTATGGTGTTATAAACCTAGACGATTCAATAGTATTCATGTTGCTTCCTTGAGCATTTTCCTTATCCAATTCCACGTTGTTTACCTCACCTTCGAAATTCCCTTGACGAAGATCTCTCATTTCTTCAAAATCTGAGGTGTTCGTCTGAACTTATTGTCAAGTCACACCAGTACCACTGGTGCAAAAGGCTATCCCCAGTTTTCGCGCTCTTCGCTAGGAACGCCTGGCACTATAGCCTCCCACGCAGACGCTCTCAGAGGCTCGTCACGCGTTCCTTTCCCACGTGAGGAAGGAACGCGTGACGAGCCCATAACAGCGTCTGCTTGGGAGGCTACTGGCACTATGACCCACCAATTCAGCCTCCCACGCAGCGCAGACGATGTCAGGCTTGTCACTCGTTCCTCTCCACGAGGAACGCGTGGCGAGGCTTACACCTTTCCGGAAACTCGAGTAACAAGCAATTAGTCATTATAGACATAACAAAATCAATCATCAGAGCTCGAGTAGTCCGATCTATTTTAGACAAGAAACGCAATGTTAAAGAGTTTTTATTTCTATCTCATGGGCCCACATGGGAAGAACCATTTCTTCATGAGAACTCGTGTATACACATATCTTTGAATTGACGTAATGAATTAAATAAAGACATGAACATCGTATACCATAGGCTACCATATTTTTCGGTCTGGTTGAAGCGTTCGAAGGCCACCGTCTTGGTTTTCAATGAAGAACGAAATCTGCGAATAAGGGACAGTCACGTGATTAAACTGATAGCGAAGTTGACTGCAAGGAATGGATTTAGTCTACTTCCGGTAAGTTAGTTGCCAGCCTTCACGCATTGAAGTTATTTTCAGTTTTCTTCGTTTTTGCTCATGGATGTTACGTAACATCCATGAGCTTAGGAGGCAGTCGGATGGCACTCGATCACTCACTCACTCACTCACTCACTCACTCACTCACTCACTCACTCACTCACTCGATTCTGATTAATTTATTCATTAAACCGGATTAAATCGTTTCTCCCAACCCTCCCCTGCTTAGTATGGTTCTTTTCCTAGGCACTTCGTGGTGTAGGTTCAGCAGGTTTTAGCGGGGTACTAGAAAGACGAATTTTTTGTCCGACAACATGGAGTTCATACATATGGCGGCTAACGCGGCACGAAGATGGTTTTTGGTTCAACTCGTGGAGTTGTAAAATTGAAATTTGTCAAGCTAAGCAGCAGTAGCTGTAACAAATGGACATGGAAAGACAAGAAGCATAGCGCTCGTCAAAAACCCATGGGTAAATTCATAAGGTCAAGGTGTTTTTTCATTAGACGTAAACAAAATTCTCCGATTACAAGTCACGCTAAACTCACGCTATGCAAAGAATGTAATCAGATACTCTTTTTTTCGTATATTTGCTGAAGGGCAAGAGAGAGTCACGTTTCGCAGAAAATGTAAGTAACCGCGTTTTGATTCGTGACCTGAAGGTTTTGCGTGATCCGTGAAGAACCTGAAATATATATATCTTATTAGACGTTTTGGTGTGTAGTATCGCTGTATATTTTTACGAGTTGTGCGGTATTTTGACGAGCCCGTAGGGCGAGTCAAAATACAAACAACGAGTAAAAATATACAGCGATACCACACACCAAAACGTCTAATAAGAGATTTATTATCCAACGATTTCTTTTCCCAAAATTCTGACTTGCCAAGGTTTTGAACTTCACGCGGCCGGGAGGAATGAGACGAGTACAAATATCGTGTGATATTTGTACTCGTTTCGCGCGATATTTGTACTCTACGAAGCAGAGTTGGATAATAATAACCGATATTCGTGATTTTACCACACAACTCTACGTGATTTTGAGACACAAGTTCTCCGAATAGTTACAGTGGTCTATCGAGAGTGCCTTAGCCATGCAATATGCAATACGGAGCCTTGATTTAGCCATTCGCGATTTTGCTTCCTACAAACACTGTTTTTAATGTAAGAGCAGGTCCTTACTTTCTTATTTTCGTAATTCGGGAAATCGAAATTTTTTTATCCGTGAACCGTGATCCTCTGTATTTTAGGGTCGTGAACCGTGCCAGAGACTTCTCTGTACGACCCTCTTGATATCTAAAGCTTTTAATCGGACATTCTAAACAGACCACGAGAAGATGGTAAATTGTTTTTTTGTTAGATTATTTTTTATCAGTGCTGGCCTGATGGGCCGCTTGGCACAAATGTAGACTTTGACTTCCACCGTCTGAGTTTCTATTTGCAGAACGAGTGCTTGTGCCAAACGTTTCCCATGAAAATCACTTGATTTTCATGCGAATGACCGTGCAGGTGACATATATTTTCATACCAATAGTTTCGCTCAAAGACTCGTTTTGCCACAGTGGCAAAAGTAAACTTGGCATTGGGCTATTCATCCATGAGCTGCTCAGAGAGCCTTTGATTTTTCTTTGTGTGTGTGTTTTCTTTTCTTTATATATGCATTCTGAGCTGATACCTGCTTAATTTTGTTATATTTAATTAAAAAAACCTAATTTTACATATATTTCTCATAATTATTATAGTTATTCGATGTTCCGGGATGTTCCGGAATGTTCCGGCATGTTCCGGGATGTTCCATGTTCCTGGTTTTATCGACGGCCCCGGTAGAGATGACCGGTCTGCAACAGCGGAGGCGTGACCATCTTGTGTAAGAGCTTTGAAATGCTCGGTCTTCCGTCATGCAATCGACGTTTGGTTTTACCGACATAGAAGGAATCACGGTCCCAGCAACTAGCTTTGTAAACTACTTTACATCTTTGAGAGCGACTGAAGCGATCTTTGTATCGAAAGAAAGACTTAATCCGGCAAGTATTTTGAAAAATAACCTTAAGATTGACACATCCATAAAACTTATTGATACCGTAAACACGTCGCGTAAGAGCTTCCCTTTGGAAACCCAGAAAAGGCAAGACTAGGATAACATCTTTCTTCGGAACAGTGGGGGCAGGTTCTGCCGATCTGTTCTATTTTTCTGTTCAAAGCCGTTTTTGGGTTTCCAAAGCGAAACTCTTATGCGACGTCAGACTCGATGTAGCCGGACTATTACAGAAAAAGAGCTTTTTCGAGCGTCCACTGCTGGTTTTCTTGGCTTACTAATCGCTTTTAATACAATCACAGAATTTCGTAATTTGTTTGCTCAGAACAAAACATTGTTGTCAATACCTTTCAGACTTGATGGGAGCTTTATTGACATTTAAACGGTTAATTACACGGATGCGCGGACAACTAATCACGTATACGGAAGTCCTGAGAATTCGAGGAAGTACAGCGATTTCGGGACCAGTCCACTTATCGGGAATGACAGCATAAGGGAGTACGAACCTTGTGTATCGAATACGTGTGATCTAGAGAAAATGAAAAGGAAAAACTATCGCTAACAACCAAACTTATCATAACAGTCAATGTTTCAATTCTACCAGCCTTGATAAAAATAAATATCCTTGAACAGGGCTCGCCATCCCCATGGTATACTAGTACCCATACTCCCCACCTGGAGAAAGAAATTGAGATTTTCGGGGCATGTAAACGGGAAGTCTAAACACCTTAAGCTACAAAGTGAGATCATTTCCTCATAGCACCAGTATTCCTGTGGACAGTAGAAGCGTTGGAATTTGTCACACTTTTGTCTCTCCCAGTAGACGACCTTCGGTGAGTACGAAATTTATATATAATGTACAGTAAATGCTAAATGCACAACTTGTGTCACGCAAAAAGTTTAAATGTATTTGCTATTTTGCTTGCCTACTTGATCAGTGCAACGGCCTTGCAATTAAATGTTTGTGAAGGCATTGGCCAGAAGTTTGAGCGGATGATTCATGAGCGGATTATAATTTTTAAAGAAAAGCCCAGTTTTTCTAAACCTTTGCGTAACCACAAAGAACACCACTACTATCGGTTAAGCAAAGAAATCTGATCGAAAACTCGGAAGGTTTCCCAGGCATTCTCGATACACTGACACTAGATTTCACAAAGATTTTACACGTTTTCTTTGGGTGACAGGCACTGCTTCAACCCTATTCATTGCTTTACAGCAAAAAGGAAAAAAAGGATGTTGAGGATCGACAATCGAGAAGAACGTGATTTACATCATATACTCGTTGCTAAGGAACTGATTCATGCTTATAAGCGGACAACCTACACTGAACTGAATCTATCTGATATATAAATTTGATACATTAAAAAACCAGCAACCTAAACAGAATAAAGAACGTGAAACTTCTAAGATTTTGGTCAATTCTATTCTCAGACTTCTGCCTCCAGTACTGGGGAATAAATGGAGTTTCAGTTTATTTTGTAGCTGGCTCCGGGTACTGTACATGTATCTCGCACTCTTCACGCGTCATGCAAAAATCACATACAGCGTTATTGATGAATGAACATTGTCTAAGGCCACGATTGTCGTAGGGTTAAAACAATGTTTCAAAATTGAGGAAACCGTTGGTAAGTTGCAATTTTGAGCAGCACGAGACAATTCTTATCGCGTCTGGACTAGTCTCAAACAAGTTGCTTGCGGGAAAGTCATACGGCTCTACAGTATTTTAACTTAAGCTCAGCTCTTTTAAGAGATACCCAGACATAAAGCATTAAAATGCTCTCTTTCAATAAGGCACTAAAATGCCATCTTTCAATACAGTATTTCGCTCTCTCTCTCGTTTCATAAATTCGCTAACCGTCAAGTGATAACCAGGAAGTAAACGATGGAATGAACGACATCGTGTCGTGGTAACACTAATCTATAGAACTTCAGACCGCGGAACCCACACAGCGGTCAAACGCAAAAATCCGACGCCACTTCCGGTTTCCGCCGCCTCGAACTTCGTGAGAGTTTGAAGAGAAAACCTGCAAGACTTCTGTAGGAAAATGTTATAAAAATAGTACTGTGAGAGAAAATTACAAGCTGGGAGGACTTTAGGATGTCCATCACTAAATGTCCTGGTCATATGCGAAGTTTAAAGCTTAACTTTTCAGCGACTGTCTTAACTTTGGGCTTGAAAGCGAAAATTTTCGAAAATTTAAGACTTTGTGAAGCGAAAGTTTTGGGGGGAACTGGGCACGCGCGCCCCGTTTGACCGCTGTGTGCGCAGAACCAGCGTAACTTTCGGAACCTAGAGAAATGATTGTTTTTATTGCAATTGCCTTTCGAGGTATAATCTCCGCCTTTCAGGTGCCTTTTTCAGCTGTGATTTTCCTGTTTTCACTATCCCTCAGTGGGCTCCCGTTCCTTACATTTGTCGGTGGCAGTGTGAATAATTAAATGTTGATTCACCAAATAGCCGATTTTCTTTGGCTGGTGGATTGCGTGACAAGTCACAACAAATTGCTTATGGCTCAACTGGCCTGCGAGAGTATCCTCTGGTTTTCGGCTTCATAACCAGGATGCTCTCGCAGGCTAACTCAAAACCATTCCACTAACAGAGGGTGTCTCTAAAACGAAGACCCAAAGACCCTAAGACCCCAAAAACTCTAAAACGAAGACTCTCCTAAGGCATTTTTACCTTTGACAAAGCTTTGCTCCTTCTTTTATATCTGGCCAATTTTGTAATACACGGTGTTAAGTTCTTAACCGCCATCTTGAGCTGAGCAACCAAGCTCTCATACTTGGCCGGAGGTGATGTCCGTTTGACTCGAAAATGTGTACAGATATTTGTTCGTGAACGTTTTTCTTTATATTCAAGGCCACTCATTTTAAGAGAACTTTTCTCAAAGCTTTTAAGCCGTAAAAAATAATTCAGTCAGCGTTCAAAATAGTCTGCTGAAATTGAAAATTATTTGATGGATTATAAATTCACTCGCTAGGCTATTAAAACTTCAGAATACCCGTCCACTTATTTGCATCTCATTGAATAAGAATAGAAACTATTGTTATATACCTCGTTCTTCAAAGCACACCGACACATGTAAATGAAGTGGACGGGTATTCTGAAGTTGCTCCGCCGAATGCCAAAAAATTGTATTAAATTCACAGGGAAAAGTCAACAGTTTGTCCCTTGGTCCCGTCATTTACAGTTATTAGGGACCACGGGACGAGCTACGACGGCTACCGGAAGTAAATATACTCTACCGGGCATGCGCACGAGAACTCTCGAATCATCTCTGCCGCATTCTCGTCCCCAGAGGCCGCGCTCCTTTTGGTCAGCACCAAGAAATCACGACCTCTGGCCTAGTCCAACACCGGAAGTCCACGATTCACGGACTTCCCGTCACTCTGCGCATGCTAAGAGTCAAGTCTGACAAATCTGATTGGTTCTGGTTTCAATCTATTGTGTTCACAAAGCCATTCAAAAACAGAATGTCGTTGGACCCCCACAGCGGTCAAATGAGTGCGCATGCTCAAGCCGCGCGTGCGCGCGTGGGAATGGATTGCACCATTTCCATAGAAACAAGGTAGCGCCAAAATGGCGGCAGATTTAAATTTCGCGGTATGTGTTTCATTTCGCAAGGATAAGCCGAAAATAAAACAGCTAAGGTTTTTACCTTAAACACAGCTCTAAAAGGGGCGTCTCTTTTATATATCTTTTTCAACAAAGAAACTATCTCTGCAACAATAGTGAATTTTCTTGTCGAATTTACGAGTTCGTAGAGAAACATGAAGACTTGTGTTTTTATCGCGATAGTTGTCGTTGGTCTCTCTGGGGGCAGATTTTCGTATGAGAAAGGCTGTTGCCTAAGCAATAAAACTTGGGAAAAGAACGTTTGTAGGGGTAGAATGATTGAACTTAGTACCGAGATGCCTCGAGTGGCGGAGGTTGACCGTGGAAATTTTGTGGGATAAAGAGGGAAAGTGACCGGAAGTGCTTAAACTCGCGCGTGTTCACGCGAGTGCCCAGTCGTTTGACCGCTGTGTTGGTCCAACGAACTAAATCTGCCCCCAGAGAGACCAACGACAACTATCGCGATAAAAACACAAGTCTTCATGTTTCTCTACGAACTCGTAAATTCGACAAGAAAATTCACTATTGTTGCAGAGATAGTTTCTTTGTTGAAAAAGATATATAAAAGAGACGCCCCTTTTAGAGCTGTGTTTAAGGTAAAAACCTTAGCTGTTTTATTTTCGGCTTATCCTTGCGAAATGAAACACATACCGAGAAATTTAAATCTGCCGCCATTTTGGCGCTACCTTGTTTCTATCTTTTGGCGCTACCTTGGTGCAATCCATTCCCACACGCGCGGCTTGAGCATGCGCACTCATTTGACCGCTGGCGTTGGACCTGCTCGTTGGAGACCCGTTGGACCAGATTTCTTGGTGCTGACCAAAAGGAGCGCGGCCTCTGGGGACGAGAATGTCTCTGCCGTCCTCGTCTCGTCGAGGACGTCATTTCGCCTGTCTTGCCGTCGTGTCGAAAACGTGAGTATTTTGCTCTTGTTTTGCCTCGACAAATGTTCCAATCGACCTTATTTTCAGTTATCTTGATAAGAATGTTTTTAAGGTTCACATTTTTCACGATTGTAGTATATAATACTACGCTGAGATAGGGAAAATGTGAATAAAAATATTGCTCGTCTGTTCGTTTAATTTGTGTTTCAGTCACTGTTCAGTCGCTGTCACGAGTGTGCAAGCTCAAAACGAAATACAAACTCTATGTATTGAGAATACATCAGTGTAAGTACAGTCGATAAAATGCTGTAAGAATGAATGCCATGAAAGCTTCTATCTGGCAATTAAAATACCGTCACATTTTCAAACTGATGTTTAGTTGTTTTAAGGACGTTCGCGCCCAAAAACTTCCCACGCACAGATTTTTTTAAAACTTTGACTGTAGGTAGAAAATGATAAGATTAGATTAAAAACGTAAAAAAAATCGGGGGTCACCGAACTCGTTTTGAAGATAAGGCGTATCACAGACCATAGCATTTCTAGGATTTCCAGTCATTCGAGGTGATTCTGGCCGGATTCATTACTATCGGCATATGTTTAAGTTGAAGAATCATATCTAAGTTATGTGTCTTTAACGCAGCATATATAGGCCTATATGATAGATCTTTGCTACATATGTCATAAAATCAGCTAGAATTAGCCTTAAAAAATACAACTTTAAGTCACGCACACCTGTAATAGGTGTACCAATTCGACCCTATTTGAGTAGTATACGAGAAATAATTAAAACTTCCCACGCTCAGATTTTTTTTGTTTTTTAGTATAATGGAAAGAATCAGAAAAGGAATTGATCTGCCGAAAAAAAAGTGGGGGTCACCGAGTATCCAACCACAATATTCGCACACAAAGTTAACGCAAAGGTCATCAGCTCTATATTTTGTTGAGGTTTGGACTCCGTGCGCGCGCTTGAAAATGACGTGGCACGTGCGTGACCAATGAATAGCGTGCGCACTGGAGATGCGCAGTAGCAATGGGCGCGAACGTCCTTAACTTGATGCAATGTTTGTTTTATGTTTATAGTCTAAAGCTTGTTGCAATTACAGATGGAAATTTGTGTTTACCACAATCAGGATTTTCCGGCGACAGAATTCTTAAACGCTCTTGTCCTTGGCAAAAAGCCGTCTAAAGCAGGGCGGTCAGATTGTCGTTTAATTCCTTCATACGGAAATTCTGGCTACTCTATTAGAATATTTACAGATGTTTGCTTCGCTTATAAAGTAAAAGAAATTAAACATCGCTGATCACTATCGTTTAAGCTTAATAGGATAAGATTTATACCATCTCTGTTATAGTCTAAAGGATGTCATTGCCTATGTGAATGGCTTTTACGAAGTTCGAATTATTGACGTCGCCGTCCTTTGCGAAAAGACACATCTTAAGCATTTTGTTTTTGGCGACACAACGGGACCCGCGAAAGTTTCCCGCGTCCACTGCCGTTCCCGTCCTAGCATACCCGTCCTCGTATCTTAAGGTCCCTATTTATTTTCACGGCGGACCTGTTCTCGATTTCTACACTGTTGTTGGTGGCGCCCGAACACAACTCATAACTTATCTAGCTCCTCGATCGTTGAACTGAAACTTTCTACGATGTGCAAATCTCCGTTGCACGGGTCACGCAACTATGTTGAACGAACGTGGGGACGATCGGCCAGCTGCATTTCTTTAAATATATACAAAAAAATGCAGGGGGATTTATGCGAGTATGACCGTGAGCGAGGTGAAGACATGGAACGCAGCTAAAGAGAAAAAAAAGGCCAACAGTTTATACGAAGAGCCGTTTTCCATACAGTTAGTATTAATGTCAATTACATGCACTATTGAGTGAATGTCCTTTGAACATTACAGAGAAATGAACAGTACCATGCATAAAGCACTGCAATTTTCATTTAATGTTCTCTTTCAAGCATTTTCTCTTTTCATTTTAGTATGGACTCTGGGAGTGAAAGGGTTATTACAAGCTATAACCTGTAAATATACCTTATATCTTTAAATCTTTAATATTATTACACTTGTAGGAGTCCTGTTTTAATCCTCAGCCCTCAGAAATAGCAGAGCAAGATTTAAAGCCATAAGATGGTCTATGAGTGAAAGGGTTGATGTGACATTGTCATGTGAAACCTTCATGACTCTGTCAATTCAATTCCCCTTCATTCTCTGACATGGGGAAGACTGACATGAATGTTTGGGATGGTGGTGGGGCACAAGCTAGTTTCCAATAGGTTTCAATCTCAGAAAAAGCATTTACATCTACGTTCTTTACGTTGGATTAATCTTTTTTGATAAAGCAGCCAGCTTTCATTTTTAAAACGTACCAATTTAAAATTCTCTGTATTTGACTAAATTCAGTGTCAAACGCCCTTCTCCAGGGCATGCAGCCCTTTCTGATCAAATGCCCCATAGTGGAGACCTACAACCTGTCAAGTGCCCATCAAATGCCCAGGGGGGCCATAAGTACCAAGTTAAGGTTCAGTTAACCAGTCTTGTTTATACATAAAGGGAAAAATACGTTTTTGTGAAATGTCTGTCAGCTTTTAGAGATAACTTCACAATTTATAATAGCCCTTTCCTAGTAAACAAATCAAAATACAAAGTAATGAGTAGCTGTATGTACTTAATAACAAACAACAGCAACAGTATTTGTTTGGTAGATCGTCTTCGAGAACATGGCCCTGAATTTCCATCCCCGGTCAATGACTCCGGGCTTCCATTCAACAAAGTAAATTCCCCTTTGCATCTAACGTTTCTTTATCACTCGTTTTGTTTGCCCAGTGTATAACCAGCCTTAATTCCTAGTGACCCGAGGCACTTCACCGGCTGGTTCTCAACAATTTGCATAGAAGGCGAAATAACAACAACCAACGGATTAGCAGCGAATTAGTAAGCTTAAGCATTTAAGAAATTCAAATGCTCCAGAACAGCTGGAAGGTTAAACTCTCTCCGCAACCCTTCGGTAATTGCCTGAATCTCTTCTCACCGCAATTTTCTCAAGAATAAGTCTTTGCTCCCTTTTCAAATCGACCACAGGAAACAAAGATGAGGTTTCTTTTAGGACCAGTAGGAGGTCTTCCTCGAATGTACGCTCGGCACTATTAACCTCAGCCATATTGCCAGGGGAGTTTTGGTTCCCACAAAAGTTAGCCTGCGTGGCCGGCGTCGAAGGGGAGGGAAAGGGGAAAACGACTGCGCGAAGCGAGTGAGCGTGACGCGTGACGGGTGAGCGTGAGGGTAGGTGACGCCTGCAAGGATGCTATTGTTTTCTTCATTCTGCCCCTTAATTAAATATGCAAAACTCACTCAACTGTGGAGTGTCTGGCTGTCAAAATTATCCAATCAGAATTACACCGCTTTTTTCGCGGCAAAGTGTAAAGGCGCCAAGAGGTTCTCGTATTTCTTGTTTTCACTGTTTGCGGGAGAAAATGAAATAATTCGAAGATCTTTGGAGAATGGAAAAAGCAAAAAGAGGCCGGCCAAACAAAGAAAACAATTGCAACGATGTCTGTAGAGTTTGACAGGTGAATCTTAAGGTGACATATGGCAACTGTGTGGGAAAATCTTTATATCTTTAAACCTTCGGCGAGAAAAGAAACAGGATAACCGTGAATGCTTCTGACAACGATTCGCAAGTGACTTGCAATGCCTGTTATCGGAAGATAAAGAACTTGGGTGAACTTCTCCAATTCATAAGAACACATTTAGCCCAAAAAAAGAAGAAAACAAGGAGAATTCCGAAGGTGCCGAAAGAAAATTACTTGATGTTTTGTCTCCCCTACAACACGCAGCAGTCCTCATAATCGCAAAAGCGTGAGAACTAATTCTCCCGATACAAAAAGCGACCAAAGGGTAATGGAAGCGTCCAGTGTGAAGGATAAAAAATCTCTGCAATTTGCTGACCGCGGAAAAAACGACGAATTTCTTAGAGCGGTACATAGCAATGTGTTGTCTAAATACAACATTGACGATTTGGATACGTCGAAAGGAGCCGCGGTTAAAGTTGTCATTGCTTATCCTAGTGGAGATGTTTCAGTGGTGAATAAAATTGACGAAGAGGGCCAAAGCATCATAAAAAACATTGCCTTGAAAAATTGGGCGACCGTGGCCAACACATGTCTTCGTCACGAGCTTCTTGCCCCGGAGTTGAAAGATGCGTTTGGACGCGCGGTGGGAAAGGAGTGCAAGGACTGTCTACTCGAAGAGCGAAAGCTGCCTAAAGGACAGTTGGCTGTTTTCTCGAACAGAACCCTTTGCAAAGAAGTCGAGATCAATTGTCCCCTGTTATACAGTGCGCTTTGTCAGGCCTCAAACTTGCGCAGTTTAAATTCAGAAGAGTCCAAGGAGCGAGCTGTCAACGCGATCGCTCTTGCTGTCTCTACATTAATTCGATCGGGAAACTCAACGATGTCTGCTGTTGCCTACATAATTTCAACTGTTTTATTCCATAGTGGTGTTAGTTAATAGTTAATGGTGTTACTGTATGCGACTCATCCACAACACAAGCCACTAGACTGCTATTGAAAGTAGTGATCTTGTTCAGCGATTGAAGAAATCGCTTATCTGTGGCACTTTCCGCCGATGCGTAGACAACCTCAAATTTGCCTCCTTCGATGTCTTGTAAAGTATCTAGCTTCTGAGCCAAATTACATGCCGTCAAATTCATGGCCTCCACTTCCATTATCTGGTCGTTAATGATACTGACAAGAGGCGTAATGACTAATAAAGATGCAGAATATCCTGCTCGTTTCGCGAGCAACACAAGAAGCTTAAAAATTAGGCTCTTTCCGTAGCCTGTGGGTAAAACGGCTAAAACATCCTTTCTCTCGAACAAGTGTCTAATCGCTTTCTTCTGCTCTGCCTTTAAGGCGAATTTAAGTCCACTTTCCTACAAAGATCTTAGCGTTTCCGCTAGCAATACTTCAAACCGGTCACTCGCGCCGTCCGCCATATTGAATGAATGAATGCGAGAAGACCAATGCTCTTGAATGGCTTGAATGACAGGTCGCTGACCAATCAGGATGACGAATTAAGTAATTAATTAAATCTGACCAATCAGGATTTTTACGTTCGTCTGGTGGACGTAAAAAACGAAGAAAACAATAGCGTCCTTGCAGGCCGTTCCTTCCTCCTCTCCTCCCAATCCTATACCTCCCTTTCCCTCCCTAGCCTAGCCTAGAACGTGCGTACACTGCAGCTAGCCCGTGCAACCGAGTTGTGCGCATTGTACAAAGTTTCAGAAGTCATGTCATTCAACGATCGAGGCGAAATTATAAGTTGTGTATACTCGACTAGCTTCGCGCGCCACCAACAACAGTGTAGAGATCGAGAACATTAGCTATGACAAATTTACGATATACCTTCCATTGGTCTGCGCCGTAAGAGTACTGTTTCCTTGCGCCAATTTTACAGGTTGCGATTTCCTCGACTTCGTTGAATCTTTTTCTTCTGAAATTCTCAACGAGAATCTTCCCAGTCTACGGGCCAAGCAACTCCTTGCAGCTTGATGAAAATAAAAAAAACACTTCGACAGAGTTAACAGTCTGTACCTCCTCGCTGATTGGCCAGAAAAAATATTTCTCTGGCAATCAGCGGGACGGATTTCGAACACTGCTGGAACTGGTTGGGTAAGACTAAGAGCCCAGGGGCTCTTCCGCTCTTGAAGTAAACTTTCGCCCGAAAATATCGCTCGACCGAAAATGTCGCACCGATCCCGCGTCTTCGAAGATGTTAAAAAATGGAGATACGATTTCAAAATGTTAGAATTTGTGTTTCAGTTAATACCCATTAAGTCAACTGAGACATTTTGATTAAAGAAGCATTGGAGTCATATTGATGTACACGTCATTTAGAATAAGGGCCCCCATATTGTCACGTCCTAATGCAAGGTTAGTTGATTTGTTTTGTGTAGTGGTCGACGATCTTAAAACACACTTGGTATATGTTTTAGCGGGCGTGTTTAAAACACGAAATGGCGAAATGGCATTTAGCCTAAAAAGCTCTCAGGTTAGCCTAATTAGGGACCTTAAGCAAACCACGACGGCAACGGCAACGAGAATGCCACCTAACAAAAGGCTTAATGAGCAGAAAAATGGCTGTGCACGTGCATTATAAATATTTGTAAATTTCTTAGCCGTCCTCTCAACGTGAAATGAATAAGTTCTGCGTATTTTGGAGAACGCAAACGGCGGCGTCTAATTTTTCTTATTTCAATTTGGAATTCTCATGGTCCTCTAGGCTCGTACGTCTTGCATGGGAAGGTATGAAAGGTTGGTCTTGCTTATCGATAAGTGAATAGATGAGGAAAACACATTAAAATAAATAACTCGATTGAACAATACACAGCGCAACCTTGCGAACACCGTACTGCGGACGAGACCCTCATCTTAGCTATTTTTCTTTGACAGTTTACAGGTCCATCTCAGAGTGGAATGTCGATTTTAACTTTCCTGTTGCTTCTTGTGGTTCCGAGTGGATCGGCCAGTGATCATGAGCTGTGTGACAAAGATAAAGGTCCAACGGGTCTCATCGAATGCTTAAATTTCACAGGTTACCAGGGCGCGTATCAGTGGGCAACCTGCCTGACATCAGACCATATCCTAGTAATAGGTGGTCCCGATCACATCTGTGCAGATCGCACTCGACACTATTGCTGGTACAAGTGCATGTCCGAGGTGCATAGGCAAAGGTTTGGCTCCGTGTCACACGATTGTCACTGTGATCCAAGCCAGCTGCTTCCCAATACCTCCCTGCCTCAGCATTGCTACAGCCCGGCTGGAAATTGGTCCTGTTACTGGTATCGTAACTGCTTGGAAAAGAAACACATTTGCAAATCTCCAAGCAATGCGTACGTCATAAGATATGCTGAAAGGTTCTGCAGAGTGTTCGAAGAACAAAAAGCCAAATTAAGTCCAGACGCGCAGAAGTGGATGGAAGCTGTCCGTAAATGTCAACAGGTTGCTATGGTACCTTTGCTGAGAGACTCAGAAGATCAAACCTGTAACGACATAAGGGAGAAAGCTCTTGCCACTTACTCTGAATGCTACTTGAATCCAGGTGAAGGCGCGAAGTCGATTTGTGACGTCTCTTGTTGGGAACACTTCAAGATATTCTGGGCAATCAAGAGATCGTTTCACAAGCTAGATACAGCTTGGGGGTCTCTAAAAGGATTGTGGAACATAGGCACCAAATGTAATTCGCCCAACATCGAAGAGCACTGTTTTAAAACCAACTTCAAAGATGTGATCAAACTTTTAAAGCTAAATGTAGAAAATCTCATGCGACGAAAAAGGCGTTCACCAGAGTCCCTTTCAAATGTCGATATGTTAAGTCGGTTCGCCGATGGAGTTGGTGAGGCTATTGCAAGTGCCTTGGAGTGGAACACGGACGTTATGAACTGGCTCGCCTACACTACAAAATTGGTTAGTCTTGGTAATGTGGACATCATCATAGCCATGGCAGACATAAAAGCCCTGGGTATCGTCACTGCGCCCATCGAATCAGTTAACTTCGAACAGACTATTGACGACTTTGCTTCGGCCGTAAACAATAGTAATCTTCGACCGCAGGTGGATGGATACAACGTTTGGGTCAAGTCTTTGGCTTTGTGCATTGATAAATCATGTGCCATAACCCGGACACTTGCAGTTTCAAATAGTCCTCCTTGGAGTGGTGCCAGTCGAATTTCTCACAGTAACGTTGGCACGTTTGCAGGCATTGCCATATTGATCATGTTGATTGTCAAACTGTTATTCTAACGTGAAGTCAGATCATTGCTATGTTAGTCGCCTTTTTGAACAAGCTGGTGACCTTTCGATATAGTAGGTGTTCGTTACTAACCACCCAAATAGTGTTGTCAAAAATATGCAATTTCTCTGCAAGTTCTCTTTCTTTGTTTATTTATATCATTACTCAAGATGGGCGAAGAGTGCTCATACTAGACCCACGTGACAGCAAGGATACAGTACTCGTGAATTGTTTTGTAGCATCAGCTAGGGATTTCAGCATGGATAGAACCATCAATATGCTCAGCATCAAGCAGTTAAGAGTAACCCGCGAGTTAGAAAAAGAAGCAAGCCTACTGTATTGTTTGTTTGAATCGATAAGCCATGAATTCTTAATGGTTGAAAACACTCGAGGGTAATATTTGATTGTAATTAAAAATCGCTTAAGCTATTATCTCTCTGTATTTAAGTTTAATTTTTTTTTTGGGGGGGGGGGGGGGAGGAGGGGGTGGAGTTACTCGGCTCGTGTTCCCACAGCATTTCGCGTCCTCCATACCTTAATTCACTCGTATTTCCATAACTCGATAGAAACACGGGAAATGTTTTCTATTTCTGAAATAGAGTTTTGCAACAGTGATTAGTCAGCTCTAGAAAGTTTCGATTTAGTCAAATTAAGTCACTCGATCCGTTTGTGATCTGTCCGCTGGGTTTTTTGAGGTGAATATATCGTCTTTAAGGTGTCGGTGGTTGTTTTCATCTGCTAAGAGGTATTCATTCGAATCAAGTTGGTGTTCCAGCTTTCCAGTTAACGTTTCAGTCCTTTGAAAACAGTTTGCGCTCCTGGTTTAATGTTAGCTAGTATTAAACATAGACCCAGTCACTTGAGCTATCTGTACGTTGATGATGTTCAGTATTTTTTTGTTGACGTTTGTGTCCAGTCAGTCTCGTGTTGGGTTTCTGCCAGCCTCGCCGATGTAGGAAGCCTGGCACTCGGAGCATTTGGTCTTTGAACTACTCCCTGTCTACCGTTGGGTTCGTCCTTGTCTTTAAAATTAGTCAGTAAATAAATCATAACCCATAGCTTTGTATGCGAATTTGCCATACATGACGAGACGCAGCGGGGTCTATCTGTAAGTACCTCAAAGGAACAGAAAGAGAAAACAAACAGCGGTTACAAACATAACAGTAAGGTTTCGCATGGTATATTTTTTAACTTGACGTTTCGTATGTTACAACATACATCTTCAGAAGTGATGCGGGGTTGCTGGACCCGCATTCCTTACATATTTTTATGTTCGGCTGTCAGGAATCAACGTGTGCAAAGTAATACGTGTCAAAATCCGCCGCCGCAGCTGTCAAAAATCAATTTTGGTACCGGAAGTACAGATTCGAATTATTTGGTCTGCGTAAAACTTGGCGCTACAAAGCCGCCAAACAAAACGAGCGGCGAAACCTTTGCTGCTCGTTTTTGCGCTTCGTGCAGCGCGCTCAAATTGCTTAAACGGCCAAGCTACGCAGGCTATGGATATTTTTGTATGCAGCGGGTCACTGAGAAAGTTTCTTTATTTGGATCCATGAATTTGAGCAGACAAAGCTACAGACAAAGCTTAAGATGATCCACAATTACAGAAATTAATTACGTATAAATTTTTCGTCCATTCGTTTCTGTTTCCCGAGGAGCTAATTTTTCCCTCAATGAAAACTGTCGAGTGTATGATAGAGATAACAGAAAGCGCATTTGCGACAAACCATTTAAAGCTTCGTACTCTTATGTAAGCACCACTAGAAAAAAAAAACATTCTTTGCAGTGCAAGGCACTCATTTATTCTTATTTATTTATTCTTCCAATTCATTTTTCCGATTTCCTTCAAGTTCAATATCCAGTTCCATGAATGCCCCTGAAAGCCTTCGTGATAACTGAGCAGTTAAAATGAAAAACAGAAATTATTAAAGGCAACAGTAGCACGCTCCGACGATACATCTGGATGCCACTGTAAACCTTGGTGGTAGCTGAGCAGTTAACATGAGGAACAGATATTATTAAAGGCAACATTGGCACACTCCGACGATACATCTGGATGCCACTGTAAACCTTTGTGATAACTAACTTGAGCAGTCACAATGAAAAACAGAAATTATTGAAGGCAACAGTGGCACACTCCGACGAAACGTCTGGATGCCACTGTAAGCCTTTGTGATAACTGAGCAGTTAAAATGAAAAATAGAAATTATTAAAGGCAACAGTGGCACACTCCGACGAAGCGTCTGGATGCCACTGTAAACCTTTGTGGTAATTGAGCAGTTAAAATGAAAAACAGAAATTATTAAAGGCAACAGTGGCACACTCCGACGATACATCTGGATGCCACTGTAAACCTTGGCGATAACTAAGCAATTAGAATGTAAAACGGAAATTGTTTAAGGCAACATACTGGGCTCTGTGAATTTCTGCGAACGGCATTTCGACGAATATCTGAAGGCTGGGGAGAAACACACAGGCCTAAAACTTGGAGAAGTTTTAGAACTCTTCTATACCATCAGAATTTCTTGGCTTCTGCCACTGGATTGTTTTTGATTTATCTTTTTAATTGCGTGACAGTGAAAACAATCTATTCTGTTCTTTGGTCTCCCGGAACGGCTGACATTAGTCTTTGTTGTGATGCCAGAAAAAAGGAGGAGAAAATAAAATAAAAACACGCAACGTTTCGAAAGGCTTTTAAAGCAAAAGCCAGAGACTCAAAAATCAGATCCCTTTGAAAATATACAATAAACACGATTTTTAAGGCCTTCTTTCATCGAATTGACTGAACTTTTTGCCGTTGCTTCTTGGCGGTGTTAGTAAGAATTAGCCGGCATCTTAATCCACATTTTGTGAGAACACAACCGATGAAATCGTTGGCATCTTCAAACGGCGATTCGCTGTGGTCTTTCCAACAGGGCCTATGGGTCGAAATTTCTGCCACGCGAGTGAGCGCACCATCGGTTTGTTGTTGTTGTTTAATATTAGCTCAATCGATCAAAACACTGTGATCAAGGAAACCTAGTTGCCTCTTAACCTCTCAAATGCATTCTTTTTAAACAACCAGAACCTGGTGAATGCTGAAGAAATGTCGCAAACGACAAAGCGACGATTTTATCTCAGTTCTGAGGAAGCATTCTCTTCAAACGCGGCACTATCAACTGTGAAAAAGAGTGCTGCGCTTTACCCCTGTTTACCCTCACGACATCGTCTGGAAAGCGCGCCGGTAACTTATTACGAGAGAAATATTTTCCCGCACTCTTGCCACAAACCTTTTTACCAAGAACTTACCATGTTTTGTTAGGATCTAACAACTGAGCACTTTCCATCCGAGTGAAGGGCAAAGATCGGAGTCATTTCACCGCGCGAACTGCAAAAATTTGACCTTCTACTCATTCTTATCAAGTTACAGAGATATGTGAGTTATGAGATACATCAATCGTCAATGTTTGATTTCATCTAACATGTTAAGCCTATTTTAATCCTATTTGATTCCGGTTTCTTCTCTCTGTTGACAGAAATTTAATCACGTAGTAAACCGCAACTTAATTAATTCGGAAATCGGGTACTTCCAGTCCAGACCCACTTGCGTCTCGTCATGTATCCACAATTGCATCCCAGGAAAATTACGTCCACGCACGGAGGAACGAAAACAAGTTAAAGCCCTCCTGTGTCAAAGTCAAGTTTAGGGCGTTCTCCCTCCAGGAAACTTAGCTATAGCTAGCAATCGGAGTTTTCTTTGATCTGTTAGTGAGGAGCAATTCCATTACTTGGGTTTCCAGTGGGGAATATCGACATAAATAACATGCCAACCTTTGGCATGTTATTTATGTCTAATATACATTGCCTGATTTTCTTGAAATTTAATCGATCGATACACGATGTAGAAGGCTAATTTCGAATTCGTTTGAAACGATGCAGGCCTTCAGTAAACTGCAGATCAGCCAGCTCAAGTGGTTTTAAGTTGGCTTTTATTAGAATCACATTTTACGTTCTAAACACTCTTTTAAATTGAACTCATTTAAATTTTATTGCTTTAGCAAAATTCATTCAGGAAACTACTGTGGATTTTGTCCTGGTCACTATAGAGGTATTTCCCCTATAGCGTCATTGAAAGGTCATTGCAAAACGAATCTGTCAAAAATTTTTATAATATGCAGTTGCAGAATTTCTGTCGGTAAGTTGGCAGATCCAGTCAGAATTAGTGCAGTAGGACCACGATTGAAAGGTAGCTGAAATATGGCAATGATTTCATGTCTTGTCTGGTTGCTTTCTGCGGGGGTGGGTGTGGGGAGGGAAAGAGGCTGGGGAACAACTGTCCTTGTCCTTGTTGTCGTAGATTATTTAAGCTGTCTTTACCCCGCCGCTAGAAACCCTAGTCAACTATGTCGTTTAGAGAGCTGAACGGTTAAACGGTAGGATACGCAGAAGTGCCGTTAACATTAGTTGTAGTTACCGTAGTAAGAGGTGTCGGGATTCTGTTCGTTTCGTCAGTTTCAGTGTAGGTCGTTTAGTGTTTTCGTCTATAAACAGCAAGATGTCATCGCCAAGTTTCAAAATGCGAAGGTCTGATCTCGTGCAGTTAAGTAACTATGTTATATCTGCGCATAATTATAAGTTAACAAGTGGTCCATGTATGCACTTGGCCAGACCATGTAGACTTACGAAGCGTGACCGTTCACGAGAGATTCCTTTCCTGATTTAAAGACCCGGTATTGCCCATTAAGCACTGCAAGCTGCGATCTCTTGGCGACCATTTTTGCGAAGTTGAAAATTCTGAGGATTCTTTTGTTTGTCGCCAGAACAGAACTCGAAATCAAGTGACGCCTCGCTCCCGTGAAAACCAACACAACAGAGGCGTGCAAAGCATAATGGCCAATACTGGGCCATTAGGTTTCAATGCATTTCGATGAATAGTAGACTGATGAGTAAAATTAGTTACATGGTGTTTGAAGGTTTTGCAATAGTTCAAAGATTGTCGTAAAGAGCCACGTTACAAAATATTTGTTTGAAGGTTTTGCAATAGTTCAAAGATTGTCGTAAAGAGCCACGTTAAAAAATATTTGTTTAATCTGATACTCGGAAATTGCACAAACTGATCCTTTACACATAACAAACTGACCCCTTTTTAAACGTCTATAATAGTGTCCTAGAGGTTATGATTTAAACTTCTGACATTTCTTTTCTTTCTCAGGTTCCCCTATCACTGATTGTAGGTAACAAGTGCTGATTCCGCCGCACTTTGAGAGCAAGGGAATGTAAAATGTCGTATCCAGTGATATACTGTTTGCACAATATACACCCACCCAGAATCCAATACTTTCACGTGCTTAACAAAGTTTATTTTAAAAACATAAACTAGGCTTTGCGTGATCTGCTTGTCTTGCCTGCTAAAATAAAATGGTCTAAAAGAGAAGACTGCGCCCAGCGGAGGGAAGAGGTCTCGAAATTTTGGAGTAGCTGGGCGGTGCTCCAATTCTGAAAACTATTACCCTGTTCCAGTCCCGAACACATGATCGTCAGCCACCCAAAAAGGGCTTGCGCAATGACAAGGACCAGAAATTCACGGTTAAGCGAAAATTATACACACTCACAGTCTAGATGGCACATAATGTAGGCAAATGTCGGACCAAAATGAATCAAAAACCATGTTCTTTGTTGCTTATATTCGTTACTGTAAAGCAATGCCGTCAGAGTACTGCTCGCTGTTAATACGTTGCGTGACTGATCGGTATTTTGATTGTCAATCAGTCGTACATCAATCGAATTGAAGATGTTAACAGCGGGTCAGTGCGGTTGTCATTCTGCTATAAGCTCATATACAGTGCGATACATTGGGTAAGTTGGTATTCAAACTTAGATTTAAAAGCTCTATTTTGCATCTGAGACTGTGAGGGCTCTCCATAAGGGTTATGATTTTAACAGCGCACTTCGCCGAAAGTACTACTAGATACGTGTTTTAGCCTGTCTCAACCTCTCTCGAGACCTTAATTCCCTTTATAAGCTTTTTATTCAACTTAAGGGTTTTTCCAAACGGTTGCTAAGCATAGAGACCAACGTTTTAGTTTATGATGTCCCCTTAATTAAGTAAATTATTGCGAGGGGCAGTTTTGTCAATTCGCCACTGGTTACTCTACACCTACCCTTAACGCTGCCCTCGCATTCCAAACCATCACGCAAACCAACGCGGGTCATCACAGAGCAGTGTGTAAGGAAGTGCAAAGCGTTTACATCAATGTTCCTTTGTATCTAAAAAGCTGTGAAAACGGAGGAGTCGTTTATACTTTTGGACATTTTATTCAGTGCTGACATCAATTTTTTAACGCGAAATTGCATTTGTTTATTTTTGCTTAAGCTTTTTCCCTTGTGGAAAAATGGAATTTGAAGTAGTCATAAATGAGATGGGTAGCTATATTTATCAACGGTCAAGCACGAAATAGCGTTTGACAGAACATGGAAAAAACGGTCTTTGTCTACGTCGGTATTTTTTGATTACTTTTTCTGCAGGAATTTAAAACAACAGCTTTATTCTGTATTGATACAACACTTAAGTACTGAGCATTTGTTGCCTAAAGTTACCGTAGAAAAAAATAAGTGGGAGACGTTCAATGTTTAATAAACAAGTTACGCACCAGATCCTGTTGTAAACGTCTGCTGTAAGGTTAGTAATCAAAGCTATATAACAAAATTCTCGCTTCTGATTGGCCATCACGGGCCCTATTTTTTTATTTTATTTTTAAGCTTCATGGAGGTAATTAGACGATATAACTAGACAAGACATTTCCTATCATTTCCTCGTGTTTTGCGGCACAAAAACTTTCCAGATCTGCTTTTTTCAGTCACTTTTTCGACAGATCTTTCCGTGAAGTGTTACTTGTTTGTGAATGTCTTCCTTTTTTTTATTTTAATATGAATGCTTATTTTACACAGATTAAGATGAGGTCATTATTTGTCTTGTTGTTCCTTGCACAAAGTGGATGTGCTTCTCAGTGTGGCAAAGATTCGGGTCCATTAGGAGCTACCGAATGCGTTCAACTAGAGAATTACAACCGATATCAGTGGTCAACCTGCCTCACTAATACCTATATCCAACAAAAAAGTGGACAAAGGCACATTTGCGAAGACCCCACTGCAACCTACTGCTTGTACCAGTGTATGCTTGAGGTGCATAACAAAACGTCTGGCACAGTTTCAGAGGACTGTTCTTGTGAAAGTGCCAATTCAACATCCAGTCCATACAATCTCTCATCGAACACATCTTTACATTCGCAATGCTACAGCCCATCGGGGGATTCTTGTGGCTGGTATCGCAACTGCTTGGAGAGAAAGTATCCTTGCGAAGCTACGAGCAATGCCTACGCGATACGATACGCTGAGAAGTTTTGCATGCTGTATGACAAGCGATATACATTATTCAGTGCTGATGGGCAGAAGTGGGTTGATGGTGTTCGCAAATGCCTTCAGGTAGTTCTTGTGCCATTGCTACGTCCGTGGATGAAGCCCACTTGTCAAGAGATACGAAAGACTGCCTTTGCTTCACACACTCCATGCTACTTGCGTCCTGGCAAAGGCGCGCCATCCGTTTGTGATCTCGGTTGCTGGGAATACTTCAAGATCTTCTGGACTATCAAGGGTTCTTTCACTGAGTTAGACACAGCTTGGGAGTCTGTCAAAGGCATGTGGAACATAGGAACCCAATGCGGTTTACACAGTCAGATTCGCAAATGCCTTATGGGAAGAAGTGCAAGCCTAATGAAAGTGGCAAAACTGGAAATCCAAAAATTTTCACAACAAAAAAGGCGTTCCACTGATTCCCTTTCAGAGGCTGATGCCAGGAGTAGGTTCGCAGATAGAGTTGGCTCAGTCATAGCAAGTACTTTGAAGTGGAACACAGATGTTATGGACTGGATTGCCCATCCGGTCAACGCCGCAAACTCTGATGATCCAGACTCCTTACACATCATCATTGTCTTGGCAGACAAAAAAGCCCTGGGTATTGTTAATACATCCACTCCGTCTGTTAACTTCGACCAGACCATGCTAGAGTTTGCTTCCGCTATAGAAGAAGGGCGACTGTCAGTCATGCAGGTTTATGATTCCAATGTTTGGGTTAAGTCCTTGGCCGCCTGTTCTGACAAATCGTGTGACAACCCACAGACAATGGCGGTTTCGGTCAGGTCTCCAAACTGGAATGGTGCTGTTGGGAGCTCCCATATTCAGATCGCACTATGTGTAGTTATTGCTCCTCTGCTCATATTGATGGACAACACTGTCTAAAATAAGAGGCATTGCTGTATTCTGCTCATGAAAAGTAAAATTATATCCTTGGCTGCTGGAATAGTGTTACTAAATTTTCAAGGTAATCCTGGAATTATTAAATCAACTTCGCCTAGATCATGTTGACGGGAAACCGAACAGATTGTTCTATAATTTTATGCTTACATTTTAGCTTCATTTTCTTAGCTCGCGACTCTGATCGCTAATACTTGCGAGGATTGTAATAGTAACCTTTCCAATAAATAGTAGAAGTTCTACCCGTTGCATTATCGTCTTGTTTGGTTGTATTAAGAAGGAGCTATATCACCCGATATCGAACTTAGTAAAATCATCAAATATTACAAAACTTATTGGACCGTTTTTTTTTTATAAAAAAAAGCTGAATCGAAATTTCAGAGATAAGTTTACAGCTGTAGGCAATGAGAAAATAATGAAGAAAATCAGAAAAAGTGGTCAGTGAAAATGAAAAGAAAAAGATATAAATTGATATGCATACATCAGTTTACTTATTTCAGATATTCTCTTATTAACTTTCCTCAAATAAGTGGTTGATGAAGAGTCTTTTTACTCCAGAGAAAATAAAATGGTTTAGTCTTGATATTTTCCATATATGTCTGGGCAGGTGAAATGATATCATTCTCCTTGTCCTTGACTCAGCTACCATTGTTTTGTGTTCTTGTCTGATAAACTTGTGCTTTGTGACTCTTACTCCTGTTCTTCAGCAAAAAGTGGAGAGAACCATTTATTTTGTTACCCTTCCTCCTAAATGGTATGCGCGATATTAATCCATCGTTATTTACCGCCCAGCATTATCTCTCACAGTGCAACAAAACTTTGTTGGTAATTAGTCTTTCTCCTGGGCGAAGAGAGGCACTTTAGATCTAAGTACACTGCCCGACTCGACCAAACGATCGGACGTAGAGTGGAGACTAGCCATTATGATTGTCACTGTTTAGAACCCAGAAAAATAGATTTGTTTATATCTAAATTAAAGTTTCATCGACCTTATTTTCCCGTTTCGTCATTTCACGCAATATTTACTAACGGCCACTCTTCGTACTTTTCACGAAAAAACGCTCAAACGTTTTGTAATGCTTTTCTGTTGTCCTTTTTTAGTCCTAGATCACCTCTCAATAAAAGGTTCGAATAATTGGTGGTCTTGTGTTTTAGTACACCTTTCGATAAGATCTAATTGGAGTTTAGATCTTGAAACCCGAAACGACTATTTACAAAACGCTTAAAACTGTATAAAACAGAACAACGCAATTAACACCTGTGTCCCGTGCTTTATTTACTTGTATATGCCGTCGTACAAAAAATAATATCAATTTATGTCTACTCCGTACATTTAATGGATTGTCTGTATTTACTTGATAACGCTTAGCTTATGTTTCATAGTTTATTCTGGTAGACGACAACACTAACCCCGCTGTTGTTTTCACGCTGACTGAGCTGAACAGACTTGATAAACTAAATAAAACCGATATAATGTTTAATATGAAAAAAAAAACCCAGTATCATCACGAAAATGGTTGCCCCCACCAAATGGCGTTATTTTAACAGTAGAGCCGTTATAAAGGCTATTTTATCAACCTCCCGGTGAAAGAGAACCCTCGCACTGTAGAACTGGTATAAGGTGTAACGCCTTCTCAGTCAGGCGTGACGCATCCCGTCATGCCTTAGTTTTGAGATACGGGACCTTTAGTGAACTTCTCCTCGTGCAAGGAGAGCGTTTTGAAACGCTACCTAGTGTTTTTGTAGCCTCACCCGAAGCCACTTTCACTCGAAGCCATTTACGAGCATGGTTCATCACAGTCTTTGATATGTCCTGAACCCGGATTATTCGTCAGTCGTAAGTCGTCGCAACATAGTTGCTCGCTGAATAAACGGATTGGCTTGTTACACGTATGACTCGTACTACTGCGTTGTCGCGCCCCATTTCATACCGAAAGGCAGGCGCTATATAAGGTTTGTGCCTCTAGCTGGGTGTTCCCTCGGGTTCCTTAAACTCCACACCGGCGATGTTTTCAAATTTCTGTCGATGAGTTAAGCTGCTGGTTGCTTTCTCGCTATGACCAGACAATTGACACATGCCATGGAGTGTTTCTCGATCTATTACTGTAACTTTGATACCGTAAATTGGGTTCTATTTCCTTTGGGAGCGGGTTCGAGTCTGCGGGTATTCGCAGAGAGCCCTATTCCCAAGACAGCACAGATGGGAACTTTCTTTGACTAACTGATGCACGGCAGAAAATTATCTTAGTAGATTACAACAGTTCAAGAATAACGACAGTTTAAGTGATTATGGAATACATTTAGTACTAAACATATCGGTAACGATACCATGCTAGCTAAAGTTGATCCCCACACCTTGCTTATTTTACTTGAATCTTAATTTCAAACCCATACTTTACTTGCGGTGCTTGGCGAGATTTAGGCTTAAAAAAGTGGAGCTTTCTGCTACAACAAGGTATTATTACATAATCATCTTGAACCGCTTCTGTTTCCTTAATGGCAAGTGGCGAGAAGAGCGTCTCTGGAATCCAGTACATCAATATCCTAGAAAAATTTAACACTGGATACGCTAGACTGAAACCTGGCAACTGAGCTTGTAGGCGTAAAGGAAAAATTTTTTCCGGCTAATTACCAAGAACTGACCTAATGATCTGAATGACTGAATGACCGGCTAACTAGACGGACAGGTGTGCTTATTGGCTGACTGACTGGCAGATAACTTACCCACTGGTCGACTTGCTGGCTGGCTAACTCACAAACTGACAGATTGAATAACTGGTTTGCTGCTTTTCTGGCTAGCTGTCTAACGATGATACAAGAAAGATTCGCCCTCCGAACATGCCGGGACTATGACAAACAGCCTTTTCACAACTATAGAGTTCAAAGTAACTGAGTATAACAAAGTTAAACTCTGTTTGACCTCTAAACGAAATATATATTATACTTTTTACACTGAAAGCTGCAGGAATAAGGATCTGTCAAACTTTACTGTGTGCAGTGTTTCATCTCTCAGTCACCTCCAATGCAGTACCTACAGACTTACCATCAAGACATCACCAATCCTAGCCATCGTAGATCCAGTTCCCTGAGCATTGTTTCTGAAAATATCATTTGACGTTACGGTTAAGGGACGATTCTACAGAAAGACTACAAAGTGCTGCTATATGTGATGGTAGCTAAGTCCTGCTTGCAAAAGATGGGTTGCCTTTCTGAACCCAAGATTTAATGTCAACGTCAATCGTAAGCTTGATTGTGACTCCAGCTCTGAACTCGCGATGTGCTTTTAATTGAACTGCAATGAGAGATTACGCTTGAACTAGCTGCGAAGAAAGCGATAGCAGGAAAAGAACGAGAAATTAATTAAAGGGGTCTAGGGGTTCCTCTCCCCATTGTAGCTTTGCAACGCCTTTTCGCTGGAGAAACTCCCCAAGGAAGTAGGGTACCCGTGCACCTGAGTGGTACTGGACCCAAAACAAAGGAAGGTCTTACACCTTCTCGCCGCAAAATACCATTCTAAGGTATTAAAACAAGTATAAAGCAGGTTCGCCAAATTCCCTCATGGAGAGTCTCGTTCTCTTCGTTCTACTAACATAAATTGAACTGATAAGTTATGAGTGGGACCTACCTCAACACAGTTGGAAAATTTCCGAAGTGATGAGATAAACAGTGATCCAAGTGCGGTCAATGGAAAGATAACCAATTATGGATAGCGCTGTGGTTGCCACGGGGGCTGATCTGAAACATACCAAAAAAGAATTGAATGGAGTTGTTTCTCGTATAGCAAAGTATAACAAAATTGGAAAAATAAGATCGATACGATAGGCTGGCTTCAAGAGAAAATGAGGGGGCTGCTGGCTGTCAACTCTCTGGACACAATATGGTGTCAGAAGTCGGATCGTCCTACTAGCCTACAGATGCTTAGATCAAACCAGTCAGAGGAACGGATCCAATAGACGAATTGACCCGTCAAACTGCACGCGGATCCTACACACGTGGTTTCAAACAAGATGGCGGAAAGTGTGCCATTCGCCAGACCGCCAGTACCGCTAGAAATTTCGACGGGAAATCCCGCCCATTCGTGGGGAAAATGGAAAAAAAATTCGAAATTTACCTCTAGGCAATTGGAGCTGCAAAGAAACCTGATGAAATGAAAGTGGGGCTACTATTAAACCACATCGGCGAGCCGTGTTTGGAAATTTACTCAAATTTCACCTTCTTACCCGAGCGTGACGACCCCGCTGGAGGAGAAGACAAACTTCCAGCCGAAAATCCCGACAACTACGCGACCGTTATGGCAAAGTTTGATGCATACTTTCAAAAACGAGACCCTCAACTCATGCTGCGAGAGAAATTTTGGATTCACCTTAAACGAGAGCCAACACAGACCCTGGATTCGTGGATCGTGACTGTCAAAGAAAGAGCCGCCGAGTGCAAATTTCCAGCCGATTTCTATGAGCAAGCAGTTACAGACAAACTCGCCTTTTCCTGCAAGGAAGACACCTACAAGCTAAAACTCTATGACGAAGGAGCAGCCCTTTCACTCGAAAAGGCGGTGAAGATCCTGTCCTTGAAGGAAGCAACAAAACGTGAGTTACAAGAATCAAAAACCGCAGAGATTGAGAGTGTCACACCGCGAGAAAACAGGGCAGACCTTAGCATTGATCAAGATACAGAGCAAAAGAACCAGCGCGACTCTAAGAGGAAGCCCTTCCAAACGAGTGGCCGGAACTGTGGCTATTGCAACCGCCGATATGCCCCTGGAAGGAGGAGCTGTCCAGCGGCAGAAACACGATGCAGCAAGTGCAATAAAATGGGACATTTCCCTATCATTTGCAACAGTGTACCTGTAAAAACAGTCAACCAAGTACTCGAAACTGAGGATGCCTTTAGCCCCACATTCCTGGGAGGGGTTACTACACACACGTGTACCAATACTCCCAGGGCAGAACCAGTTGCAAACCCTCAAACTGGTGGGGTCGAGCCCGGATGGAATGTCAAGCTCAAGATCCAAGACCAAGACATGCTGACATGGTGCATTGACACAGGAGCACAAGTATCCGTGATGCGTGCGGCCATCTACAAGTCGTCATATGGGGCGCTTTCAAAATCTGACAGAGAACTTGTTGGAGCAGGGGATGTTCCTCTCATGACTCTTGGATGTGCAGTCATGAACCTCACTCTAGCTGAAACAGTCATTAAAGAACAAGTGTACGTAGTGAGAGGGGCATCCAAGCTGCTTCTTGGGGTACCTGCCATCCGAAGTCTTGGCCTTATCCATGGAATCCCCGGTACGTACAGTGTCAAAGCTGTCAATCAGATGCCTGATAGCCAACCACTCCGATCAGGGACAAAGGAGGACATTGTCAAACAATACCCGACGCTCTTTCAAGGCCTGGGCAAACTGGAGGGTGAGCATACAATTCATCTGAAGGAAGGGGCCACACCCTTTTGTCTGACCACTCCCAGGCGAGTACCACTGCCACTTATGAAGAACGTGCAGGAGGAGATCAAACGTATGGAGCAACTGGACGTTATTGAACCAGTAGACGAGCCGACAGAATGGTGTTCACCAATTGTGGTGGTGCCAAAGGCCGACGGTAGAGTACGAATATGTATTGACCTTACAAGGCTTAACCAAGCAGTCCGCCGAGAAGTCTATCAAATGCCAACAGTTAAAGAGACACTGGGAAGCCTCACAGAAGGATCGGTGTTCTCCAAACTCGATGGTAACTCAGGGTTTCACCAGATAGTCCTAAACCCAGAAAGTGCCAAGCTAACTACCTTTATTACGCCCTTTGGCCGCTACATGTTCAAGCGTCTTCCCTTTGGCATATCATCGGCTCCCGAATATTTCCAGAAGAGGATGGATAAGAACTCTCTGGAGTAGAGGGGGTGAAGTGCCGCATGGACGATATTCTAGTCATATGGGGAGAGACCAAGCGGAACATGATCAGCGACTTAAACAAGTCCTTGACAGGCTAGTGGAGAGGAAACTCACGCTCAACCTTGAGAAGTGCTATTTTCTCAAAGTAGGTTGCAATACTTGGGCCAAATCATTGATAGTGAAGGAATCAGGAAAGATCCCTCAAAGGTTAAAGCTATCGTTGACATGGCGGAACCCGAGGACATTGCAAGCCTGAGACGTTTCTTAGGACTGGTCAATCACCTAATGAAGTTTTGCCCAAACCTGGCTGAGAAGACGAAACCCTTAAGGGACTTGCTCAAGAAGGAGAGTGCTTGGTTATGGGGCCCAGCCCAACAAAGAGCCTTTTAACAGCTGAAAGAAGACATGGCATCTGAGCAAGTTCTTGCACTGTACGATCCGGAAAAAGAGACCATGGTCTCATCTGATGCCAGCAGTTTTGGACTTGGTGCAGTCCTTATGCAGAAGCAGCCATCCGGCGAGATGAGGCCAGTGGCACATGCTAGCAGATCAATGACCGAGACGGAAGAGGCTTTGGCTATCACATGGGCACTTGAACACTGGGCAGAATTCTTGATCGGATTGAGATTTAAAGTAGAAACAGATCACAGGCCATTGATTCCGTTGTTTTCCACTAAGCTGATAGACGAGCTACCAGTCCGCATACAACGCTTCAGGATGAGACTCATGAGGTTTCACTTTGCTATCGCGCATGTTCCTGGTAAACTCATGTACACAGCTGATTCACTGTCTCGTTCCCCACAAGAATGTAAAGCCCAAGAGTCAAAGTCACGGAACGACCTACATGATGAAGTTGAGGCCTATGTGTATGCTGTACTAGTGACTTTACCTGCCTCGGACATCTCCCTCCACAGTGGGCTACTCCTGAGAGGACGACGAATCATTATACCTCCCAGGTTAAGAGCAGATGTATTGAGGCGTCTACATGATGGTCATCAAGGGATTACCAAAACACATGCGAATGCGGCCTCCTCGGTGTGGTGGCCTGGAATCTCCCAAGACATCACAAAGACTGTGCAAAACTGTGCCACGTGGGATAAATATCGTAGAGAATGCATTAAGCCAATGAAAGATACTGAATTTCCTGATTGAACATGGTGCAGAGTCGGCGTAGATTTCTTTCAGCACAAGGATAAACATTACCTCCTGGCTGTAGATTATTTTTCAAGACATGTAGAGATATAACTAGTATCCAAGGATGTGAACTCATCCCAGACTATCCTGCAGCTCAAAAGGATCTTCAGTCGGCATGGAATTCCGGAAATCCTATTTACTGACAACGGCCCTTAGTTTGATTCACGTGAGTTCGCCAACTTTTCAACTGACTTGCAGTTTCAGCACCTTACCTCATCTCCGAGATATCCCCAGTCCAACGGTGAAGTTGAAAGGGTGGTCCAAACTATGAAGATGGTCTTAAAGAAGAGTAGTGACGAATACCTGGCCCTCCTGAATTACAGAGATACTCCATTGCATCATGGTTACTCTCCAGCACAACTAAGCATGGGTCGGAAACTACGTACTAGAGTCCCCTGTCACCCGGATGAGCTGAAGCCAGAGACCCCTGACTATGATCACATCAGAGGAAAAGAGAGGGAGTACCGAGCAAAACTGAACGTCAATTATGACCAGAGACACGGAGTAGTAGAGGGAGAGGAGCTGTCACCTGGTGACCGCGTTTGGATTCCTGACCTAAAAGCAGAAAGGACATATGAATGGACTCGCGTTCATATTTATATATTTTGTTTCTTATGTGATGTATAGTTCTGCTTCCAAGTTTGCGGAACACTACTTCAATATTTCCAGAGATATTCTTTATTCAGTATTTTACCTTCATAGTTTCCTCATGACGTCATCACTTTCCTAATTTGCACAATACAAAAACGTCAATATCTCTAAAATAAAAAAGGATATTCTGAAAAGGAAAGCACCAATCTTCTGCATTTTGAAAAGTCTTTCTTTGCAATTATTTTTCATGTCATATGCACTTTAAGAGATATGATGTGCCAATCTTACCCCATTTATGCCTAACCACGCACGTCACATTTTGCGGTAGCTGAAGCAAGGCTATTAAAGGAATGCTTGAAAAAATCTTGATAGGTAGAAAGTCTCGGGCACGTGAAAAAATGTAATATTTAATTTCAGTTCATGGAAAAGTACTCGATTCTAAACGACATTGACTCAAAACGTTCCTCGAATCGTTCTTTTCCAGGTCTTAATTCGCATCCTCGAGTAACGGTTTTCTGTACTCTTTTAGCTATATCTTGTTTTCCTTCTAAACAATGGGCACCAACATGGTGGCCGGAAAATGACAAAAACATCTGTCAGTTTTACCATTAAAACGAAAAATTATTCCTCTAGAGCGCCGACCCATTGAAAGTAGTACTTCTTCTACTGCAAGAACTGTCCAGTTAGCAAAAACGTGAGCGATAACTCCTCTTTAGACCTATATGAAAGCCCTCTCGTGCTGCCATTTCACTGTCACGCAACTCAAAAACACTGAAATTCAAACAAACGTTGTTAAACGTCTAGTCCTGATTAGAGGACCTTACACCTCATGAAACTAAAACTTCATAAGGTCTGGTAATTTTTAGTTTTGGAAAATGATAACGTCACGTGAAAACCAACAATTATAATAAAGAAACAAAGGAAATGGTTACTAATGACGTCATCTATTCATCTGTTACCCTATAGATCATTAGTAAGAACCAATCAATTTGCGAGAATAATTTGACTTATCATATAAGTGTAAGTATATTGTAAAATAAAGATGTAAGAAAAGAAAAGCAGCAGAATAAATTGGCGCCAATCACACGCATAATTCCATCCCACAATTCCCTTCTGGAACAGAACCGTTGAAAACAAAGATCAACATGGTGTTACCATGTCACTAAGTGCAACATTGCGTTATTATGTGGACACGTGATACACTTATTGCGACATCGTTGCTAAAGTCGGGATGTGTGCATCTCGCCAGTGTTTCTGACGTTTCGTTGATGTTTGGAAAGCAATGTAAATGAGTATGAAGTCCAAACTTGACATGAGGATGACACGAAGAGTTCTGGAGGGAATACCTCCCGTCTCATCCGAGAATGAGGACTGTGAGAGCCACGAATCAGCACCAACAAGAGAGAGGAACCGAGATGTACCCTTAGCACTTGGAGCCAGCCAAGAAGACTAAGGAGAACTGCCAGTTCCTGATGACCAATCAGCAGTAAATGAGCCCTTACAGCCTGAATCGTTGCTGACCCGCCATAGACCTAGAGGAGCTCTTAGAAGACCCGAAAGACTTATTGAACAATGCTAAGATTAGTATTCATTTAGGACCGGAGAACAGTAATGTGCGTATTGACATTAAGTTTAGTTTGAAGCAAAAGGGACTTGTAGTAACATGAAGTCCTAACTGAGCGCTGGCCAGCGGGAGAGCGAATAGTACGCGGAGCTGGTAAAGTATCGTATTAAAGCGTGTTGCGTTTATGTCTGCTGTCTTGTTACCTCTCTGGACACAACAGAATGAATTAGTAAAGATACTTGGAAAGGCGATTGAAGCCAGGGGAGAAGTGAAGTAAAAGTTGAATAGGGAAAAATGCGTAAAAAAGAACAGAGTACTAAGGAGGGTACAGGCTAAAAGGAGAAAAGTGAAACAGCATCACTCCCAAGATTTTGATAGCTGATTCGAGTAACACAGCAAATATATTTTATCACCTTTTAAATATGATTTGGGAGGTGAAAGTTAAACCATTCGAGTGGAAGCAAGGCCTCTTAGTCAAGGTACCCAAGAAAGGCAACCTCAATCTTTGTGAAAATTGGAGAGTTATCACGCTACTATCTGTTTGTAAGATACTAACTCGGATCATATTAGAAAGATTAGAGATTTCACTGCATGCAAGGCTGACACAGGAGCAAGCTGGCTTTAAATCTGGGAGATCTTGAATAGATTGAGGATAATGGCGTTGGATTGGCTATACGCTTAGGGTTTGGGGAAACAATTTGGCAAAACAAGCCTTGAACTATCAACCACAAGGAAATAGGAAAGCTAGAGGGCCAAACCATTCCTCAAGGAAAATCTGAAAGCGATCCATGCTCCTCGAGTTAGGAAGAATTAGCTACCCCTGGGAAAGAGCTAAAGCATTGGCAAATACCCGTGTGCGTTTAAGGGTACTAGTGGAGGCCCTATGCTACCCCCGGGGATGATAAATGATTTCCCGTGCTGGATCCAATTTTGTTTTGCTTGTCAAATGTGAATCAAGATTATTATCACGGTTACCTGAGATGTAACTACACGAAATGCGTTGTATACGTGTTGTTTAGTAGGATTTTCAGGAGCATCTTTCCTTAACATCTGGGAAATAACTCGACGATATATTACTCTTCGTGGAGGATGATTGTGCCACTAGTCTTTGCCGGTGCTGCTATTTTGATAACTTATTGTACAGTCGGCATGTCAAACCGAACAACACCAACAATGTTCATAGCCTGTAATTTGTTTTAATTAGTTTTGAAAGAAAAAATTATTTTCCTTCTTTCAACAGTATGTGTTCAACGAAGCATTTTATGATCAATTTTATTGTTTACAATTGCGGCGCTTTGATAATGAATGTACGCAATGTCGGTATCGAATTAAATGCAGAAAGATTCATATATTCCTTAACTGAGAGTACTTTTTAATCCAAGAATGAACGACTCTTGTATTATTTTATTATTAAAGAAGGACCCTGAGCTGCAGAACGAAGATATATTATAAAATAATTGAGCCACTACGCGCGCTCTCATTGGTCGATAGGCGTGTTTAGATGAGAGTATGTAAACACGGCTGTGACGTTTTAGATTCGCGCGTATTTTTGAGAATTATTTTATAAAAGCAATAGAGCACTTTTTCCGTGTTTATATAGCCTCATCTAAACACTCGGAAGGTTGGGAAGTTATGCAAATCCTCGACTGCGTCTCGGGTTTGCATAACTGTCTCGAATTCTTCCAACCCTCCTCGTGTTTAGATGAGGTTATATAAACACGGAAAAAGTACTCTATTGCTTAAATGGTGAAAGAAGTCGACCGGCTTTTATACCTCAACACTGACTCTCTTGGTTTCAAAACAACCAAGCACCTTTATGCTGATGTTTTCATTATAATGTAGCTTTTTCAGCGGCGCCTCAAAAAACCATTCGAAGTCGAAGTCATCAAAACTCAAGCTGATTTTGATACATGTTTTTTTTTATTAGTTATGTTATTTCTTGGAAGCCGTATAGCACATATAGTATATTGACTTCCGGTTTCTTAGATGAGAAAATCGACATCTCGTTCCAAGTCAATGGCGAATAATCGCCTCCAGTATGATTCCGACCGGGAGTCTTGTGAGCCGAGTTCAACGCTTAGATACGCGTCTACCTCAAGCCTTACCCTCCCTCCCTCTTTTAGAGTTCGTGTCACTATTTTGGTTCTTGCGTTTCTTGTAAGAAAATAGAAAGGAAAAACTGCGGCTGGGTTGTCTTTACCTACCAGCCATATTGACGTAATTTGACAATCTGTCTTCTTTGAATATTCTGAAATACTTGGTTCGTTCTTTAAAAAAGAAAAATGAAATACTTTTTGCAAGGTGACAGTTTCTGGTTAAAATTTATATCGCATTTTCCGGAAAATGTAACTAAAATACGTTTGGAATTTGTTTTTTTTGGCGCCTGTAAATGTTTTGAAAAAGGTCTTAAGCGGCTATGGGAACACAAAAAAGCTTGACTTGATATTGACCAGAGCAGAATAAGTTCAGTAGTCTCCAAACCAACTAACGCCTTTTATGTAAACAATACACTATGGAAGTCGAAGATTATATTTACCTACCTCCCCCCAATAAATCCAAAATGATATTAATAGGTTAAAAACAAACATTCCAAAATTTCATTTTTTTTTGGAAAAAAAATCTGGCATGACAAACTTGAAAATTTCATTTTGTAATTTCCTCGTGCAACGTCTGATTTGATGACTTCTTCACTGATAGCCGGTGTTTTACTTTCTAAAGCAAACAGTACAAAACAAACTTGATAGTGAATTTTACTCCTTGAGGAATACAAGCTATAAATTAAAAACAGACATTTCAAAATTTCAGTTGTTTTTGGAAAATGTAAAATCTGACATGACAAAGTTGAAAATTTCATTTTCTAATTTCCTCGTGCAACGGTCTGATATTATGATTTCTTCACTGATATCCGGTGTTTTACTTTCCAAAGCAAAGAGTACAAAACAAGCTTGATAGTGAAGTTCACTCCACGTTAGGAATACAAGCTTCCTTCAAGCTTTTATATCAACATTGTTGTGGTGAGTACAACTTCTCTTGAATTGTATGCCTTAATTTTAATTTTTTTTACGAGTCTGGCTAGGTAGTGAAAGTATTGCTTGGCCAAGGTATAAATACTTCAAAGTAGCTGTTGTAAGTTACAACAGGAATGTTAGGAAACCCATGACAATAAAGCGGTAATTAAGAAAACCGTTATGGCAAATGGCAAACTTCTGAACTAACCTTTTACCCGTTTATACGCTAAAGAGAGAATTTGGGTATTTGCGTTAACCAGAAGAATTTGTTTGTCCATTTTGTTGGATTAGTTTAAGGTTTATAGGTAAAGAAAGAAAACAAATTAAGACGCAATTTATTTTATTTGTCGTTCACCGTAAAGGTCATTCTTCAACTCTCTACTTGAGAGGCTTGTTCAGGTGTGGACCTGAATGATCAATCCGACTTTGAACGAGCTTTAATTTACTCATGAAAAGTTTCCTATAGCCAAAGATGATTTGTACGTTCCAGCATTGTGGTTTGTGTGAATCGCCGGAAATGTGAAGTACAAAATAGAGAAACTGAAACTACACACGCGAAATGAATTTGGCTCTTTTACAGCAAGCAACATTTTAACATTTATTGAAGATACACTAGGGTATCTAAAAGATAGTAATGCTGCGGTACATTCTGTTGATAGTGACATATTCTACGCAGTGATTTATCTATCTGCGCGTTCCAAGACTTGCAGTAACATTTGTTTTTCAAAGTGGTGTCAACTAATGCTGTGTAACTTAAAATCTGTCCTTGTACTCACCAACTTCATGTATGATAACGCATCGATGGCGAGGTGTGACAAGGGATCGTGAAAAAAGCACATAGTGATCTGAACTATGTTTGGACATAAAACGATACACATCAACCTCCCCTTTATCAGATCGCGAAAATCGATACATAGGAGCAGAAATCTAACTTATAAATTCTGTACTGGTACGCATTAAATGTCTCTAGAATGTTGACAGACTGTGCCGAGGACGCGTCCATCGCGATGTGTGAAAATGCTAACACTTCAGCTTAAATTCATGTTATGATGAATAGATCGGAGCATATATGAAATTAGCGCGTTGTACGGTTTTTGTTTTTTAATTATTCTACAAGCTTTAGTAACGACGATTTTTAGTAACGACGATTTCATTTACGAATTCGACCAAGGAGGCGAGACTACTAAGAAATGAAGGAGTTAAAATTAAGTTGTCACAATTAATCATCCAGATTTACAAACTTTCACTTACTGCACTAAGGACAAAAGCAAGAGTTTTGAAAGTCAATCTCGATCGTTTGACAGGTAAATCAGAGCAAAACAAACCACTAATGTTTCTCACTGAAATCTACGGCGGCTCGACGGTGTGACATCCTCGTGTTGTTCGTGGCGCAATGAACTCTGGTAAAAAGTGACGCAGTGCACTCTGGTTAAATGCAATGCATTCTGGTAAAAAGTGATGAATTCGAGAATTCGTACCCCCTTCTATATATTCTTCTTAAATCCTGTTTATGTTGCTGCTCGCTCACTACGCTCGCTGCGCAGCAAATACACAGATTTAGAATGCTAATTTGCTCAATCTTTCTCCAAAGTCCCTACTCTCGGGCTTTGCAAAGACATAATTCTACAATCAGACTTATTTGGTTTATTTTTCAGTTAAAACACTTACCAAGGAAAGCGTCATGAATTACGCAGAAGAAATTATCCAGGCCATCTCTATTAGCTTAGCTGTTGTTACTTTTCTTTTCAACACCGGTCGCACTCTAAAAGCCATCGAGTTATGCAAGGAAAGCTTACTTTTGCTCAGTCACAAGGCGCCGAGTATAGAAAAGCAATTAGGCCTATCAATTCACAAAACGATCTACAATATCATGTTTAAGGCGTACAGCCGTGCTAGTGATCACAGAAATGCAATAGCGTGCGGCAGGAAACTTCTCGCCATTTACCGCGAGCGTGTTGATACAGTCCAAGAAGGTGAGCTTAGCATAGCACTGGCACAGATATATCTGAGTAAAAGTATGTATGCTGAGGCAAAAGAACTTTATGAGAGAGCAATCACTATCATGCAAAAAACAGGTAACAGGAAAGGAGAAGGAATCGCCTATGGCGGCCTAGGAGCTGCGTTTCTTTCTCTCGGTAAATATGTCAAGGCTAAAGAAAATTGTGAGAAATCACTTGGAATCAGCATGGAAACTGGAGACAGAGCAGGAGAAGAATCATGTTATGGAAACCTAGGAAGTGTGTTTCAGTCTCTCGGTGAATATGACAAGGCTAGAGAATATTATGAAAAAGCACTTGCGATCAGCATGGAAATTGGTAACAGAGCAGCAGAAGCAACATGGTATGGAAACTTAGGAAATGTGTTTCATTCTCTCGGTGAATATGACAAGGCTAAAGATTATCATGAAGAAGCACTTGCCAAGAGCATGGAAATTGGTGACAGAGCAGGAGAAAAATCAGGTTATGGAAACCTAGGAAATGTGTTTCTTTCTCTCGGTGAATATGTCAAGGCTAAAGAATATTATGAAAAAGCACTTGCGATCAGCATCGAAATTGGTGACAGATCGGAAGAAGGAACATGCTATGGAAACCTAGGAACTGTGTTTCATTCTCTCGGTGAATATGTCAAGACTAAACAGTATTATGAAAAAGCACTTGCCATCAGCATGGAAATTGGTAACAGAGCAGGAGAAGCAACATGGTATGGAAACTTAGGAAATGTGTTTCATTCTCTCGGTGAATATGACAAGGCTAAAGAATATTATGAACAAGCACTTGCAATCAGCATGGAAATTGGTAACAGAGCAGGAGAAGCAACATGGTATGGAAACTTAGGAAATGTGTTTCTTTCTCTCGGTGAATATGAAGGGGCTAAAGCATATTATGAACAAGCACTTGCCATCAGCATGGAAATTGGTAACAGAGCAGGAGAAGCAACATGGTATGGAAACTTAGGAAATGTGTTTCATTCTCTCGGTGAATATGACAAGGCTAAAGAATATGATGAAAAAGCACTTGCGATCAGCATGGAAATTGGTAACAGAGCGAAAGAAGCATTATGTTCTAGAAACTTAGGAAATGTGTTTGATTCTCTCGGTGAATATGTCAAGGCTAAAGAATATTATGAAAAAGCACTTGCCATCAGCATGGAAATTGGTAACAGAGCGAAAGAAGCAACATGTTATGGAAACCTAGGAAATGTGTTTCTTTCTCTCGGTGAATATGTCAAGGCTAAAGAATATTATGAAAGAGCACTTGCGATCAGCATCGAAATTGGTGACAGATCGGAAGAAGGAAGATGCTATGGAAACCTTGGAACTGTGTTTCATTCTCTCGGTGAATATGTGAAGGCTAAAGAATATTATGAAAAAGCACTTGCCATCAGCATGGAAATTGGTAACAGAGCAGGAGAAGCAACATCTTATGGAAACCTAGGAAATGTGTTTCTTTCTCTCGGTGAATATGTCAAGGCTAAAGAATATTATGAAAAAGCACTTGCGATCAGCATCGAAATTGGTGACAGATCTAAAGAAGGAACATGCTATAGAAACCTAGGAACTGTGTTTCATTCTCTCGGTGAATATGTCAAGGCTAAAGAATATTATGAAAAAGCACTTGCCATCAGCATGGAATTTGGTAACAGATCGGAAGAAGGAACATGCTATGGAAACCTAGGAACTGTGTTTCATTCTCTCGGTGAATATGACAAGGCTAAAGAATATTATGAAAAAGCACTTACCATTAGCATGGAAATTGGTAACAGAGCAGGAGAAGCAACATCTTATGGAAACCTAGGAAATGTGTTTCTTTCTCTCGGTGAATATGTCAAGGCTAAAGAATATTATGAAAAAGCACTTGCGATCAGCATCGAAATTGGTGACAGATCGGAAGAAGGAACATGCTATGGAAATCTAGGAACTGTGTTTCATTCTCTCGGTGAATATGTCAAGGCTAAAGAATATTATGAAGAAGCACTTGCCAAGAGCATGGAAATTGGTAACAGAGCGAAAGAAGCAACATGTTATGGAGGCCTAGGAATTGTGTTTGATTCTCTCGGTGAATATGTCAAGGCTAAAGAATATTATGAAAAAGCACTTGCCATTAGCATGGAAATTGGTAACAGAGCGAAAGAAGCAACATGGTATACAAGCCTAGGAGATGTCTCTCTTTGTCTCGGTGAATATGCCAAGACTAAAGAATATAATAAAAAAGCACTTGCCATCAGCACGGAAATCGGTGGTAAAAACGAAGAATTATCTTGTTACCATACGGAAGGGAAATTTCATCAAAGCCTTGGTGATAAAGATAAAGCTAAAGCATGCTTTGAGAAAGCACTTGCGATTGCAGTTGAAATTGGTGATAGAAAAAAAGAAGCAATTAGTTACTTGAGCCTTGGGAAAGTGTTTCAATCTCGCGGTGACCTTGACGTGGCCGAAGAATATCTTAAGAAGGCACTGTCAATAAGTAAAGATATTGGACACGCTGAAACTGAATTTGAGTGCTATAATGTTCTTACATTGACGAAGTTATCACAAAATAACTTTCAGGAAGCTTTTTTCCTTTTGTTTCGAAGTATTGAAAAATCCGAAAAAATGCGCGGTTTTCTTCAAGACAGCGATCAAATGAAGATATCCTTTGGAGACAGGCATGTTTTTCCCTATCAGCAGCTCAGTGCATTGCTTAGTTCTGGTGGAAATCCTAAGTTTGCTCTCTATGTTACAGAGCTTGGACGGGCTAGAGCCCTAGCAGACTTGATGGCAACTCAGTACTGTACTGAAAATTGTATATCGGCTGACCCGCAATCATGGACTGTTGTTGAAAATGTTATGAAGAAACAAAGTAGCTGTGCTTGTCTATACATTTCTTATTTTTGTGATACAGTGTTTCTGTGGATTCTCAAGACAAGCGGAGTCATTCAGTTCCGAAAACTTGAAGTGGACAAAAAGACTCTTCACACCAGATTAGCAGAGGTAGCTAGAAATTTGGATGAATTTTTTGCTATCATGGCTCAAAGCTTCCGGAACTTTGGTATTTTACCCGAGGAGGATTGCGAAGATCGATCCTTGAACGACAATAACATTGAATCAAATCCTGAATCTTGTCAGGAAGAGAGCCCCGCAACTTTGCGACAAGGTAAGCCTGGGAATACAGATGATCCGGAACCGAGTCTAACATTGTTCTACGAACTGCTCGTGAATCCTGTATCCGATTTACTTGACGAGCCTGAAATCATCATTGTTCCTGATCGCAACCTGTACCGTGTTCCGTTTCCAGCTTTACTCAATGAAAGTGGGCAATTTTTATCGGAGCGTTTCAGAATCCACGTGGTTCCTTCTTTGACCGCTCTGAAGCTCATCCAGGACAGTCCTGCAGACTATCACAGTCAGACTGGTGCTCTGGTAGTGGGTGATCCCGATGTTGGTGTGGTGATTTACAGGGGAAGTGTCAATAGAAAGTTCGTACCATTGCCTGGTGCAAGAAAGGAAGCAGAGATGATCGCACGTCGGCTGGGCGTTGACCCTTTATTAGGACAGGACGCAACAAAGAAAGCGGTACTTGAGAAGCTGAATTCAGTGAGTCTGATACATATTGCTGCACATGGTAATGCTGAGAGAGGAGAAATTGCTCTTTCACCTCCACACTCCAATACCGGAATTCCACTAGAAGACGACTACCTTTTGAAAATGTCCGACATTTCAAAAGTTCAAGTGCGAGCTAAACTGGTGGTACTAAGCTGTTGCCATAGTGGCCGTGGACAAAATAGAGCTGAGGGAGTTGTTGGAATCGCTCGCGCGTTCCTAGGATCCGGTGCACGCTCCGTGTTGGTGGCACTGTGGGCTCTAGACGACACTGCTACAAAGAAGTTGATGAGTCGCTTTTACGAGCACCTTGTTCGTGGAGAAAGTGCCAGTGTATCTCTTCACGCGGCCATGAAGTGGATGAGAGATCACGGCTTTATCAAGGTTTCCAGGTGGGCACCGTTTATGCTGATTGGAGATGACGTGACGTTTGCTTTTGAAAAGTACTGAAAGGTATGTTTATAATAACGAAAAAAATAATTCAGGAATATGCCTAGTTAGTTACCTCTATGATTTAAAGAAAAATTGAAAGAACCTTACTTTTCTCCTTTGTGTTTAAAAGGGAAAACTCTAGCTGTGCTATACATAAAGGAGCTACGGAAGTGTAATAACAGATTTTCAATTCCAATCACTGAGAAAATCTTTTCTATTAACAAAAAAACTTTCTAGCAACTGTGAAATTAAAGCCTGAAAAAAATTCATGCCTAAATGAGATTGGAACCCACGACCTCTGCGAGACTGGTCATGGGTTGGAATCTCCCTTCAGGCCAGTTTTTTGTTTTAATTTCAGACTTTAATTTCACAGCTGTTTAAGCTGGTTATATAACTGCGATGATCATCTATGTCTTCATATCTTCCTCCGCAGTTCAAACATATGATCTTCCATATATTCATTTGTAAAATGTGGTACGCATATCATTGCCTGGTGCAAGGAAAGAAGAGATGATAGGGCGCGTACGCCCTCAATGCAAGAAACAATATGTATTCCTCATCTACGAATATATTACGACAATGAACACACAAATTATCAGCTCATAGTTGGCTTGATAGCTCAGTCATAGGTTCACATCCCGTTGAAGCTTGACTTTGTTGCTATTGTGTTTTCAGGGTTTAATCTTTGCCAAAGAAAAATTTATGCTAGCAATGGCTAGGACAGTTTAAGATAATATTTTCAAATTGTTCTTTTTTGGTGTTATAGGAAACAAAGACCTCGTCAATGGAGTACTCCTTAGAAACAACTGTAATTTTGCAAGGACAGTGTAAATAGTAAAGACAAGTTTGCTTTGATTATCTTCATGGCCATTTTCTAATGGAAGTACAATCGTGTTTTCTTTTCTGAAAAGCATTAGAGAAACGGACCTTTTTTCTTTATTGTTGCTGTGGTTTGAATTTTTTTAAAGATTATTTTCATTGAAGATAATTAGAAATATCTTGTAAGAAGGCTGGCGAGTTTCAAGCGACTTTGTGAGTTAAAATTGATGGGAAGTTTCGTCGATGGGGAAGGGGGAGGAGTGCTATTGTGACAGGGGCAGGGATGTCCGTTTTCCTCTTTTAGGACTGTGAATTGTGAATTTGTTTCAACACTTACGCCATTTTTCTCAGCTACCATTGAATCTTTTTGGGGTTGTTAAAATTTTGCCGTGTTAGTGGTTAAAATCGACCAGGTATCAGGAGTTTCTACAACATCTTCACAGACGAAAGCCTTGGATGACATTATCGTGAATATCGTCAGGAAAGCCATTATAATTCTTATTTGCCTGTTTTAGGAGTTGCATCTTCAAGGGTTAAATTAAAGCTTGAACCACACCCTGGGTGTTATCGACAAGCGTCCACGCCCATTTCACGTGTTTATCTCCCCAAACGAGCCAAGCAACTGGATTGTTTCTTAAGAGGATCATTGTTGTTCAAAATAATTAATAATAACACTCTAGACTTTGTTAGGCGTAAACTTCTTATGATGTTTAGTTGCAATTGTGCATGAAAACTAGATAGAAATTTGGATTCATTAAAACATGGGAAAGTGTAAGATAAAGCGACATTACTTTGAAATAAATCATCGGAAAAGGGAGAAAAACACTAAAAAAATAATCAAAAAGCTCATTTAAGCCTGAAAGTGTTAATGAGAATTATGAAGGCGTCCATTGCGCAGACATTGCTAGCATCAGCTTGATTGAATATATGATTATTGGTTTTACTTTTTAGCATAACGTGTAATTATTTTAGGTTGTATCTCATGATATTGACTTATACACCGAATCATCTGTGTTTCATTTCATCTTTCATGGTATGCCACACCTCGCGTATAGCTAAGAGTGTAACACAACAAATTTATATTACATTACATTGCATTGTATTGCAAGTATTTTTTTGTAGTTCGGTCACAGTAAGATTCAAAACTTATAAAGTATATTCTTTTGCCTCAGCAAGTAGTCACTTGAGATTTGGATTTTGATGTTTCGACTGTCTACATCGACCGATTACGCTTTACACACTGATTATCCATTAAAGCATGATGTGGGCTGTGATTGGTGGATTTCCATCCTTACATTTCAGGTGCGAATGTGTTCCCTCAGGCGTGCGTTTTTGTTCTGTGGTGTTGTTGTGTAT
>OZ026595.1:2633500-2641000 GCA_964020085.1 Micromussa lordhowensis
AAGACATCACCAATCCTAGCCATCGTAGATCATCCAGTTCCCTGAGCATTGGTTCTGAAAATATCATTTGACATTACGGTTAAGGGACGATTCTACAGAAAGGCTACAAAGTGCTGCTATATGTGATGGTAGCTAAGTCCTGCTTGCAAAAGATGGGTTGCCTTTCTGAACCCAATATTTAATGTCAACGTCAATCGTAAGCTTGATTGTGACTCCAGCTCTGAACTCGCGTGTGCTTTTAATTGACCTGCAAGGAGAGGTTACGCTTGAACTAGCTGAGAAGAAAGCGATAGTAGGGAATTAAAGAAAGAGAAATTAATTAAAGGAGTCTAGGGCTTCCTCTCCTCATTGTAGCTCTTCAAAGCCTTTTCGCTGGAGAAACTCGCCAAGGACGTAGGCTACCCGTGCACCTGAGTGGACTGGACCCAAAACAAAGGAAGTTCTTACACCCTTACTCCGCAAAATACCATTCTAAGGTGTCCAATTAAAACAAGTATAAAGCAGTTTCGCCAAATTCCCTTATTGAAAGTCTCGTTCTTCGTTCTACTAACATAAATTGAACTGATAAGTTATGGGTGGGACCTACCTCAACACAGTTGGAAAATTTTCGAAGTGATGAGATAAACAGTGATCCAAGTGCGGTCAATGAAAAGATAACCAATTATGGATAGCGCTGTGGTTGCCACGAGGGGCTGATCTGAAATATACCAAAAAAGAATTGAATGGAGCTGTTTCTCATATAGCAAAGTATAACAAAATTGCAAAAATAGGATCGATACGATAGGCTGGCTGTCATCGTTCATTTATCTCCCAGAAAGATGTCAGGTTTCTTCAACAAGTTGACGAAGAATGAAGACAGATCGGGTGGGATTTTAATTTCTGCATTCATCCAGAACAAAAAACAAAGTTGATCCAGTGGCGAACGATGTTATTAGTTCCACTATATAATTCAGTTCCTCCAGCGCAACGAAGGATTGAATGGCAAAGTAAAAGCAAGTAACTGAGCAACAGACAGATAGAAGAATGAATGAATTAATAAATGAACAAGAAAAGGAAGAGGTTAATAATTTTAAAAAAGTGCTGGTTTTTGTACCATTGGTAGCAAAATATCATCGCCCAAAGTCTCAGCTTTGGGGTGTGAAACAAGTCGATCGGTGTTTTCTTAGCTTTTAGTTCTCGTTCTATCTGGTCTCTCCTCAGATCTTCCAAGAGCGCTGTCAACAGCTCTGAGTCTACATTCTTGCCCCCAAAACGTTCGATGATAGTTTGAGCCTCTTCCAGGCGATCATTGGGATTAACTGCACTGTGGTAGTGGCCAACCCGAAAGCTCTGCTCCTTTGGCCACTACGCACTATCTCAAAGTAATACCTAGTGCACATGTAGTTACTTTTCCTTTGTTCTTTTGTTTTTACCATTATTGTAATTTAACATAATTTGTGAGAATAAGTGTGAATAAACTGAATACTGAATACTGAATTGTGTGGCAAATTAAATCGAATAAAAAAATATAACAAAAATATATCTGTGCATTGGTGGCTACTTCTTCCAACACAGGAAAATAATAAGACGACATGGTCTTTACGTGTCCTTCGCGCGCACAATCAAATTAATCACATCGCAGTCTCAAAGAAATGAAAAAAAGACTCACCCTGATGTCAAAGTTATGGCGGGAGCGGATATATTGACTGTGATCATCATCTTGTGATTATCAAAGGATATGGGGCTGCGAGAAGATTACATTGTGACACTAACGAACAACTGTGACGTTCTTGCAGATGTAGATGAAGATGATCAGGATGTTAATATAAGGTGGCAGAACTGCAAGAGAACGTTTGTGGATACCTGCAAAGAGGTGCTGCAATACAGGGAGACAGCAAGAAAGGAATGAATTAGTGAAGATACACGGAAAGGGGATTGAAGCCAGGGGAAAAGTGAAGCCAAAAAGAAAATGCGTAGAAAAGAAGAAAGTACTAAGGAGGGTCTGCCGGGCTAAAAGAAGAAAAGTGAAGCAAAATCAGTACTAAGATTTTGATAGCTGATTCGAGTAACACAGCAAATATCTTGTATCACCTTTTGAATGTGATTTGGGAGGTGAAAGTTAAACCAGTCGAGTGGAAGCAAGGCCTCTTAATCAAGGTATCCAAGAAGGGCAACCTCAGTCTTTGTGGAAATTGGAGCGTTATTACGCTAGTAATGTACTAACTCGGGTCATATTAGAAAGATTAAATATTTCACTGGATGCAAGGCTGACACAGGAGCAAGCTGGCTTTAGATCTGGGAGATCTTGAATAGATTGAGGATAATAGAGTTGGATTGGCTATACGCTCCGAAAAGATAGAAACAATTTGGCAAAACAACCCTTGAACTATCAACCACAGGGAAATAGGAAAGCTGGATGGCCAAACCATTCCTCAAGGAAAATCTGAAAGCGATCCATGCTCCACGGGTTAGGACGAATTAGCTACTCCTGGGAAAGAGCTGAAGCATTGGCAAATACCCGTGTACGTTTAAGGGTACTAGTGGAGGCCCTATGCTACCCTCAGGGATGATAAATGAATCCAATGTTGTTTTGCTTGTCAAATGTGAATCTATTATCGTGGTAACATGAGATGTAACTACACCAAATGCGTTGTATACCTATTGTTTAGTAGGATTTTCAGGAGCATCTTTCCTTAACATCTGGGAAATAACTCGACGATATATTACTCTTCGTTGAGGATAATTTTGCCAACAATCTTTGCCGATGCTGCTTTTTTGACAACTTAGTGCACAGTCAGCATGTCAAAGCGAACAACACCACCAATGTTCATAGCCTGTAATTTGTTTTAATTAGAATTATTTTCCTTCTTTCAACAGTATGTGTTCAACGAAGCATTTTATGATCAATTTTATTGTTTACAATTGCGGCGCTTTGGTAATGAATGTACGCAATGTCGGTATTGAATTAAACGCAGAAAGATTCATATATTCCTTAACTGAGAGTACTTTTTAATCCAAGAATGAACTACTCTTTTATTATTTTATTATTAAAGAAGGAACCTGAGCGGCAGAACGAAGATATAATAGTGAAAGAAGTCGTACGGCTTTTATATCTCAACACTGACTCTCTTGGCTTCAAAACAACCATGCAACAGTCTAATGTTTACTTTTTGCTGATGTTTTCATTCTAATGTAGCTTTTTCAGCGGCGCCTCAGAAAACTGGGCGGTGCTCTAATTCTGAAAACTATTACTCTGTTCCAGCCCGAAATGGGTAATTTACTGTCGTATTTCATCTTGTTCAGAATTGCGCCAAAAATTGATAACCTATTTTATTTTATTTGGCAAATAAAATTAGCATTTCTGTCAAACACATGATTGTCAGCCACCCAAAAAGGGCTTGCGCAATGACAAGGACCAGAAATTCATCTGTTAAGCGAAAACTATACACACTCACAGTCTAGATGGCACATAATGTAGGCAAATGTCGGACCAAAATGAATCAAAAACCATGTTCTTTGTTGCTTATATTCGTTACTGTAAAGCAATGCCGTCAGAGTACTGCTCGCTGTTAATACGTTGCGTGATTGATCGGTATTTTGCTTGTCAATCAGTCGTACATCAATCGAATTGCAGATGTTAACAGCGGGTCAGTGCGGTTGTCATTCTGCTATAAGCTAATATACAGTGCGATACATTGGGTAAGTTGGTATTCAAACTTAGATTTAAAAGCTCTATTTTGCATATGAGACTGTGAAGCCTCCCAATAAGGGTTGTGATTTTAACATCGCACTTCGCCGAAAGTATTAGAAGGTTAATACGTCGGCACTACTACTGTGCTTTAGCCTGTCTCCACCGCTCTCAAGATCTTTCCCTTTATAAGATTTTATTAAACTAAAGGGTTTTTCCAAGCGGTTGCTAAGCATAAAGGCCAACGTTTTAGTTTATGATGTCCCCGCAATCAAGCAAATTATTGCGAGGGGCAGTTTTAGTCAACACGCCACTGGCTATTCTACACCTACCCTTAAACACGGAGCGAGCCTATAAAAGGTCAGCGGTTTGCACTTTGTTGGCTATAACACGGTATTTACGTTGAGTAAACAACTCGAAAACAATGGATATGCTTTCACAAGTGAAACAACAAAAATAAGAAGTTAAAATGGATGTATATGAAGTACGATACCTGTCTAAGTTCTTCTTCTGTAGATGTCATTCTTTTTGTTTTCGCTGACCTTTTTACAAAGAAAGCAAACAAACGAAAAACCTTCCCTTGTGCGGTCGCCTGAAATATTACTTCGTGCGAATTTCGCAGGAGTACGACACGCCTGGGTGAATGAGCCAATCAAAGCAGAGTATTCCAATTTGTGATGGACGGGCTGAGCCGCTCAGCCTCCATTTATAGGCTCGCTCCGTGTTTAACGCTGCCCTTGCATTCCGAACCATCACGGAAACAAACGCAGGTCATCACAGAGCAGTGTGTAAAGAATTCCAAAGCGTTTACATCAATGTTCCTTTGTATCTAAAAAACTGTGAAAACGGAGGAGTCGTTTATACTTTTGGACATTTTATTCAGTGCTGACATCATTTTTTAAACGCGAAATTGCATTTGTTTATTTTTGCTTAAGCTTTTTCCCTTGTGGAAAAATGGAATTTGAAGTAGTCATAAATGAGATGGGTAGCTATATTTATCAACGGTCAAGCACGAAATAGCGTTTGACAGAAGATGGAAAAAACGGTCTTTGTCTACGTCGGTATTTTTTGATTACCTTTTCTGCAGGAATTTAAAACAACAGCTTTATTCTGTATTCATACAACACTTAAGTAGCCGATTTGTTGCCTAAAGTTACCGTAGAAAAAAATAAGTGGGAGACGTTCAATGTTTAATTAAACAAGTTACGCACCAGATCCTGTTGTAAACGTCTGCTGTAAGGCTAGTAATCAAAGCTATATAACAAAATTCTCGCTTCTGATTGGCCATCACGGGCCCTATTTTTTTTATTTTTAAGCTTCATGGAGGTTTTTAGACGATATAACTAGACAAGACATTTCCTATCATTTCCTCGTGTTTTGCGGCACAAAAACTTTCCAGATCTGCTTTTTTCAGTCACTTTTTCGACAGATCTTTCCGTGAAGTGTTACTTGTTTGTGAATGTCTTCCTTTTTTTTATTTTAATATGAATGCTTATTTTACACAGATTAAGATGAGGTCATTATTTGTCTTGTTGTTCCTTGCACAAAGTGGATGTGCTTCTCAGTGTGGCAAAGATTCGGGTCCATCAGGAGCTACCGAATGCGTTCAACTAGAGAATTACAACCAATATCAGTGGTCAACCTGCCTCACTAATACCTATATCCAACAAAAAAGTGGACAAAGGCACATTTGCGAAGATCCCACTGCAACCTACTGCTTGTACCAGTGTATGCTTGAGGTGCATAACAAAACGTCTGGCCCAGTTTCAGAGGACTGTTCTTGTGAAAGTGCCAATTCAACATCCAGTCCATACAATCTCTCACCGAACACATCTTTACCTTCACAATGCTACAGCCCATCGGGGGATTCTTGTGGCTGGTATCGCAACTGCTTGGAGAGAAAGTATTCTTGCAAAGCTACGAGCAATGCCTACGCGATACGATACGCTTAGAAGTTTTGCATGTTGTATGACAAGCGATATACATTATTCAGTGCTGATGGGCAGAAGTGGATTGATGGTGTTCGTAAATGCCTTCAGGTGGTTCTTGTGCCATTGCTACGTCCGTGGATGAAGCCCACTTGTCAAGAGATACGAAAGACTGCCTTTGTTTCCCACACTCCATGCTACTTGCGTCCTGGCAAAGGCGCGCCATCCGTTTGTGATCTCGGTTGCTGGGAATACTTCAAGATCTTCTGGACCATCAAGGGTTCTTTCACTGAGTTAGACACAGCTTGGGAGTCTGTCAAAGAAATGTGGAACATAGGAACCCAATGCGGTTTACACAGTCAGATTCGCAAATGCCTTATGGGAAGAAATGCAAGCCCAATGAAAGTGACAAAACTGGAAATCCAAACATTTTCACAACAAAAAAGGCGTTCCACTGATTCCCTTTCAGAGGCTGATGCCAGGAGTAGGTTCGTAGATAGAATTGGCTCAGTCATAGCAAGTACTTTGAAGTGGAACACAGATGTTATGGACTGGATTGCCCATCCGGTCAATGGCGCAAACTCTGATGATCCAGACTCCTTACACATCATCATTGTCTTGGCAGACAAAAAAGCCATGGGTATTGTTAATACATCCATTCCGTCTGTTAACTTCGACCAGACCATGCTAGAGTTTGCTTCCGCTATAGAAGAAGGGCGACTGTTCATGCAGGTTTATGATTCCAATGTTTGGGTTAAGTCCTTGGCCGCCTGTTCTGACAAATCCTGTGACAACCCACAGACAATGGCGGTTTCGGTCAGGTCTCCAAACTGGAATGGTGCTGTTGGGAGCTCCCATATTCAGATCGCACTATGTGTAGTTATTGCTCCTCTGCTCATATTGATGGACAACACTGTCTAAAATAAGAGGCATTGCTGTATTCTGCTCATGAAAAGTAAAATTACATGTCTTTCCAGTTGCTTAAATTGGAAAATTCACTGCGAGGATCATTCTTCACTTTCATCTATGACCGCAGTTCAAATATATGAATTATTTCATATATACTTACATCATTTCACTCCTCACGGGAAGATATGAACTCAACAAATTGACCTCGCTCCCAATGTGTGGCTTCATAGCTCAGTTGGTAGAGCATCGCACCGGTATCGCGGAGGTCACGGGTTCGAATCCCGTTGAAGCCCTGATTTTTTTCAGGCTTCTTCTTTCCAGTTGCTTAAATTGGAAAATTCACTGCGAGGATCTTTCTTCACTTTAATATTATATCCTTGGCTGCTGGAATAGTGTTACTAAATTTTCAAGGTAATCCTGGAATTATTAAATCAACTTCGCCTAGATCATGTTGACGGGAAAACGAACAGATTGTTCTATGTTTTTTGCTTACATTTTAGCTTCATTTTCTTAGCTGCCGACTCTGATCGCTAATACGTGCGAGGATTGTAATACTAACCTTTCCAATAAATAGTAGAAGTTCTACCCGTTGCATTATCGTCTTGTTTGGTTGTATTAAGAAGGAGCTATATCACCCGATATCGAACTTAGTAAAATCATCAAATATTACAAAACTTATTGGACCTTTTTTTTTATAAAAAAAAGCTGAATCGAAATTTCAGAGATAAGTCTACAGCTGTAGGCAATGAGAAAATAATGAAGAAAATCAGAAAAAGTGGTCAGTGAAAATGAAAAGAAAAAGATATAAATTGATAGGCATATTATATGCATACATCAGTTTACTTATTTCAGATATTCTCTTATTAACTTTCCTCAAATAAGTGGTTGATGAAGAGTCTTTTTACTCCAGGGAAAATAAAATGGTTCAGTCTTGATATTTTCCATATATGTCTGGGCAGGTGAAATGATATCATTCTCCTTGTCCTTGACTCAGCT